>NIJG01000012.1:1083201-1168159 GCA_002201625.1 Euglossa dilemma | reverse complement strand
GTCTGGTCGGCTGCGCGCGCCACAGTCCCCGGACAAAAATTACACGCTGGCAATTTGTTTACCCCGCTTCTCCCTCTGCCGGCGACTTTTCATTACAACTTCTAACGACGCTGCTTCTCCCGGGCTGGTTTCAACTTACGCAATTTAACTTACACAATCGCGGAGCGGTCGGCGGCCATGTCCGTTTCGCAGTCGCGGCTCGCTGACCCGTGATTTCGCTCTGTTTCTCGCGACTTCCGCGACGCGACGCTTCTTCCACGCGACAATTTTTCCCGACCCGAGTCGCCTGTTCTCGCAATTAAAGAAGGCGAGGACCCGTAGGCACCGCGGGAGTTTGGAAATTGCTCGGCAGAAGGTAATCGCTCGCCTGGCAGACGCTTAATCTACGTGACGGATGGCTGCGGAATATGTACACCAGGCATACTCGGGAAATATGCCCGTCACTCTCGGTCCGTTTACGATGTATCAATTACACCTGACGACTTTATAACCGGAATAACCCCCGGGGAAAGTTGCCGCGGAGTTCTTCGGCGGAGCCTTGCCGAGTCGGGTTTATAACGCGTTGCAAATTTTTATATTTCACCCGCCGAGAAGTTTTCGCCGTTCCGCGAATTGAATATTTAAATAGAGTATTTTGCAGGCTTCCGCGTCGGTGAGAGATGGTCGAAACCGCGATGGAATGGCACGCGATGAGATTACAACCGCTGCATTAATGCGAATTACGAAGAATTGTAAAAATTGCAAAAATTGCAAACGCGTCTGTTTACGCGTTTTACGAATTTTTATCGAATGTGCTGGATTTGGTATTGCAATCTACAGACTTGGTTATCCTTGACCACATTTACACTCAACGCGTTTTGTGTGGACTCTGTTTTATAATTCGGTTGCGAAAAATCGCTTAATTTTAATTACTCCCTATACATCCAGTTGGCGCTTGTTAAACCGCACGTAGGTAAAATTTCGCGACCCAGTCTTACTCCCCTGTGCCAGATTCGGTGCGAAACACTCGCGGTTACAGCGGAAAAAGTTAAGGTACAGAGGGGGATGAGAAAGTGGAACGATCTTTAAATTTCGGCCGCGAGATCGCGGAACGGTTAAACTACCCCGACTTGTCGGGAAGAAATCGCGCAAAAACCGACCGGGAATCGTTTTACAACCCCGAAGCCTGCGATCTTTCCCCCTCGTATCCGGTAATTAAATTCTCGCGGGAATATTTCCGCGTGGTAAAATGTAGCGGGGAACCGGAGACGATTTCACCCCTGCAAGATTTTATAAATCCAAGCAACTCGCCGGATCTTAATAAATTTCCCCCGCGGTCCCTTTCACAATGAATTTGCAGAGAGAAGCCTCCCCTGTATAACGACCCTCGGAAAGTTGCGGCGCAATTTTTCGTCGCGGTTTTATCGCGCTTTAAATGGAAAGTGTGCCGCCGGCATTAGAATAACCCAAGGCAGCGCAAAGGTTTTTCGGCGGTGAAAACTTGCCGGTCCTTTAACTTCGTGGACCAGCCCGGAGAACCGCGTGCAACCCAGCTTCTCTCCCCCTTTGTGTCCCGGTGCACCGGCGAGCTTAAAAACGTCTCCGCGAACCGGATCACGCGTTCACAGCGCCGAGGAGCATTCTCCGAAATTTCCTTTTAAACGCGTTCGATGCTCGTTCCCGCTATTGTGCCGCGGAAACTTCGCCGAGGCTTGTTCCCCGGAAGAAAACCATCCGGGGAATAAACAGAAACTTCCGCGCGCTCGTTCGTCGCGAAAGGAAAGGTAAGGAAACGGAACGCGACCGTGGCCTGAGAAAAAAGCGGATCGAGTCGCGGGAGACCAAGATGGCGGGAGGGATGAATCGAACACGGTCGCAGGAGGAATTTAACGCGCCGAGCAAATCTAACGCGTGTCGCGAGCGTTTGTTTCGCGAGGAAAAAGGAACGAGGAGCGAAATGGTGAGAAGAGGGTTGCACTTTGTCCAATAACGTCGCCTTTGCTCCCGTCAGGGGAAATTTCCCTCGCGACCCGAAGCGGCCTTTAGGTCGCGAGTTAGAGAAGCGAGTCGGTGAACGAAGAAGAGTCGTCGCGGTGGTCGGAGAGGGGAAAAAACACAGGAGCGAGCCGGAGCTTAGCGCAACAGGGTGTTAAGATGGCCGACAGAGTCAGGTCCCATCGGAGATTCGTCTTCGGGACTGTAAACGCGGCATTAGGTGGTCGTAAAGAAGCGATCGGAGATTTCAAGGGTCGTTTGGCCGAATGTGCAAATCCTGCCGGGAGAATTTCCGCGAGGAATTCGCGACGGAGCCTGACGGTTTGCAGGGGTGGTTCTTGGGAGCTGGCCGCGCGTCCGAGTCGGCGATGAAAGGGATGAAAGGCGGGCAGGCTTACGGGTCGGCCACGGCGTGGAACCTGGCACCTGTGCAATTTTTAATGGCTTTTTACCAGACGCGATTGATGCCGGCGCTGGCCAGCAGCAAATATTGCCCGGCGGGAAAGCCGCTTGGAAGTTTACCTCACCGATGAATAACGTCGTTCCCCTTTAACGGCCCTCTCCGAGCTATCCTTCGCGAGTTTCCACCGATCGGCTATTTAAGCTTCGTTTCATCGACACTCGCCTTTCACTTTGTACCTCTCGTTCGATATCTCCGAGAGCCGATGCTGTGGAACAATCCTGGCCAATCTTTTTATATCCCTCGCTCCAAACTTCCCCATTTTTTTACATCACGGCCTGCAATTTTAAAAACCGTCGCGTAATGTCACAGTGGTTAATAGCAGTGTTTAATATAAATTTTCCTCTATAAAAGTCTGGAAAAATCACCTTAGAACTAGAAAATACAAAAATTTGTTAGACGACGTAAGCTAAAATACGGATATTAATTTTCGGCAGACTCAATGGAGTTCCGAGAATGAGATTTTCGACGTTAGTCTCGTCAATCGTGCTATTTCGACAAGCGCGAAATTTTCGAAGCACGGAATTTTGCTTTCAAACGTTAGAAAGAAACGTAAGAATTAAATGAAGCGTAGGAAATCGGTACGCGTTATCGTCAATACGAATGACAAACGTGCCGGAGAAATGTTCATTTTCGTTTCGCGCCGCTTCGATTAGCATAGGTCGCCGGCGTCGTTGCTCCGAGAGACGGAAGAATAATTCACCGATGAATGCGCGAAATTAAAGCACGAGCGGAGGAACGCGGAGCGATTGGTAGCCACGTCTCGTCGCGTTTAAGTATCGCGAGATAATATCTTTTGGCGAATCGGATCGATACCGAGGTGGAGTTGGAAATAACAAAACCGTGACGTCAAGAAGTAACGGGAATTCTGGCACGCATACCGATAGACCCCCGGGTAGAATTGGTAACAAACCGGGCGGAGAAAGGGAAAGAGAAGTGGAAGAGGAAAAAGCCATCTTGGCGGGAAAAAGCGGGGTTGGGGGTGAGCGGCCGATTCTCCGCGGTCATTCGACGAGCATCTTCGACCACGGCTGCTCTTTTTTCCACGAACGTGTCCGCGAAAACTCATTTTCCGGCGGACAAAGTGGCCTACTTTGATACTCGTCACGAATCTCAAATCCGTGGGAGTAAAGAGTCCATTTAAAGATCACAGAGACTCCGCGATCAGAGCGAGAGAGAGGGAGTGGGAGAGTGAGAGGGAGAGGGAGGGTTGGGAAAAAGGAAATGGATGGAGAGGCGGGCAAAGGAGCAATCTGACGGACGCGAGCGGGAAGAAGAGGATTCAAGGCCTCGACAGCGTCGCAGAAGATTTAAATTTCCATTTCCTGCCCCGATACATCCCCGCGAGCNAGCGGGAAGAAGAGGATTCAAGGCCTCGACAGCGTCGCAGAAGATTTAAATTTCCATTTCCTGCCCCGATACATCCCCGCGAGCGACGTCTCTGTTTCCCGCGCCGGGACGCCCTCTTGTTGCCCGTGAAATTATTTTTCTTCCATCGATTCGCCGTCCGTGCTCTGCGACTTTAACCATACGGAAGAATGCTCGATCTCGCGAAACGAGACGCGTTCGTTTCGCCGGTTTTCTTTGTTTCGATGAATGTTGTAACAAGGGCGCTTTATTCTCGAGTACCGTAGGAAAGCACCTTGTTTGTCGCGAGTATTTTCCCCTCCCTGCCCTTCGCCGAAAAGAAATAAAAATTCCCGAACATTCGCCTCTATTAGAGTAAACGTGGAAAATTCCCGCTGGCCCTGAGCCCCTGACGGTTTTGGGAAAAATTAAATTTCCTCTTGCTTTGTAACACAGTCCCGCGTGCGTTTGTTTTCGCATTCGAACCGTGGAAAACATCGACGTTCAATGACAATTATATTTTCTCTTATTATTCGACTAGACACGCGTATAGTATATACAAACGTACGTTCGAAATATTTGAATACGCTTGCGTGTGTCGCTTTTAAAGAACAATCGAGAAAGAACTCGCAGAATTCAGCTACGCTCGTATATCGTTTATGCTACGTCCGTTACAAGCGCGTAAAATCTCCGAATTATTTTTTCGAATTAAATATTAATCGAACGATAACAAGACACGATGTTACTACTATCCGTTTAACTCACTAGCGCCATCACGTCCCGTATCTACGACAAATGCAACGCGTATCTCGCACGTATCGTTTACGATTTTGGAATCCTCTTTACCAAACGCGTCGTGCCGTTTTTAACATTCCAGTTTAACGCGCGTGAGTTATCGAGAATAATAAATGTAAACGTTCGAATACCCTGTATCGGTGTGTATAAAAGTAAAATGACCGCTGCGGCGTTCGTGATTTCGCCGTTTCACGATGCGGATATTCGACGGGGATCGGCATTGTTCGCCGATTTCTGCATAATAAATTTCGAGAGCACCCACTCGTTCCGTACCAGACTGCCCCGTTTGATTTTTTCCCCTTTGCCGCCCCTTCTTTCGCTCCGCCCTTCCTTCCTCTTTCTCCTTCTCTCCGACCACGCGCCATCTAAACTATCCCTCTTCCACTTTCTCCTCTTTTTTCGTCCCCGAGAGGTCTCCGACATCCTTCTTGCCCCTTTCCCTTTTTTTACCCCGACCGACCTTGCCTATACATTTTTCAACCCCCTGTGCATAGCCCTGTTGATTTGCGGTGAACCAGGATATGGCCTGCTCGAGAAAAATATCGCTCACTTAACCGTCTATAAACCAAATTCTTCGCTTTCCCTTTTTCTCTCTTCCTCTGTTTTTTTCTCTCCCTCTCTTTCTCTCTCTCTCTCTCTCTCTCTCTCTGCCGTTTTTTCTACCCGGCTATTCGTTTGCCGTTCGTTGCCGAGCCCGCAGGGAAATACATTCGCGTCGTTCATTAATGCGGATTTCGAAGCTTCGATTTTTCGAAGGATCTCCGGGAATAATTTCAGCCTTTGTCCCGGCGTTCGTTCGCCGATTATAAATTTCTCCGCCGTTCCCCGCCCATCCCCGCCGCTTCGAAATTGTTGCTTTCGATATTATCGTCCACTTTTTATTGCATCGTTCGCGAACCACTCGCGAATCCCGGCACGCTGGATGTTATATCAGACGTCGGCCCGTCCACGCTGGACAAGCAGTTCGGCATTTTCCAAATTTCCGCGCGCCGTTCGACGTGGAGATTTTAATAAAATTCGCGACTTAATTTCGCTTGTTTGCTACCGTTTCGAACATCGTTCCCCGATCGTTCGGACAACCAGCGGGTTATTTCGTGCATTTTTAATTGCTCCGTCGATGGGAAACGACTGGCGGAATTTCCACGACACTGTTACCAGCTATCGCAAAAATCCGGCGAAATCGCCGGATTTAACAACCAACCACTCGCGCTTCGAGCATTTCATATTCAAAGGAATTCCCGATACGTATCGGCGCGTTGGAATCTTAATCGAATGATTTTTCCCATCAGTTCCAATAACTTCGTTTTAATTTCGCTCGAACGCGTTTTGGGGCCGAGCTTAGATCAGATTTAAAAAATGTTCGATGAAAAAATATAATAGGAGAATGGGAATTTTTTACGAAAAGACGGTATCATTTTTCACAGTGTACGCCTGGAATTTTGGAACATTTTTTCTACTCCAAGCGAATTATGCGGTACCGAAGGGAACGGTGAATTTTGAAAGGGAGAAAAAGAAATGGCGGCGGTCGATCGAGAACGTTCCCTCGAGGGATCCGTGGAAGTCGAATCGCGGATAAGTTTTCACCTGCTACCGAAGCTAATTACGCCGGGAATAATTCAATTTTGATATGACGCTCTGATTAAATCCTCATCTGCGAGGCTGCGAACAGACCAGGCCGTCGGGATTTATGTCGTTCGTTCTTTAATATCCGCATGTCGCGACGTAAATTTCTTTGTTTCATCCCTCCCTGTTCTCCTTGTAATAATAATAAAATCGTATCCGGCCAATCAGCGAGGTTTCAGGGAAGAGAAATCGTTGAATGCTCGAGGAGACTCGTGGACGTTAATTAAAATCGTAGAGGATGAAGCTGTTTGATGTACCATGATTTATTTCCCTTCTTTTTTCCGTTATATGTATTTTTTTCCTTTCCCTTTTTCCGACGTTGTTCGAAATTTCAATATTCAGATAGCTAGCATAGTTGCCGCGTTTCAACGATGGGAGTTATATCAGTTCGAGGGCCAATGCGTCTTTTACGATCGACGAGTAGGAATTTCAATAATCTAGCCAGACCAGCGCGCAGCAGACGTAATGAACGCGTCTTAATTTTAATAAAATCACACGTACCTTGTTATTCGCGAGTTCGAACGAACGGTGTGGAATAGAGTTTCCCGGAATTCCTTCGCGAGAAAGATATCGGCAACGAAGCCTGTACTCGATAGAGATCAGAATATATTGGGTTCTTGGAAAAGCCATTTCGTTTTTTCGGGGGTGAAAATGAAACACGATATTTTTAGAGCGACGTTTCACGCGATCGCGAAAGGTCGAATTCGACAAATTTAATCTCTCGGCAATCTCACGAGTTGTTATTCGGTTGTTTGCATCTATCGATGCCTTTATTTGGTTTTCGTCGGCTTGAACATTCAACATCGAAATTGCCGGAACGAAATTTTGCAAACCAACTTTTCCACCTTGCACGAAGAGACCTGTACATTCGCGAGGCCTGCAATTCTCGAGAGAAATTAGGCTATCCATATTAAATCTCGATAAGAGATCTAGCTTCTTTAAAACCATCGCAGATAACAAAACGCGTGTCTTTCTCGGCAAATCGAAATGTCAATGCCTATCAAAACCTTGTACACATCTTCATGCGATAATTTCGAGAAAATGGCTAGCAATATTCCACTTTTATATCCCAACTTTTTGCCAATATACGTATACCGACCTCGTACCACCTTTCCGATGTTCCAAATTCCACGGCGCACTGGAACAGAGGGTGAAATAAAAATTCGAAATATTCCTGTACGCGCGTAACCCGTTGGCGAATGGCGGATCGGAATCTCGGCGGTGGTAAAAACGCGCTAGATGGGCGGGAAAAGTTTAACCGACCGTTTATTTTTCCGTTTCAGAGTGGCACGACGAACCCGACGGTGAAGCTGTTCTACGTGGACTTGGAGAAGGTGATCCAGGGCAATGTGAACTTAATCGAAATCGAACATCCGACCGAGTTATCCTCGGAGGAGCGGATTTTATCTGCCGTTGCTTTTCCTACGGACACTCTGGTCTACGCGACCTGGATGAACAGGGTGCAGAACAGGGCGTACTTCCATTTCTGTTACGTCCACGACCCTGTGCCGAATTGCACCACGGTACGTACACGCCTCTCTATACACACTGACATGATTCTCGCGATAGTAGTGGTATAGGAGCCGGAAGGAGAGCCTTTGGCCCGACTAATTTCCACCTTTGACAAGACCCAGGCAGCTCGATAAGTCCGCGGGCAGTTCGCAGATTTTTTGCCCCCGCGCGTGTCGCCATTCGCCGTCTGGTTTTCATTTCGAATCTCCCCGCGGTTTTATCGTCCGTAAAAGACGAACTTTCCCGGCTTAATTAGATTCGCGGTACCGCGGAAAGTATCGCGATTCGTTCGGTTCGTCGGCCAAGGGGTGGCTCGAAGACGAACCGAGAGGGTGTTATCCCGTTTATCGCTCCACGCTGCTGTTTATCCTCGGATGAGATAGTCGAAGTCGTATATCCACGAGTTTTCATCGGGATCAAGCTTCACGGAATTAATTTCTCCCCGGTTTTCCTTCGCGACACTGATAACGTTTATACGGATGTTGTTAGACGCTTGGAATTTTCCAACTCGATTTCTTCCCAGACGTTTCGGATTTCCGAAAAGTTCCCCGTTTTCTTTTATTTCTTAATTTTATTATTTCCAGTGATTCTCTGTGCTTAAATTGGTCTTCGCGGTACATTACAAAGTTTCCCTCCCCGTGAAACTCGAGAAAATTAATTTCTCCGGGTCTTTTTTAAATTCTTTTTTGTTTTTAACCGTGATTATTGCGTCGAATCGTTTTGAACCGCGAGCCGACGTCGAATTTCTAAAGGATTTTGTCTGTCAATTCTACTTTGGAATACACTTCGAGATCTCCAAATTAATTTCCTCGATATTCTTTCGACTATTAATAACGTCTATCTCTCCCCAGGATTCCGTTCCATCACCGTGATCGAATATCAAATTTCTCCCAAGATATCCGACCCGTTTTCGAGTATTCTAAAATCTCGCGTCTGGGATCCCTGGAAAATGAATTTCTCCATTTTTCTCCCGGCTATCGACAACGCTTATCTGATCGCCGGTATCGAGGAACAAATTTCGGAATGTTCCCCCTTCGAAAACGCTCTGTCCTCCGATTCTCTCTCGCGATACGAATCACAAAGGAATCTAACTCCCGGAGGAGACTCGAGAACGCGAGATACGTCCTCGAGCCGCTCATCAGCAGAAAAGGTCCTTGATGCCTGACAAGAGGATCGTCGAATTCGACGACGTGCAATTTTTCGCCGACATTCCCGCGGAAGGAGAGGGGAGGGAGTGTAGAGACGAAAGGCGAATGAAATATTCATCTTTGCAGGCGCTGAAGCACTTCGAGAACCACGGATGGGTCGAGCAGTTCGAGCCGCCGGTGTTCAGCGACGACGGGGACTCGTTCCTCACGATTCTGCCGGAAAGGCAGCACGACGATAGCTACTGGAGGCATGCAGTCGCAATTACGAACGTTTCCTCGGGCAAGCCGAGGAGGGACGCCCTCACTTCCGGCCGCTTCGTCGTCACGGAGATTGTTTCTTGGGACCAGAAGAACTCCTACCTGTAAGTTCCCGCTCAAACCACCTTCTCTTTCTTAACGCGACCTTTTCGATATTTAACCTCGAATATCATATATCGGATATTTACAGTAGATAGATTTATCCGAGATATCGACCATGGTGGCGCTAGTGAGATCCGTGCAAAATCATTTTAAGTCTGCCTTAGCAGTTGATTCTTAAAAGAAAAGAAATCACTAAGATTCGAGTAAATCTTGGAAATTTCCGCAACGCGACTCGTATAAATTCGCGAGATCTAATCTAATCGTATTTAAATCGCTTTTCATTCCTGTATACGTTTTTCCATCAATCGACGTTTCTAAAATCTCGCGCGAGCAGTTCCCAAGGGATTACCGTTAGTTATGGCCGGTTGAATTTGCATTTCCGAGAGAATCTCGAAGGTTCGAAGGGATCCGAGGCTAGCAGCAGGCTGAATTGTGTGACAGTCGTTCACAATGGGGCAGGAGATTCGGCTGAAGGCTCGGCCGGGTCTTTGCATTTATCGAAATGGCTTCTAAACGTCTCTCAGGGCGATAAAGATTCCCGGAACGTACACCGACGAAACAATCCCTTGGAACGTGTCCTCGAACAATTTCCCTGATTCCTTCTCTATCCACTTAGCCTAGCCATTCTCACGCGGAAATATCCCGAAGCAATCGGATCGCAGTACCATCTCGGTCCCACCGAAATTTCACCGCCCGCCTCCACGTTCTCTGACCTTCTGACCTCGTCGCACCTTTCCGAATTCCTGCTCGTTCGATTCCATCCACGCGGTGCCCCGTCCCGAGTCGAAATCGTTCGGTTTTATCACGGAACAGCGCCAGTGGATCGTCCCGGACGTTAAATCTTGGCGATCGGGAAAGGCGTTCGAACGTGGACGTTAAGTACGCCGACTTACCTACGTGCTTCCATTATTTCTCGATAAAATACGGGTAAGGAAGGACATTAAGCTAGCTGGACACGTTATTGGGGATTCCCGTGGAATCACGCGGTAGCCTCGCCGTGGCCATCTCGAGATAAATTATCGTTTATCACGTAAACGCACCGTTAGCCATTGATACGACGCCTCGGCCGTTTAACTCACTCGCGCCATCTCGCGAAACAACTTCCAAGCACATCCATCACCCGTCCGACATTCATCGTGTCCGAGAAAATTAATTTCTGCCGCGGAGATACGCTTCGTGGCCGGGGTTCCGTCGTTTTTTCGCACACTTTGAATTGGCGAATGTGTGAAAATCGGGGTTGATGTCCTTCTTTATCTACGCTATTAACAATCGGCGGAATTTAAGTGTCGAATTTCAGGACCGCGGCGAACGATTAAATTTGTTTCGCGTGGAACAAAATATTCGAAAGATACATCGTCTGTAATATCACCCGAGTGGAAATATTGGAGAGAGGAAGTTGAGGAATTTGGCTGTTAGAATTATTCGTTACTGCATCGTTGGCGAAGGGTAATTAAATTCATCCGCTGTTAAACAAAGAATCGGAAACATCCGCTGAGTATATTTAAATTGAAATTTGTTCGCGAATATTTGCGAAGTTATCCAAATGGAAACTCGCGCTATTATACATTAGCATCGCGTTTGCCCGAGCGATTGAGAATCCAAGGAATCTCGCGATTAAACTTATTCGTCGCTCCGTAGTTTGGAGATAAATTAAAAAACCCCGAAACTCCCTCGAGCTTTATTCGCGTTCGCTAAATTGTCTCTCGAATTAGCGAACTGTCACATGTCAGAATCACGCTTGACCACGCGATTAAAAACTCGAAGGAGTACGATAATTAAATTCCCTCCGTCCGTACGATTGAGAAACCAAGAAATTTAATAATTAAATTTCTTCTTCGCTCGTTGTGGCAGAGAACTTACGAAACCCGAAACAACCTCGGAGTTTGTTTAAAAACATGCAGCAAAGCGCGCAAACGTCTACAGCATTATTCAAATGAAAACTTTCAAATTATTGCGGTTATATCGCGAATTAAATTTATTCTTCGCTCCGTTCTCATACTCATCTGCATGATTAAGAGACCGAGGGATTTAATTATTAAATTAATCTTCGCGTGGTCGTGGTCAGAGAAAAATTTAAAGATCCGAATAATCAGAGATTTCTCCGCAAATGACCACGGTGTTATCCGAACTCAAATGCTATTAAATTATTAGATTGTTCGTAAAGTCATTTCGTTTTTTCCCAACAGAGGACCTAATTGTATTTTTTCACAGCCAACTTCACGCTTCATACTTATGCCGCATAAAAAAAGATAAAAAAAAAAAACGAAATGACTTTTCGAACAAGCTAATATTATTCCAATTTAATCGTTGAATTGATCTTCCTAACATAGAAATCCGAAATCCGTCTAGCTAAAAACAGATTTCTCCATCGAAGTCGACTATCGAATTATCCTATCGTTATGCACCGAGATCATACTCGTCGCTCCGATTAAGAGACCAAGAAATTTACACGTTAAATCGATGTTGGCGCGGTCAAAGACAAATTTAAAGATCCGAACGGTGTTGTTTAACGAGAGAGATTCCTCCGCGAGGGTCGACAATATTATCCAAACGGAAGCACCATCGAGCCACGGTACTACAAGCAACTTAACCACCGAAGGTTATTCAAGATCCAGCCCGGTGTGAGTCGATAGCGCGTAATACCCTGAAAATTGTGCTTAAACGAGCCAATATTTTTGTTCGCTTCCGCTCACAGGGGAGCGAGTTGATTTTCCAGCGTAACATCGTCCTCCTGGCAGCTTCTTCGATATCGGCCGCTCGAGGGAATCGCCTTAGGGATAGCAGTCGCCTGAGGGATCGCGACGGGCGGAAAAATCGTTCGGCCCGGCACAGTTTCAAAGGGAAAGAGTTAATAAGCGACGATGCAAATAACGACCGCTGCAAGTTTCGTACAAAGCTTCTGGACCGCCCCTCCTTCCTTCCGTTCCGCTCGCTTCCCACCGGATACGCTTATCCAACGCGCCAGTTCCGCTCGTGTAATTACGCAGCCTCGATTATTACGCTAATTGGCGCGCTTTGCGAGAACGTACGCGTCTGTTTGGGACCGGCTTGCTCCTGGGAACGCGTCGCCTCGACATCCAAACTCCGACCACCACCACCACCATCGCGTCCCATCCGCCCCTTTGTAAGAATGCATTTGCCGAACCGGCGTCTCTTGGGCCTCTAACCTCGAGATGGCTCGGGTTTATGACGGCCATTCAGTCTTCCAAGTTTTCGCAGATGCGTCGACATCCCGAAGAATCGTTAACCCCCTAACTGCGGATGACGAGTTAATTCTCGAGCGTCGGAAAATCTCGTTTGAATTTTGAAATTTGGACCACCAAGTTTAAACCGTGTCATGCGTTTTTAAATTAATTTTTAGCCAACCCTGTTCGAGGCACGCGATCTCAAGGATAATACCGTTCCACCTCTTTTGTAAGAATGCGTTCGTCGAGCCGGCGTCTCTTGGGCCTCTGACCTACGTACGCCTCGAGATGGCTCGGGTTTATGACGGTCATTCAACGTTCCAAGTTTTCGCAGATGCGTCGACATCCCGAAGAATCGTTAACCTTCTAACTGCAGATGACGAGTTAATTCTCGAGCGTCGGAAAATCTCGTTTGAATTTTGAAATTTGGACGACCAAGATTAAACCGTGTCACACGTTTTTAAATTAATTTTTAGTCAACTTCGTTCGAGGCTCGAGGCCTCCAATCTCGAGGAGGGTAAAAACGCAGGTTGCACGGGATATTATAAAGTGGGACACGCGTAATCTTGCGACTAATGCCTTGAATGGAACGCATTGAAACGCACGTTTTTACCGAAACATTCGCATTCACGGCATTGCCGGCTGACCGAGAAACTTGAAATAAAATATTAGACCGTATAAATACGGGTAACTTCAACTTCCCGAGGTGTATTAAAGTACATCCCAGCGTGTAGAAAAAGTTGGGCGAAAGGTGGATGAGTTTTTAATCCACCTAACCCGGGAAAGTTAAAACGCGCGGATTAGACGGTAGATCTCGCTAATCGAGGTGCTCGTGCGGACTTTGAGTCTCGTGTAACGATCACAGCCGAATCACCAGGCGGTAAATCGGCAGAATCGGAAAAATCACGTCGACACCACGGTTCTGTCATATTCTATTCTCTCTTTTCTTTAATCAGCCGGTGAAATGGCGCGCCTCCTGGCCGAGTCCCGTTAACGTCACGTCCGTCAGAGTTCTAGCTAGCAATCTAGGTACCCAGCAGCTCGTGGATCACTATAATCGCAAAAATCACGCCCACACCGCACGGTCATTTATATTCCATTCGCTCTCCTCTGTAATCAGTGTGTCATCCCCGTATCGACCTCTCGTCTGTCAGACATCCTAGCCGCGGATCTAGATCTATAACGAGCTCCTGCCGTAGCAGATGTTTGCCCAAACTTTTCCAATCTTTCCGAAGTTCCACCGGTAAATCATAAACCCCAGCCATCTCCGGACCTGCCTATCCTCGGTCGCGAGATAGCTCTATGCGATTCCTGTATCCCCGTCGGAAATTCCAATTGTTCGACGCGAGCAGAGACGCGTTTGTTCGGTGTAATCAGCCGAGACACGACCGAACGTTTCTTCTGCTCGGATATAATCCGACCGGATCGATGCTCGCCGGTGATTCCTAGCGGCGCGGATAAAAGCACGCGTGCAAGTTCACTTAGGTTAATTATCACCGAGCCCCCCGGCATTCATAGCGGCGTTCAGAGGACTAGCCTGATGCACGCGCCACTGGCCTAAATAACGATCGACGTTTTTCCCCGATGATGAAAGCGACGGACGATGATATTCGGTGCAACTGCGCGCCTGCACTTTGCGCCCTCTCTTTCCGGCGCGCCGGTTTAATCAACTGCAGAATCGTGACCGGCCGTTTGCCCGGTTGGGCATCCCCGCAATTTGTGTTTCCACGGAATCACCGTTGCTAGTTGCTCGGATTAAGAAGCAATTTGGGAGTTGCCAGTGTAGATTATTATCTTGCGAAGAAGTCGAGCGGGAAGAATAAGGGATCTTGCTAGGTACCGTGCTCTTTCTTTTAATTCCTCCAGAGTCCGAGGACTTCTCTTCTAATCTCTTCCTTATCTTCCCAATTTTCCTCCATCGATGCGATATGGATGTACCTGCTCCCTGGAATTATCAATTTTCAGGGAGGAAAATGGCGATGACTCTCTTTGCTATTCTTAGACAACTTCCCAGTCTTTCTGCTTATCCTCTTTCTTGTAATTTTCTTTCATCCGTGCATGATGGCTACGTGTCTATTTAAGCTTGTAATCTTCAAATCCAAAGAGGTTGGAATAACCCATTCGCAGCATAATCAGTGTCACTATACAACCTACAAAAAAGAGAAAAATATTTATGTTAGAACACGCGTATAATTTTTACATCAAGTATAAACGAGAATTCGTTTCGTTGCGCTTAATTTTGACGAGAAGAAAAGACTCCGTTCACGGCAGAGATGCAAATGAGTTAAAACGAAAAAATGGTCGAAGTGCTCGTGGTTCTTTTAACATCACCGTGGAACTTCGAATCTTTCGATTGCTTACTTACCCCGGCAATTTTCTTTCATCGATGAATAATGCATGCGTTTGCTCCCTCGTCCCGAGAAATCATCAATCGACGAGGAGAAAAATCGAAACACCGTTAGTTCTTTCGAAATTTACAAGAGGCTCGGATAGATCTCTCGGTTCCCTTATACGTCGTCGTAATTTTCCTCCGTTAATGAGATATTCGAGGACAGAAAGTCGTCTGCGACGTAGAAAATCGTCGATTAGAAGAGGAAAAATGGGGGCACTCGGGCAGAGTGCCTCTATCGACTATAAATGTATCGCCGAGCTCGCAGGAGGGGGCGGAATTCATCGATAAAAAGGTTAAGCAAATGTGTAGGTCGAGGTAGAAATTGCGCCGAGTAAATTACACGGTTTATAGGTGCGTGGAGTTAGTACCTTAAGCGGCAGTAGTGCAACCTGCACCGGGCCAGCCTCTCCTCGTGTAATGGAAACTGCGCCAAGTACCCTCAGTCCAACACCTATACTTACCTGCCTTTTACTAGAACCTCGCCGGTCTTCCCTCGAATTTATCAATTACCATCATCGACTTTTATTGCTCGCCGGTTTCCGAACTCGTAAACCATCTTCCGTGAATTGCACGAGATACCCGCGAAGGTTTCACGAAGGGGTGAACGTCTCGGACCTCTATGGGGAACACACGCGTCGATTCCCGTGAATCGTGATGCTTGAAAATTGGAAAATTCGTAGCTGTCGCCGGAAAGAAGTCGCTGATCGCGTTTTATCCGTTTGTCAGCGCCGATAACTGACACTGGTCCCGTGTCAATGCGTCGCTCCTTATCGATCTGTCTCGTTCGATCTACGTGTATCCAGTTCCATCTCGTTGCCCAGTGATCTTGTCTGATCCTGTGTGATCCTGTATAATCTTACATGAGCCTGTGTAATCCTATATTATTCGTAGACGCGATACCTTTGGCTAATAACGAAAATTCGCGCGTCGAAAACATCGGAAACGGGTGATTCAATCGGACCAGTTTCTATGACGAAAGTCGAGTGACATTTTTAAGCGTGTTCCGTGACAGATCCTCTGAAAAAAATACAAATCCAATTAGCGATACCAGATTTAACGATATATTTTATCGTTTTGACCAAGAAGGGGAATGATTCAGTATCATCCTTACTCGAGAATATTTCGTGTAATTTCGGCTGTTGAGAATCGCTACATTGCGTTATAGTCAACCACGCCCAAATTTTGCTAAGAATAACAACCTCCTTGCCAACTATATCCGGCAGAAATTATCAAACGATTCTCCAACTCAAATATCACCGCAACAACGTGCCCTGAAATCACGAAGTCTCGAACCTTGACTATATACCGGAATCGTTAAGAAATATAAACCGAAGATAGAGGTGGTTTCAAAAATGTTAAACAGGGATGATACTTGATACTATCGAATTCGGTGGATCGTCTTTAGATCGTGAACCGGTGTCCAAGTGGTTATACTGGAAAACCGTTTGAATATGCGAGGGCGCAATTAAGTCGGCGGTTTGCTGGCAGGCCGAGGCAGTTTCCGGTTCTTCCCTTTACTTTGCGAATTACTTCCGCGCCGTTTCGCGGCCTCTATCTTTCGGAGGATCAACCGGATATCCCCTGCTGGTGTCTCGCATAGTTTCCGCATGGCCGCGGAACCGCGGAATCGCGGAATCGCGAGCTGCGCGGTCCTGCGAGGTGTTAATTCACTGGCCAGCCAACCCGAGTTCCCGCGGAGTTACGCCAGCTCCAATTAAGCTGATGGCAGCCAGGGTAAATTGCGGCTCCGGAGTCGCCCTGTAACGAGTTCCTTTCCCTTTCTAACCCTTTTTCTTTTCTCCCTTTTTCTTTATCATTTCGGCGACTCCGCCGCGATCTTGCCAGGGTTAATTGTTTCGGGAGTGTCGCGCGAGCTGGGTCGGTTGAAAGAGACCAGGGACCAGGGTGTCCCTTTGTCATGGGTAATCCTTTTATTGTCTCTCGCTCGAAGTATCCAGTCTGCGCTTTGTTTGCTCAGAGGAGACTGCGGATAAGACTATTGCGCGCGATCTAACCGTGAAGAGCACGGAATCGATGTGGAATTTTAGGTACCGTTGACCACACTTTGCCGTGTGTAACAGAAAGATCGGCGAAACGTATACGTGGCGGAGAAGAAACGGAAGGAACTTAGTGGAGCATGACAGTGAAGGACGCAGAGTCGAATAGCTTTGCGAGGGTTGCGAGAATTCGAGTAGAATTATCGAAGAAGTAGACTAAAAGAGTCAGCGTTAGTTCAGTCAATGTTTTAATGTCAGAGTACCAGGTCAAGGTTCAGCCTTAGTGAATCAGTGTTTTAATGTCGGAGTTCAGAGTTAGTCGATCAGTGTTTTAATGTCAGAATTTAGCGTTAATCAGTCAGTGTTTTAAAGTCAGAATATCGAGTCAGAGGTCCGCGTTAGTCAGTCAGTGTTTTAATGTTAGAGTACCGAGTCAAAGTTCAGCGTTAGTCAGTCAGTTTGTTTGATTACAATTAAAATCAGTCTTAAAATTGTAATCAGCAGCAGCTCATCCTGCATTTCCAAATATATTAATTATTTAATAATAATCAACGATTCAGCGTGTTTGTTTTGTAACTTCCCAACCTCTTTTGACTCTACAATATTTGAATAAATGATTCGTGTTTGTACGGTATATAGTCAATATTGGATTTGATCTGAAGTTTATGTACGCGTCAAATCAGTCGTAACAGCTGTATCTGGTGTATGGTGCATTTCAAGCAGGCAGTAAAAGGGTTGAAGAGGTATGGAGATGGTCCGGGTTTATGTTTTATTACGATTAGTTAACATTCGGGTTATCAATCCGTAACAGCGTACCTGAATATCGTATTATATATTATTAATATCGTATGTCATGCATATTATAAATACCGTCGTTCGATTTACGTTAATTTTGCCTGAGGTATTACAGTTTCGCTTCGCGTTTCGATACCGGGTATTCCATCGATATTTAGGAAAACTCGGAAATTACGCGAAATAACGGTTTAAAAAAATTGTTGCGAACTGGACCATCGTTAACCCGGTCTAACCCTTGTTCGCCGTCCATTTCGTTATGAAACTTTCAGCGGCGAAATTAAACGATAATCGATGGCGAAGTAGCGCGAATACGCGGGAACGATTTCACGTCGGAAAAACTGTGCGCTCGCAACTTCATCTTCGGCAGGCGATTAAGCAATAGCCATTTAAGAATGTTTACACAGGTTGCTCTATTAAAAGGTTGGAAGACGAAGAAGCGGCGAGGTCTTTAGAATTCATTCATTAAGAGTGCTCAGAATTATTCATTGTCGCCTTTTAAGATTCATTCGCAGAGAGAGAGAGAGAGAGAAGGATCCTCTACCAAGACACTGGCACGGGGCGTAGAATATTGCGTAACACCCAGACACGGTGAATATCAAACAGCCGGAGACTAAGTCCTTACCGATCCGAAGTGGAACTTCCTTTTCCCCGTCTTACAAGCTCAAAAGTGTGATCCGTTTAATTCTCGCAGGAATATCGCGTGTCGAGTTCTCGTTGGGCCAAGTGGAAGCCCGGGAGATAATGGATCGAATGTTTTATTAGCAGAGGAAATTAACGAGGAACGATTTGCTGGTATTTGTCTTCGGAGGAGCTCCGTCGGTCTCGCCGGCGGATCGCGTGTTCGCTTCTCTTCCAGAATTCCGCGGATGTTTCGGTTATAACGACTTCGGTTGACACACTTAACGGGACTTAACGGAAGCGGCAGGGAGCCGGGGCCAGGAATGGCCTGGTCCTGAATTACTCCGAAGGATCGATAAAGAAAGCTGGAAATAATTTGGCCATCTTGCCTCCTCCTGAGTGGTTGAATTGCTGAGGCCACGAGCAGCTCTCTCTCCGGGAACTGGTCTGGGGCTGGAACTCGAGCCTACTCCATCAGAAAGTACGCCGGCATTGCCCCGTTGAGACCCCTAACCCGCGCTCTCTATCTTTCCCCGGTGGATCTACCGTTTTTGGAAACGCTTCTAATCCCCGAACTTTTTGATTTATCGCTCGCCGAGAGACACAGCCTGGCCGCCGTGCAATTTAATTTCCACCAGCCTCGATTGATCCTCCTGAAAATGTCGAATAAAACTAGCCTCCTTGCCAACGTCTGAGCGACCGATTCGCGCTGGTTAAGGAATCTTCGATGAATCCGGTCAGAAGCATCGAACCAGGCTAACATCTTCGGACTGTGTCTCATCTCGCGGAGCAAATCGACGAATCGATCCTGTTCGAATGTCGAATAAAACCGACATCCTCGGAAAACGCGAAGGCGACAGAGACAGGTTACGGCCGGGCGAGTTAGCGAACCATGGATTAATGCTGGAGGGATATCGGATAGAATTAATATGGTCGAAAACGTCGCGGAGAGGAAGACACGAGTGTTGGCAAGCCTTCTCTACCGATCCTGTCGGAATATCAAATAAAGCTAATATCCTCGGAGACGTCGCGGCGGACCGCGCGGCCGGGTTAAGCAGATTGGTCCGGATTTAAAGTTGCCGGTCGGTTCCCCGAGCGGTTCGCCTAAGAATTCTAAAATTTATCTCGGTCGCCGAAAAGGTTTCCGATAGGATTAAGCTGTGAATAATGCAGGCTGCGCGATATTTCCGGAGGAAAATCACGCGGGACACGGTCCATTCTTCCGTCATGTCGGCCTAACAAAGTGCCCGGCTACTTTACACCATTTATGGCCGCCGACGCGCGCTGCCATGGCAGCGGCTCGTTAATCTAACAGATGACATAACGCTGGAACGACGCGTACTTGGAGTGCACCGAGTATATTGCCGTGCGCCGTGCAGGTGAACACCTTCATTAAACTGATTAAATCCAGGCCAAGGCGGTCGCATCAAAGGATATGCATAATTTAAGCTGCCATGGTAAGACTACACCGGTCTTTTCTTCCCGGGAATTCCAGCCGTGCCAGCAGGCATGCCTCGCGAGATGCCTGCGTCGCGTTTTTCCCGCACCAGGCCACCCGTTTTCCCTGGCCCCTCTTCTTGATTCATCGCCAAAAACTTTCCCGGAGTGGCATTCGGTGCCTCTAAAACCGTCCGAACAAAGCGAATCCTCCGACGTGGAAGGGAATTCTTAGCGAAAGGCGTCAAGCAATGACATGCAAACTCAATCGCCTCGTCGAAAACCTCGTCGAAAACCTCGTCGAAAACCTCGAGGAAAACCTCGGCGAAAACCTCGAGGAAAAGCTCGGCGGCGTCTCGTTCCCCGCCGCCCCCGAAATCTCACGAGTCGTTAGCATTCGCCAAAGTGCCTGTCGCCTGACGTATTCCGCTGGCAGGATCAAAGAAAATCCCGCCGTACTCGAAACACTCTCTGCCACCGCGTGTTCCCGAAACGTATGGCCGATCCGCGATGGAGAACTCGCGGAACTCGGCTATCGGTGGAACAACGGAGACCCCCCGCGCCCCCCTTGCTCGCACATATTTAACCGACTTAACGAAGTAACTTCGTTAGACGCCGTTTCACGCGTTACGCGGCACCCGTCGTTTCCGCGTAACGCGCATGAATTAATCATTAGGACGTTGTAAACAGAGCAGCTGGCTCAAACGCAGCTGGTTAACGACGTGTTTACGCTGTTCGCGCCATCTACGCCGTGGTCCGGGCTGCCGCGCTTAAGAAAATGGCCGCCATGGTTGCTAATGACTCGTCGATAACTCGCGACGCTTTCGGTATAGTTCGTACTGCGAGACTTTTCGGACAGAGGTCGATTGACCGCGATCGAGCGAAGGCAAAGAGGAGGTTAAATGGGAGGATCTTTGAAGGCGTCTTTCAGGACGTCTTTGAGGGCGTCTTCGTAGCATTCTGTTCGCGGTTTTCGGGTTTCTGCGGGATTTTTAGGGATGGGTGTCGGGGTCAACTCCTGCCACGATTGAGGAAGCGGAAGTGAAAAAAGAAGGAACGGAGGGTTAGGTTCGCTGCGATAAGGGACGAGCGCTTTGATGTCGAAGAAGAGGAGATTCTTGGGCTACCGGAAGCTTTAAGTCAGTTGACGGGGAAGAAGCGACCGAGAGGTTTGGTATGCAAGTCGCCGGGACTTTGACTTCGAAATTGCGGTATAAAGATGGCTATCTCTGTGTCGGATCTATATCTCTTCATTGGTCCCATTGCGTCTTCGAATCCGAATCGCTTGGTGCGATCGCGATTTGTCGCTTCCGTTTCGACGCGAGAAAAAACCGTGGACAGGTTTTGGCCGGGTTCTGGCGTTAGTTTGGCACGAGAAGAGTCCGCGAGAGAACTCGGGGAGTTTGCGTAATCGGTGAATTTAGCAAATTCACCGGATCTAATCGGTCGCGTTTCGCACGCTTCGGCGAATCCGAACGTCGTCGGAGGAGCAGCAGGACGACGAGTGGAATTTCAATAACGAATTTGGTAAACTCGAGAAGCTCGGCGATTTCGATGCCGCCGGGGTGTGGAGGATCGATGCGCCGGGTAAAAACGGTAGAACGACGCGGTTAGTTCCGGCTACAAATGGCCCTGTCCCCGCAGTGATACGAGTTAATTATTTCTTCCACCGGATCGGTCTCGCGCGTCCCGCCTCTGGGGGCCGATAACTCGCGATACGTTCGTCCTGTTTGTCCTTTAACTACCAGTCGCCAGTCCGCCACCTTTTCTTTCCTTTTAATCCTCTCGTTTTCCACTGTCCGCTGCGTTTCCCGTTGTTTCGCGCAATCTCTGTATTGCTCTGGACTCGAATCCTCTTAGACGCTTGGATCCTGCTAAACTGTTGTGCTTTTGTGCTAATTAGTCGCTTACGGACTTAAATTTGAATCGTCAGGAACCCTGTTTTAGATACTATAGGAATATTAAGTGGGCTGTTGTAAATCGGCAATAGGCCATGCAACAATTGCATCTCGGCAGGCGACCCTTTTAGGCCTCGATGACCTACGAAACTCTAGTTTGAGAAGTATCTGCTATTTTGGCGATCGAGTCAACCGCCATAATTGGACACTACAATTTTAAACACCGTAACTACCGGCCTTCGCATTAGTAAATTGTTTCATCTTGAATAAAATTTATATACCTCGTTACTATATCACTGAATATAGTTACTTCCCTATACACCACGCGGTATTATTCTCCTTAAATAATTGAAACATGGGCAACGAAAAGATCGTCTTTCGATATAAAAGTAATCGCTCACACTCTATCACTCTATATTGCATACAGCTCTCGCTATTACTGACTCGCTTGTACCCTTCTCTTATACTCGTGTGTTTTTCTTTATTTGCGTTTTCTTTTGTCACGTACCCTCGCTCAGTGGATACCCTAAACATTCAATCTTATTCTTAAATTTGCATTCGATACGTAGATATTCACACGCGCTTCAAATATTACCTGAACGTTTGAGTCGAACCCGAGGACCTCTGCTTATTATCGCATGTTTATGAGGAATGGTACATGTGTTCCCCTGCAATTTATGTTCATTCATTCATTCTGGGCATGCGGCCAATGATTTTCTATAATACTATGAAAATTCCCACTTCCGTGAATTCTACGTCCGATCGTTTCCACAGTTCGTGATAACCTATGAATCCTCTTAGCTACTTAGATCCTTACATAATTCCTCCTAAATCGAGGAGCGTTAAATTCAAGGTAACAGGAAAATGACCGTTGCATGGATGGCCAAACTTTACGCATCCCCGAGTGGTAGTAATCCGAAGGTTTGCTACCGTTTGTCGTAACTACTGAGAATACTTATCAGATCCTCTTACCTGCTCGGACAGACCTCTTGCTGAAAAGTCAGCGTCGAATCGTAATCGCGAGGGCCGACTGGGACAGGAAACGAGCACTCCGGGATTAGGAAAATTTACAGGCGCCGGAAGGATGAAACGCAAGACCGGCAGTTCCTCCGACTCCCATTCCCTCGTGTGGAACAAACACTCGTAACGATCCGTGCAATCAATATCGTTAATCCTCTCGGTGTTAAAACAGCGATTAAAGTATCGTTACACGAACCGTGTACACGGCGTGCCGCGATCCTAACATCCATTCATTCCGCCATACCGCAAACGATTGCTCCGAGCAATTTCGCGTGCGGCCGCGTGTTTCTTGCGATGTTGGCGCACCGTAATGGCCTGGAGAGAGGTCCACGGGACTTTCATCACCGGATCCATTGTCTGGAAGATAGTCCCGCTTCCACCAGAACCACAAACATCCGCTAGGAACCGAATTCGCGACGAAAAGAAACGGGAAACCTCGATCGCGTCGTTTCCCGATTTCTAGCCGCGGTTTTGTCTTTTACACCTAGCGACCTCGCGTTTGACAATGATCGACGATGTTTCACGACGTTTCATGACGTTCGACGTATCCGAAGATGTTTAACAGGGATTCTCGGAGAGACAGAACGCGTTTCGGAGTCGCAACATTCGCTAGGAACCGAATTCGCGGTGAAAAGAAACGGGAGACCTCGATCGAGGTTTCGAATCGCGTTTCCCGATTTCTCGCCGCGATCTCGTTCTTCAGACCTAAAGACCTCGCGTTTGACAACGTTTGACGATGTTGGATGACGTTTGACGACGTTTGACGTACCCGACGATGTTTAATAGGGATTCTCAGAGAAAGAGAACGCGTTGTCGGAGTCGCACGACGTAATTTTCTTTCTGGGAACGGTCTCTCGTCGGAGTCGGGAAAGACGAGAGAGAGATGAGAGTGAGATGAAGAGGTCGCGGGGGTCTCGCTAGCAGAGAGATTCGAGGAGTTCGAGGTTCCTCCAAAGTACTCAGTCAGCCCTCTGCTTTCTGCGTGTGCGACTTCTCCACCTGTCGCCGATATCTCCGTCTCAGACACGGATCTATTCTCCATCGGGCGATTCTCCCTGAAGAATTAATCTCGCGGCGTTTAGGACGAAAAGCATTCCCGTATCTTCCCTTTTTTTTCTCCCGAGTCTCTCGCATTCGGTTCGCGTCTCAAATTTATCCGAATTCCTCTAGAATTCCTCTGTTTCTTCGTTTACAACTCGCCACAGGTGTTATTAGAGTTTATACGGGTTTAATAACGTATTAACTGTCCCGGTAGCCAATATCGATGGAGAAATTTATTAAATTGGAATTTCGTAGGCTACGTGACGGCCCTCCAATTATGATTCGACCGCGGGCTTTTCCGATTAATCGGTATTTCAATCGATCGACGTCGCGGTTATCCGGCTTGGTAATAGCGTTTGTCACAAACGACAGATTCGTGATCTATTCGAACGCGAATTTTCAGAGTTTCGCAGCTTTCCTCCCTGCCCCGTCTCTCCCTCTTCCTCTCCCATCCTCTCTTTGTCTCGTCCAGCTATCCGGCCTTCCTTTTTTCTGCTTTATTTTCCCCGGAAATCTGTCCCCTCGAAATTCAATGCGTGACAGATTTTTTCACCGCTAACTTATTCATCGCACGTGTGTGTTAAATTCCCCGTGTTTTTTATTCGAGTCAGCCTTTCCAGCCTTTTTCCACTTCTCTCTCTTCCTTTCTCTCTCTGTTTTCTCCGTTTATTTCGAAATGGCAGTTGAAGAATTTATTTGTCGAGGGCTGAATGGAGGAACGAGGAGGCGAATCCTCGTCTTTTCATTTAAAAAAACCGCGTTGATATCACGGTCCGTCGTTCGTGGATTAATATTTAACCATTCGGCCGTGCCTTTGTAGCTATGCATTTGGGATTTTCGAACCGGTTCCCAGGCTTCGTTAATTCCCCGCCGGTTAACTAGCCGGAAGTGCCGTTTTATGAATAATCCGTTTAATCCGGCCGGAATGTAAGGAAAGTTTTATTTACAGTGCAGCCCTGTATTCGACTTTTCCATTAACCAAGTCCGTTCCATCCGGCTTATGCGGCCGTAATCGGGACTCTAACTGTTGCGCCGATCCGGCCCTCGTCTCCGTGGATCGTTCGAAATTTTCTCTCCCTTATTCTCATCCATCTGTCATATTATTCAGGCTCCCAGCAAGTTTGCACAGCCGGGTTACCTAGCGGACAGGCAAAATATCCACCGTTTAATTGACTTTGTTGCGACGGAAAATTGTACCGCGCAGTTCAACGTCCGATTTAATATCTGTCCTAAATTCTCTCAGCTGAAAATCGCGTAATGAACAGCTCCTCGATGCGAAAATTGCCCATTTACCATGTTACACCCGATATTATATCCTTATGAATTTTTCGAAAAATACCTCGACCATCCGATACGTCGGTTTTCCATTTTTAATATAATTCTTCCTTCTGTCATTCGCGAAATAAAAACGACGGTAAGTGAACGAGACGGTATTTCCATTTTTGATGCGAGAGATATGTTAATCTTTATATAACTAAAAAATCGCATATTTTTCAAGATAGATAGGTATTTAGGTACTCAACAGATTTGTTGGTAATTATTAGGCTAATATATCTGGGTGTCTTGCGGGAATATTCTTGTCAAAAGTGGGGACAGAGAGCGAGAGTGATTGGGTCGGATGTATTCCGAGAAATTAGAGGTGTATTAGTCCGCTGTCCACACACTGACACCGATCTGTAGACAGTAGGTAAGATCATACGTCCTTACCTCTGTAATTAAATCCGTTACACCAAGGGTCAGCAATCCTAGTTAGACCTGTCAGATCCATCCGACCCTCTGTTTCACCTAATTCGTGGCCAGTAGCCTATTTAATACGCTAGACAGAAATTTACCTCTATTTTCATATTTTTGTCAAGTTAAATTCCGATACAAAGAGCCGCGTTTCTCATATGAAAATTAGAAACGGTATGTCGAATCCAAATCGACATTTTATTTTCATTAACCCATTTTACTTTCAACACATCGCGCTACTGTAAATTTATCACGTGTTCTAAGTATTAATTGGTGTTATTAATCGTAATATGATCGGGTACGTTTGTAATTAGCTACCAGCCCGTTCGTTAACTGTATAAATTAATCAATTAATTAATTACCACCCTCGCTGAGCAAGAGAAATTAAGTCTTTGACCTATCATTAAGCTCGATATCTCTCCTGGTTATAATATAATTCGAAACGCTGGAAATTTATCAAAAGACGCTAGAAAATTATAATTCTCGAAAATGGCGAATGACTTGATGACTTTAAAATCTAGGAATTACTGTCAAATATCTATAGAAGTATAAAAATATTTTTTTCCCCATTTTAAGTAATATATTCAAAGGAAATACTTATCGATCAAAACGACAACAGAAAATCGATCTTTCTGCTGTCACGCATCGTGTCATATGGCGTGAAAGAGAATTTTTTCTCGCGCAAGGTAACAATCTCTTCATACCATTCGAATTTTACGTAAAATATTTTTCGTTACACACACAGGAGGCATTTGGACGTCCTGCGTTAAACGGGACGTTGTGTATAACGTACACACGGCGGGTGTAACGAAACGGAAAGGCGAAAACTCGGTGGGAAAAATTCGACGTTTATATCCTTGGCGGTTGCCACGATGAAAATCGTTTAACGGGATTTCTCGCGACTATTTCGCAAATTTCTAAAGCAGCCCGTTCCCGCGCCCGGGGTGAGTTACAGCCGACCGCGGCGTTAAAAACGCGGCCGGCCCGTTGTAACGATAATAATAATTAAGGTTCTAATTGCGCAAAGGAAGTTCGTTAAGCTAATGAGAGAGGACTATGTCGTCGGAGGAAAACATCCGAGGGAAGCCCTCCTTTAAAAAGGCAAACCCCTGCCGGGAAATATCTCCCTCCGGACAATCTTCGCCTCTCGCGCCCTTAATCAACGTCATTTTATTTTCCTCCTTTAAGAATTGTTTATTTGCTCAATCTCTCTCGTTGCCGTAAGAACTTCCCAGTTCATTTTCCTCCCTCGTGTTTTTCCCTTAGCCCCCTTCCTGCCCCTTCCGTTCGTTCGTGCCAGCTTAACGCGGTTAGAATTTCTCTTCCTTTCCCCCCTCTTCTCCCTCTCTTCTCCTTTTTTTAATTTTCCTTTCCGTTTTATAAATGAAGGGAGGATAAGGTCTCGAAGTTCCATTCCAGCCTCTGTCCCCCTCCCACCTACCTCCGCTGGTCTGCAACCGGCACTCGAAAAACCCGGATGGTGTTACTCGTTAAGAAAATTTCATGGTTCGCGGATTAATCCTGGCTGTAATAGGATTATGGTTTCTTTGTAACGCGATCGCGCCGGGTTTTCGTTTTTCCAATCTTACCGTTAATCTTGCTAAGCTGGTTATTTGTCGGGACGTTACTCGCGGCCGGGATGAGAAATGCTATTAGCGCGGATCCACCGACGATTCTTATTCTTCGATCGAAGAATTCAGCATCGGCGGGGTTTCAATTTCTCGCGGGATTAAGGAGAAAAGGTGCGATTCGCTCGGAAGAGTATTCACGAGAGGGTGCGAGCGTGTTCGAGTACGCGCGTGGAGTTTGCATTTCGAGTGGCGAGTTCTGTTGGTGACAGGGGTCAGACTTCGATGGTCCGTTTCGTCTTTGATTCATCGGGAATCCGTGTTCCCGACGCGGGATTATTCGCTTCCGCGCTATTTTTCTCTAAATAGCTGACCTTAATCCCGCGCTCGGGGATTTTTGACGTTCCCGAAAGCGATACTTCCGATGCGGTGGTCTCTTTTGTCTCGTGATAAACAGTCGACCTTAATCCCTCGCGTGTCTGTCTCGGTGTTTTCCCCCATTTTTGCGGAGCTTGTTTATTCACTTCTTTCTCTTCTTCTTTTTTTTCTTCCTTTTCTTCCTCTACCCTTTCTTCCTCTTCTACTTCTTCATACTTTTCTCTCCTTCCCCTTCTTTTTCTTCTTCTTCCTCTTCTGCCTTTTCTCTTCTTCATCTTCTTCTTTTTTTCTCCTTCTTCATAGCGATAAAATCCTGTTTCTTACTTTTCACGATTTCTCGACCAAGATTTCTACCTTCCGTAATCGCGAGAGAAAAGGCGAATTCGTTTGCTCGCTGTGTTCTTTGCAGCACGAGGTTTCCCGTTTGCGAAAGCGAGGAGAACTCGCGCGATCTGTCTGTAAGATTCCGTTACAAATGTCGGATATATTCTACCGTGGTCAAACAGACCCGCAGTTCTATCACGTGCAAACTCCCGAGCTTTGTACAGTCGCGTGATTATCTCTGTGCGTAAGTTAGAGAGGCACGAAGGTAGGTTAGGTTTATAGCGGTCATTCGGGAGTTCAAGTCGGGAAAACCTGACAGAGGATGCTGCCCGCGTAAGCCCAGTATACATCCGAGCAATTTAATAAACCAGTGTAGAATGGAAAATCCTCTAACTCTTTGAGGCGCTCGATTTTCGAGGAAATAAAAACTCAAATTACGCGAAATATAGACTGGGACACGCGTAAGCCTGTTGAGAAGCTAATGCTTTAAACGCGAGTCATTGAAGCGGTCGAAAGAGAGCGACAGTTTGCAAAAATTATAACACCTGGAATTGCGATCTTCTTTTCGAGGTGAAGCGATTTTCTCATATCGATAGAATTCGAGTAACTGTAAAATAATCTAAGAGAAAAAGGGATATCCAAAGCCATAGTTTGCAGAAAGTATAGCATCAGAAATTGAGAACTTCTTTTCGAAGTTTACCAAATTTTTTAAGATGACGTGATTTTCTTACACACTTAGGAGGAATACCTAGTCGCGTGAAAAGAGAATCGCTAATAAAAAAAATCGAATCATGTTAAAAAAAAAAGAATACCTAGAGCGATATTTCGCAGAGAGTATAACACCAAAAATTTCAAACTTTTTGAAATTTGCCAAATTTTCGAGATGTCGTGGTTTCCTTAGATCGGGGAATACCTAGTCCCGTGAAAAACAAAATCGGCAATAATTCAAAACGCTATTTCGTCAATTCCGGTAATTACTGTAGAGTTACTATAGTTACTTCAAAACTTAGAGTTCAAGTAACTGTAAAATCATGTAAAACAAAGGATACTTAGAGCGGTAACTCGCAGAGAGTATAGCATCAGAAATTGAGAACTTCTTTTCTTCAACAACAATTCGAAACGCGATTTCGTCAATTCCGGCAATTGCACCGGTATTTAACCTTGGCGAGACGGTAACCGACACCTAACTGAAACCAACAGCACCACAGTTATCATCCGTGATCGTAGAAGCCGGTCAGGAATCGCGATTTAATTGCAAAAGTCGCGCGTGATTGAACTACGGGATCGGAACGAAACGGTCTCCGCGGCCATGATACCCACGGCCGCGTATATTCAAAGACGGCGTCGTGACGCGAATGCGGAGGCGTCGCGGTGGATACACGCAGCATACACGGGGACCCCGAGGACGCGTGACGCGGATATCCGGCGACGACCGTGACACATTCTTGAACGCGTCGTTTCCGCGGGCCCAGGCTAACTCCACTAGCCTCGGACGCGCGACAATTGGATTCCTCGGCGAATAACCAGCCTGACGTTGCGTCGTTTCTCCGTGAAACGCGCAGCAGCGAGCAGAATTTCGGCAATGTGACCCGGCAGCAATTGCCGGACACGTGTACGCGATGCCCTCTCGCGCGAGTTTTCGCGATAGCGCGTGTGAAATACGCGGTACGTAAATCGGTGCAACTAGCGAGAATCGGGAGATAATTATTGTTCGCCGGTGAATCGACGGAATCGAAAATATCTGGCATTCGAACTTGGCTCCCTTGAAGCTGAACATAAATATATATTGTAAAAAGCACCGGAGAAGATTAGCTTCGTATTCGTTTGAGGCTGCACTCATTTCGCGTTAGATGCGCCTGATCAAAAGATTCATAGGTATCTTTGAGCTCGGAAAAAGGAGAGCATCTGCGGTAGACTTCTCTTTGTGTGTCCACTCGGCATGGAACGAATGTGAATAAATATTGGAAATTCGACGGTGAGGTAATTATTTTAGAACAAGTGGAAGCGGCAGGAGTTGGATGGTATAAATTCAGCGAAACTGAGGAATTTGCGAAATTACTGTGGTTTATGAATTATTCTTTTTCTTTGGCGCGTTACGATTTACGATGAAAAATCTGCTTCTTTTTATCTTTTTTTTATAATCGAATCCTCTACTTCGTTTAGAATTTGGTGAGAAGAAATTTTCAGTGACGTAGAATTTAAAAGAAAAAGAGAAGAATTGCCGGTGACTTGAAATTTTTAAGATACATATTTTCAGTGACTTAAAATAGAAACGAAAATAGAATTTTCACCGAGTTGGAATTTAAAAAAAAGATTTTCCAGTGATCTATTATAGAATTGAAGAAGAAGAAAAAAAGAAAAAAACGATTATTCGATATGCAAATGATTTGGTGGAGATCGGAGAAGAATTAGAACGAGCGCAGTCTAGACAAGTGGTACATCGCGCGATATATCAGACTCGGGGAAGTTCGGTTGCCGTCCGTACATTTAAAGTCCGGACGAATCCTTGCAAACTTTTATACCCGGTTTAGAGATCTATATCCTGCGCCAACAATTGTAAATAATTCTTTTTCAATTCGTAGAAGGGGGAACCGCAGCGACGGCAAGTAGTATCCGGGGAACTAGTCAGACACGTACGCCTCGACGTCCCCGATTTCCCGCGTATCTAGACTTTTTCGCGTCGCTTTATTTCCTCTGGCAACGCGCAAAAACTGGAACGTTCTTTCTCCACCGCACAGACGTTCCCGGCGACGCTTTTTATCTCTTTTCAAACCGAATGAAATTCGATCATCGATTTTTCCAAACCATCCGCTGCTCGCGAGCGCGCGTTCTCTCCCTCTTCCCTCTCTCCTCTCTTTTCTTTCGCCCTTCCTCGAGCTCCTCGATATTTACAGAAGCACGAAAGTTCCGGCTTTCCTCGGCCAACGTAAAACTGACAATTTCGTTTAAGTGGCATATCTAGAACATCGGTTTATTCGACGCCGGAATTCCTGCTGTCATCTTTCCTTCCGCCATCCCATTGCGACTGTTTAAACTTCGCAATACTCTACCAGCTAGCTTCCGTTCCCCGTTGTCCGCTTCTGACGCGAGAACCAGCCACACCTGACCTACCAAGTCTGCATTTCATCCCGTCCTTCGCTACTCCGCTCACGTAGCCGCGGCATAAAACAGTGGATGCCCTCGAAAAGCGAAAACCTTTCACGCATCGATAATACCTTTCAGCCAGACCATCATCTTCCCTTATATCTCTCTCCCGGATTCTCTCTTTCTCCTCGAATAATCTCCACTGCTGTCGAATTTAACGCCAGTTCTCCTCTGCGACGTCTCGCGTTTCGTCCTTCGATCCTTGCGTCTTGTCCGGCTGAATCGCTTTTTCAGAAGAGTTCCGTGAATCGATTTAGGAAACCCCCTCGCAAGGACGGAATTGATAGAATTGCCGGTGGAATTTTCATCCCGTGTACGTCGCGTGTATCAGCCGTGTGTGTTTCGAACCTGGGTCGTGGCTCGGAGCGGAAGAGCGGGCCCGAGTTTCCGTAATAGGCTCGAGTTGTTTCAATTTGTCGCGGACGTGTTTCCCGCCTTTCCGATCGACCTACCCGAGGGAAAAAAGGGGGAAAATGGGAAAAGAGGAAAGGGGAAGAAGACAAGAGTAGGCGGTATCGCGTGAAATGGCGTATAGTCGCAAAGGTGGATCTAGATTCGACTCTTCGGAGCGCGATCACACCGGGCTTTCAACGAATTAACGAGCCTCCACTTTGGGTAGCTCGATTAATCGAAGAGATTATATAAGAAATTTATTTTCATCCCAAACTTCGAGCTTTTTATTTTCACGTTTGAATAAACTATCATAAATATCGTGAAAATTGAATAAATATCGTCGACTGCAAATTTAAATGAATTTTTAATTAAAAATAAGGAACTAAATGGCTTTCGATCCTTTGGAGTGCGATCATACCGGGCTTTCAACGAATTAACGAGCCTCGACTTTGGGTAGCTCGATGGATCGAAGAGATTATATAAGAAATTTATTTTCATCCCAAACTTCGAGCTTTTTATTCTCACGTTTGCATAGACTATCGTAAAAATCATGAAAGTGGAATTAATATCGTCAGCTGAAAAGTTAAACGAATTTTTAATTAAAAATAAAGAACTAAAAAGCTGGACGATACGGAAACGTAAAAATTTCGCCGCTGAACGATCAAAGGTTTGAATTAGCACACGATATATTACCCGAGTTCAACGATACCGAACGCGAGCAACGAAAATTCCGCTGCGATTCTCTGGAATAGCGAAGCGAGACGGGAAAACACGACAGTGGAAGCGTTGAAAGAATCAAACTACATTTTCCTTAACTTTCCGAAACTCCGGACAAACGATATAAAGTGATCGATTTAATCCAGCATGGAGGGTGGTGCCGTCCCTCTCCAAACTCCACGCGCCACCGGTATCCGCTTTGTTTGTCTCTTGTTTGTCTTTTGTTTGGAAAAGGCGACCGTGGTGATACTTTTTCATCTGGAATTCGATCGCCGAGCTCGAGAAGCAGCTCGTTTATAGCTAAACAAAAGTTCCGATACTATCCCGTGGCGATCTCTAAAGGTGGCATTTCCTGGTGCAACGGAATCTTTCCGCGAGATCTATCCGTCCGATGCGTCCACGGTGTATCGATATTTTCCATCCCGAGATAGGTGGCTTGTCGCGCGAACGAGGATCCTTGGAGGATCCTTGGAAGATCCTTGGAGGATCTACCGATTTTCTGAAATCGCCGCGGCTACCACGCGGTGAATTTCCATATCCGTCTGGGGCACAAAGACAGCGGATTACCAGAGGAGAGAGAGCAATTTCTCTCGGACAATATTACCCGGGAATATTTCACGGTTTCACGGCGAGGAGTACAAAGCTGCGCTTAAAATACGCGCGGATTAAAAACCATTGTTTTTCTTAATCGCCATAAACGATAGAAAATCCGCGGTCGTTTGTCGCAGAGAAGGTAAACGCGGATAGAAGGTAACGCAATTTCACGTGCCGCCGGGCGGAAAACGTCGGGGATTTCGGGGAAATTTGCCAGTAGATGGCACTCGAAAAGATTCGGGCAGACGTTGACGAGGTCCCGTCGGTTTACTAGCCGCGTGTTTCCCCGAAAACACCCGGTAGAAGCGCGCCGCACCGTGCAATATCTCGCTGTTTCCCTGGTGCTATTGATTCTTCGCTAGTATCGCTTTACTATATATTTGCATCGAACAATCTGTTATGAACTACAGAGACTGGAATCCCGTAAATCAAATTTAATGATCCTCTGGTCTACTAACTCAGCGGTATTATGGTCTTAATAAACTCTCCCTTTGCGCCCGTCCAACGGCCGCGCCGAGCCGGATATTTCGAAAAAAACCGTGTAATTAATCGCTGGGCCACCTTCGTGCCGGTGTAAACTGCGAGGGAAATCGGCCCCGTGTCTCCGTTCCCGAGTTTTCCATATTAATTAACGAACAATCGGCTGACGAACAACGACAATTACGCCTGGACAAAGAAACTTTATCGATGCGTTCCAAGCGCCACCGACTGATTGTCAATTGGCTAGTTTTAATTGCGTATCAACCCGCGCCGGTTCCGCGACGATTCGACCGAGATTCGACCAGGATTCGACTGTGATACAAACAACCAGTCGATGAGGATTCGACTAAGATTCGACAGAGATTTAACAGAGATTCATCGAAGATTCAACGACGATTCAGTCGTGATTCGACGAGAATTCAACCAAGATTCGACAGAGATTTAACAGAGATACATCGATGATTCCATTGCCATTCAACGACGATTCGACAGAGATTCGACAAAGATTCAACGACGATTTAACGATAATTCGACGAGAATTCGACGAAGATTCGACAGAGATTTAACAGAGATTTAACAGAGATTCATCGAAGATTCGATCGCGATTCAACGGCGATTCAACGGCGATTCAACGACGATTCGAGAGAGATTCGAGGACGATTAGACGGAAATTCGACTAGGATTGGAGGAGAGAGAAATGAAACGAGCGCGGAGAAAGGCGGGCGCAGGAGCTTTAGCGAAGCGAAGAAGGAAGGAGAGTCGGAGGCAGAGAGGCAGCCGGTTTACTGGAAAATAAACTCGGTATCGAGACACGGTTACCCGAGGAATTAATTCGGTCGACGTAAGCCGCGAAGGTTGTTTGGTCGATGAACGGAGCCTCGGGGACAATGGGACGCGGGTAATCGACGCGTGAATTTCTATCCACGCCGAGGAATTAGATACGTTTCAACGTTCCTCGTGTCGCGACCACGAAAGTCTAATTAAACGCGGCTAAAGCAACCCAAGTTTCGGTGTTTCAATAGCGCCCAAGTTTCGCAGGAATTCAACATCGGTTCTAACCCGCGCTCCATAAATCCAGCCGGCGGGATCCTCGAGATTATTCGCATCGTTCCTACGCGTCGCTGCACGGCGCGGCGCCTTTGCCGGCGGAAGTCTGCTCGTTCCTCCGGCACCGCTTTACCCCTCGCACAATGCGCTAAACGCTAATCCCTCGCGATGAACGCGCGCAATCAGCGAATCTCCGTCTTCGTTTTCGCTAACCTCGGTCATTTGTGCGTAACGAGAACGACGCGGGATTGCCAGTTCCCAGCGACGACTGCGCAAACACGGCTAATTCGCCCTCTAACCTCTCCCCATTCGCTTTCGTGCTAATTTCGCCATCGCTGCTTGCCCTAACAACGGCGCCAGAGGCCCGTCGAAAGCGGTTTCGAGTGTTTGAGAGTCGGTAAGACGGCTCGTGTATTTTTTCGTGGGCCTGCAGTCGGTGCCGCCGCGTGTACACCTCGCGGTCGGGCATGCAAAGCTTTCTCCTCGAGGGCGGAAAAAAACCTCGCCGAGGGAGCAAGGGTTTGCACGAACGCGATTGTCTCTTGGTCCGAGACGGAGAGGCCCCGAGTAACGACTCCAGCCGAACCGGGAATGGACACCATGTGTTTCGAGGATACGTCGACTTTGTAGCAACTATCGTTCCCACTCTCATCACCAGTTGGATTCCAAGTTAAAGGAGGTACGAGGATTTTTTCGCAAGTCCTTGGTAAATCCTCCGATTGTTATCTATACTACGTCTAGTCCTTGCAATAGTATCCGTGTCTAAGGCAGGGCCTGCTAGGTAGCGTTACTGACGGCCTACTATCTAGCAGACCCCGGAAGAAATACGTCCCTTTTCCCTTTCTTTCGTCTCTTAGCAGCTTTACCGCAACACAGAGGATACTTGGCCACAAAGACTTTGAAGCATCGTGAAATTTTCGTAAGAGAGGATCTCCTGCAACTCAGAAGGCCCAGAACGAAATACGTCCCTTTTCTCTTTCTTTCGTCCCTTTGCAGCTTTACCGCTTTACAGAGGATACTTGGCTACAAGGACTTCGAATCTTCGTGAAATTTTCGCGAGGGAAAATCTCCATAATTCCTCTCTCCCTCTCTCTCTCTCTCTTTCGGTGAGGTTGGCCGAGGTTAGGACTAACAGCTAGGCCTCGAAGCTTGCAAAGTACCGAGTTGTAATATATTCCTGTATATAGCACACGCGAATTACATTAATTAAAGCAGCACGCTTAAGATCGGCTATCTCGGTAAGAGTCAATATTAACGCTTCCGTGACTGCGAATGCAGCGGTCATGTCATGCGAGTTTCAACGGCTCTCCACCCTTTGTATATACTCGTTTGTTTACCTGTTTGCTCATCTATGTTCGCCGGGCTTTTTATCATATTATCGTTCCACAGTGTCAGCGCGGCCCGTGTTTCCTATGAAATTCTAGATTGCAATTATCGTCGGCAATAACCAGCACCGAAATGCTAATATTATCAAAATCAATTGTCTGTTTCCGGTAATTCTAAACGTGACAAGAACTGCAATCAGTTATTTCGGTTAACTACGCATCGCTGTACCGTTTCCGTCATATTCATCGCGGTATCATTTCGAGTCGTTAAAAATGGCCGAAATTAGTCGCGCTCAAATAAGTCACGAAATTAAAGAACTAATCAACGAGTGCGCGACGATTATCGGATGACGTCTTTCAAACGCAACTGCGACGATGGACAGCCAAAAGATCGAAAGCCACGCACGAAATCATAAAACAGGAAAGAAAAGATATCAGAAGTTAAGAAATATTAGTGAAAAACTGAACGATACTCAGTGATGTCTCGCGCGGCAAAGTTTCTTTTCGAGAGAGGTTTGTTCCGTCGACTCGTCAAGGAACAGTGTTTTTTCAGGCCATTATAGGTCATTAACACGTTGACGCCGGCGTGCATTACCATGTGGGGCACGCGTGTCTGTTCCGTGGGACGGCGTGCATCACCGTGTGGTGCACACGCGTCTGTTCCGTGGGGCGGCGTGCATCACGGTGGGGCACATTTGTATTTCACAAAATAGGTTTATTTTTCAATTCTAACTAACAATTTCAAACTAGGCCCCGGTTGACTCGGGCCCCTCGATGTCGATGAACGGAAAACCGTGTAAAATTTCCAGCTCATCGCTGAATGCCATCCTACGGAAGAAAGAAACGCGCGAAGATTCGCGAGAAGGATGGCGAAATGGGGCGTCTAAAAAGGCAACCGCGCGAATTACAGGGTCAACCGGTGAAAGAGCGGATTACGAGGTCGGATCTGCACGGTCGGATCGTCGGGAAGAGCGAGACGAGACCGGTGATCAATGCGATCAAAGCGATCAAAGCCACCTGGGCAATACGTCAAATAATATTATCCCGCGAATGGTGCATTACCACTCCGGTCCTATCCCAACAAACGGTCGCCCTTCTTCGCGCGTTCGATTCTAACTTCACCGGCAGCAGCCCTCTCGGTCTCGCGGAAGACATCGATTCTTCGAGCTGGATCGAAGCGGCGCGCGCGCGCGTGACACTTAGCTCGCGGAATTTTTCCCATGGACGAGACGTTCGTCGCTATTATCCTGAAAGCCCGCGCGAGAGGATCCATTCTGGCCGTCTACTTCACGGAACAATGGCGGCGGAGCTTTAAAACCGCCTTCTCCTCGCGGTGTGGGGCCCCCCGCCCCCTCTGGCAGGCTCCCGCGCCGTTTTAGCCTGTTAAACGCGTGGGAATTGTCACGGAGTGCTCGTAATTCCTGAAAGAGCCCCGCGCTAGGTTTGTTTGCACGCGGCAGCCAGCCACGCAACGGCTTAAGGCTTTTTCCCGTCGTACCCTCCGCATCGCGGATTATTTTCCCGCCTCGCGTCGCCGCGAAACAAATCGCGCTGATAACGACCGGCTCCCCTTCTCTCCTCTCCGCACCGCTTTCTATGCCTGTGTAATCCACGCGGCAGAGCGTCGTGCCGGTTCGCTGACGCCGCGGAAAAATAGGCAAACGCTCCCTTTTCTCCTCCTCCCTGCAACCCTCCAGCCTCTGTTCTTTTCGCTGCGCGAAATTGTCGGTTAAACGAATGTTTACGCTTTCACGAGCGGGGAAAATGGGACCGGGACTACACCGTTTCGTTTAACGCGATTGTTCTCCTTCCTTCCTTCCTCTCCCTGGTCCCGTTTGCTTTTTCATATTCCCGCCGATACCTCCACGACGCTTCCAACTGCGTCTTTCTCCTCGGTCGGTCGGTTTATCGGCGTCGAAGGATAAATTTCGCGACAGCCAGCTCTGGAAATTACAACGAGCCTTCGAGTTCCCCGCCTTTTTCTACGCGCTCGCTGTTCCTCGGGGAAGTCGATGTTTAAACCGAACGAGCGTAATACCCGGGGTTTCCCGTGGAATTTTAATAAAGTGTCGCGCGGAAACCGATAGAAGTTTCCGAGTTCCTCCCGAGTTGCACTGCAAGCTTGCGGGATAAATGAGTTTCGAATTTTTTCCAAAGGGTTCCAAGTTTAACCTCTTTCTATGTGTTCTCTGTCGCGCGAGGAAAGTTGACGTTTAAAACGGTGGAATGTAATACAAGGATTTTTTTAACGGAATATTAATGGATTCTTCCTGCGAAATTTCTGCAAAGTATCGCGCGGAAGCCGATAAAAGTTGCCGAGTTCCGGTTGCGCCGCAAGGTTGCGGGTTAAATGAGTTTCGAATTTTTTCCCGCTTTTATTAAAATTGCTACAGCCAGGTTGCTCTACCCGTCAATTCCGATTATTGTCAAATCATTTATTAAAAGTAAATCTGAAACGAAATGCTCGAAATAACCATGAATCGTGGTTAAAAAGGAAATTGAAAAATTAAGAGCGCAAAGGGTTAGTCCCCGTTTCTGTCGCAAACTTGTCTATTCCAAAAAAACCACGCGTGCACTCTGTTATTATTCCCAGTACTCCCTGCAAGGGAGACCTGTCTCGCTTTTGCGCAGCGAACGAACTTGCCTCTGCCAAAATATCGAAAAAACGAACCCACCTCGAGACGATGTTTGAAAAGTCGACAAGCTCTCGGGGCACACTCGAGACTTCCTAACCTCCGCCAATTACCTCGTCACAATAGGCCCCCAAAGACACACAGCCATCGTCTAGGAAACTCTTACAATCCCGTGGCAATATCTCGCATAAATACACATAACTGACCTCGCGGCCGTGAAGAGCCCTCTATCGTAACTCTATTTAATTATACCCGGGCCGATATCTCGTCTCGGCCCCTAATATCCAATCACCGGTAATCTCTCTGGAATCCGTGCTAACCGAGACCTAATAGGGGTCGAATGAACGCGGTGAAGATTAATGAAATTCAGACCGCTTGTCCCGTCTTCGCCCCGTCTTCACCCGGTTTTCACCCCTTCTTCACCCTTGTCTTCACCCGGTTTGGTTCGATCTTACGACCGGCCGCGGGAAAAAGAAGAATGGCCGCGTTCCGCGTGCCAGATCAATTAAACAGGCCGAAATAATTGGCCGCGGGATCGATAAATCACGCCGGTGGTGGGCGGATAGCGTGGTTCACCCTTTGTACCGACACGCTGCTCAAGAATGGATCGTTTTACAATGGGTATTCACGGTCGGAACAAAAGTTACCGTTCGACTAAGCGAGGCGAGGGCTCGGATTTCCGGTATGCTCTCCCTCGGCCTCGGCTGCTTAAAGCTTCACATGCTGGGGCTAACTTTAAATTGCTCTCTCTCCCTCTCCAACTTTCATCGGCTTTCAGAAGATACATAACTTAGGAGGCACTCTTTGCCCGGGGTTTATATGCGCAGCTCACTCACGATGATCTCGCTGAAATTACCCTCTAACGCGGCTCCTCGCTTAATACACCGACCATTTTGCAGCTTTCCGTTTGTTTAACGAAGTAACGAACCCCGAGGGATGGATAGGTTACAAGGGAACACGATGGAGCTCGCGAGACGGGAAATTTGACAGCCGGAAGTTTTTAATAGGCGGATGATGCCTCACCGGGCCCGGCCTTACGCTCCTCAGTAGCACGCTACCGTGAAATTCGGAGAAATTTTTATTTATTCGTATATTTATACACGATACACGATCGTCTATAGTAATTCGCACGACCGTTATTGATTTTCAATGCTTATTTTCTTTTTTTCTTCATCGGAACGGTAAAATAGTTTACGCTAGTATTTTACTCATTACCAAGTGGAGGAATTTTAATGAAATTCGATATTAAATTTAAAAAAAATTCCTACGTATCCAGAACGGTATGATACATGGTAATTAATTAAAATTAAACAATTTCGCAATGCTCGGTTCCTCGTAATTGAATCGTAGTTTGAAGAGTTGATATCCTTTCTTTAGATCCACTTTTTCCCCTTTTTTCTTTCTTCGAAACTATCCCTATTCCACAGAGGAATATTCAAATTCAACGACGTCCGGAAAATAAATGAATAAATAAATAAATTACACCGGCGACTTTCAAACCATCGCGTGTACGTGGCCGTTACGAAGTTTTGACAGGTAACGGGGCTCGTTAATAATTCCTCCGTCCCGCAGAGACGGAGTGTAAAAATCGTTGGTAATCGAAATATCAGCGGCTGTCGAGTTGAGGTTTTCGGGGGAATATCGAGACGGAAATCCGGCGTGGATGCGAGGCAGCGGATACATGGACGTTGATAATTCGACGAGTGGAAATTGTTAACGAACGGGAAGTCGCGTGGCGAAATGAAAACTGCAGGCATAAGAAATTCGCGGTGAATTAGCGTGCAGCAGGGGAGAAAGTTTTAACGAGCGGATGAGCCGAAAGTGGACAGTTTCGTCGGTGGAAAAATTTTTAAAGTCGAGCATTTCGAAGAGCCGCGAACTTCAGCCGTGAAAAAAAAAAGAAACTTCTGTCCGGTTCGGGAACTTTCGAGATAGGAGACAGGTTTTCGAACGAGACCCTGGGACCGCGTGGAAATTAATTAAAAATACCTGGAATACTCGATGTTACGCGCCGCTGAGTTTCTTCCGATCGAAGATAAACTTTTCCCAGCTCGCGAATTTCTCGCGTGCGGAATTTCGTTGCACGCGCGAGAAACGGAAAGCGCGGGTGGCACGGTCGAGGGTTTAATGTATCAGAAATGATTCGATGCTGCGATTCGATGACAAAACCGGAGAAATAATGAACGAGGAAATAATTCATGGACGAGTCGACGACTTCGGGGTTTCACAGGTGTGCGGGATTCATTGTAAACCCTTTATACGCAACGATCGAATACCATCGAGCTTCCACCGATGCCGTTCCATGTCGATTTATGCTTCTTTTTACGGTCGATACAGAAGAAAAAAAAGAAAATGAGGAAAAAGAGAAATGTGCATTTGCTTGGGTTAAGTGGCAAATTTGTAATCGCGAGGGAAACAATCCCTGTGATTTTTATCGCAGGACGGAAAAACTTGCCGTGTCGTAAATCACTTCTATTGTCGGGTAAAAAGTAATCGAAGGAAGATTAAGTGTTTAGGATCGCGCTGCGGAAGTTGCGCAACTTAAACCTCGTGCAATTTAGCGAACCAGTAATACAGGCGCAAGTTTGTAAACCTAAAGTCCTACCTCGAATTTAGGAAATTAAAAATGAAAAAATTGGAAACCTTAAAAATTCGAAAACTTTGAAGACTTTGAAAATTGAAGTTTAAAACGTCGACTGTTGGAAGATTGGTCGGATTTACACGTTGTACGTTTGGAAAGCGGGTAATTTGAGGTTCTCGCGGGCGGTAAAATTTAGAAATTCGCGAGCTCGCTGCCGGAATCGGCGAATGGGCGAAAATTTAGCCCCGGCGGCTAATCCACGGGACGCAAAACGAGACACGTAGGAACGAACGACCAGTTGCGCGAAACAATTACCATGGCCGAAGCACGGCGTTTATTTTCCACCGATTAAAGCTCGATCACTTCTGAACGTGACCACAGCGGGAAAGGACCAACGGCATCCTCGTCCTCGGGCAAATTTACCACCAAGGGATGAAGCGTACGCTAAGCCTGGCTGCGTTTAAGGTCGACGCGACAGGTCAAATTAACAGGATATTGAAATTAATCCGTTCTGAATGACCCGAGGCTCATCCATCTTGCCGACGAAACTGCGCAGCCTGCCCCCCATTCTCTTTCCACCCCCTTGACACCCCCTATCCGCCCCTTTTCCGCCCCTCCGGCCGTTTCTCGCCCGCCGCCACCGGTTACACCCCCGTCCCGTTCATTTTCCCAGATGATGGAGAGTTTACGTTCATCTTGGGGCTACGACTGTCAAACCCTAAAGCCATTACCTCTGCCAAGATATTGAATTACCCCGCCTCACCTGTTAGAGTCGACGAACAAAGTACCGACTTATGGATACCGAAGCAAACGTCGTCGAGCTCGATACTACTCTTCGTTATTAATTCCCAGTGTTCACCGGGCTCTGTTAGTTTCGCCGATTTCATTGATCTCTCCTCGGCTAATGGAAGACTTCCATGGTTCTCCGCGATACTCCATTGGTACGAGATGAAACGATTGGCACGGCTTGAAAGCAACTCCACGCTGGCTATGTCTGATCAACCCTTAGCATTCCGAGGTATACACACGAGTGGTATGCAATCCACCCTCCCGGGACCTTTCTTGGCAAGAAAGGCAAATGTCCTGAGAGACCTCGTTCCTTTTTCATCGGTGCTGTTATTATTCTCATCCCTCGTTTCTTTTAATATCGACACTTTGCCAAACTGAATCCTATCACTGCAGTCCCTTTGCGTATTAATAAATAAAAAAAAGTAGATACCAGAATTTAATTAGAATTCAAACGAAAGCGACACGTGTTCCGCTGAAATTGTAATCTTAATTGCGACTAAACGATTATTCATCGATCTAGTTTGACGACAATCTTCTCTGCGTCAAGGATTAAATAAATCCTTCCACGAGAGTCCCTTTGCGTATTAATAAATAAAAAGAAATAGATACCAGAATTTAATTAGAATTCAAACGAAAGCGACACTAATTCCGTTGAAATTGTAATCCTAATTGCGACTAAATGATTATTCATCGATCTAGTTTGACGACAATCTTCTCTGCATCAAGGATTAAATAAATCCTTCCACGGGAGCCCCTTTGCGTATTAATAAGTAAAAAAAAGTAGAAACCAGAATTTAATTAGAATTCAAAGGAAAGTGACACGTGTTCCGCTGAAATTGCAATCTCAATTGCGACTAAATGATTATTCGTTGATCTAGTTTTGCAAGAATTATCGCCTCTGTATCATGGGTAAAATAAAAGCTCGATATTCGCGAATTTTTGTTACTCTACGTCGAGTAGTCCGTTTGGTTGGGAATGCAATATTTGTCGACGATAATTCGACGTCCTGATTTAGTTGGTATTCGACGTTTAACGTATGCAAACACAGGAATTTGACAGTGGATAATCCATCGTTGGCCGTTAAATATTTGCCACCTTGTCCATTTGTCAACTTGGCGCTAATTTGACACTCGCAACCCGGTAATTCGCCACCGTCTCCGACGAGTAATAATTCGCGGCGTTTGGGGGCCGCCGATCGATAACCATAATCACGTCTATATGGGGTTTCTTCGGCGTCGGGGGACGAGGTGGCCGACAGGACGATAAAACGGCACAAAGTAAAAGCTGAAACTGAAAGGTGTGCCTGCCGAACGATCCAACTTTCACGTGTAAGCACCGTGTCGAACCTCGATGATTAAAAACACGCCACGTAATTTTACGCTGCGTTTTACTTGTAAAACGATATACCTGCTCTCGATCGAGGTAAAATTGCAAAACTGCGCGAGAGGTAAAAAAATTCGTCGAAAACGATCCTTCGAATCGCGTTCCGTATTAATTACCTTGCTATATTATTTACTCGCCGATTTACCTTCTATTCGAAGGACGAAGGTCCATTTTTAAGCGCATATGGTAACGAAAAAGGAAGAAAAGATTTATTCAAAATTGGAGAGTACTACGAGTAACCGAATAACCGCAAGTCCGAAAATATTCTCCAAAAATTGAAAGTTAATATCCCGGAGTCAACTCGTTAATTAGATTGTTAATTACTATTATCGCGGAAAATTGAAAAGGAAAGAACGTACAAAATTAGCGTTTAACACTTTAATAATTAAAGTCGGGAGTGGAATTAATTTTTAACAGATTAATAATCACAGTCGGCGATAGAATCGATACTTAACACTTTAGTAATCAGACGATCAAAGCCTCGAAAATATGCATGGAAATTTCGCAGGATTTCAGCCGAAAAAAAGTGACGGATAATTCGAATCGATAGCCGTTCGTTAGCCGCGGGCGATCGATCCGAATTAATGCAAATGAAGCCAGTAGCTTGATCCCGTTACAGGTCGGGCCGCGCACAGTAGTAGCGGTGCGTTATAAATCAGACGTAACAGCTTCGGGTCTCAACGTCTGACATAAGGGCGCTTGATTGCCAGTGTCCAACTCTGTCGCGAGATTCTCCACCACATTCCTCCGTCATTATTTTATTTACATGTATATATCGAGCATAAAACGTTTCTGATTTTAATTAAATTCAACAATGACGCATCGTTTCATTTATATAAAAACACCAGAGGCGGAGTGTTTTTAATTCTAATTAAATTTAATAACGTGAAATATCGTACTACCTTATTTATATAAAGAATATAGGAAAATATCCCAATTTTCTTCGTATCTCCAAAAATTTTTAATTTATATAATGTAGAATATTATAAATAATAGTTATAGAAGTAAAACCTGTTGGTTGTCAGTATGCAGCAATGTCACGTGACAATCAAGCGTTTCAATCAAAATTTCTCGATCATTTTCTAACTCGTGGTCCAATTTCCCAATTTTTCCCTGAAAAATTTGAAATCCGTGAAATACAACATGCTACAGTTACTCGCGTTATATTCTTATTTGCTCCGACCAAACTTATAAATACTCGTGGTAGAAAGTTTAACGCACGGCCTCTAGAATTCATTACGGAGGGACAATATGGCGCCGGTCGAGAAAGCCTGGCTCGTTGCGGAATAATGCGGGCAATTTATCGAGCACCGATGAGGAGAAACAATGCAAAATCGCGCACTGTATCGAAACTCGATGGTTTATGCATTTTTCCACAGACGTGATCCTTTTTTACGGTCACCGGGGCGTGTATGCGTGAATTCGAGTTGAACGGAAAAATTACGATACTACGGCCGGGTACGATGCCACGGAATCGTTATCGACTGTCCGTTTATCACGTCCGGGAAATTAGTTTTTGTCGTTGCAACATTGTATTATAACCGTTAAAGATAATGGAACGTTCGTTCGGAATAAATCGGTCGGCCAAGTTGCCCGATGATGTTTACACCGGCTTGCTTTATTAGGGGGACGCTTTATCGGGGGTTGCGAAGCATCGTGAACCGGTGGTTGGATTAAAATATCGCGGAGGAAACGGTATAAACGGCTGGCTCGTTTACGGGATCGGTTTGCCGATCGGCGTTCGGGGACAGAGTTCTGAGTCGTCGGGCAATTTGCAAATTTCTCAGGCAGGTAGAAATTCAATCTATTTCAATGCGCTTCGTGCTCGCAGGTATGAAGCAGGTAACCGAGGGTAATCGATTTTCGATACTCCAGCTGCCGACGCCGCCGTTTTTTCCCCACTTATCAATATTTGATACGCATGCATAAAGCTTAGGATACATTCGGCTTATCGCCGCGCCCACGATTTTGTTATACCACGGTTTACACGAGTACACTTTAGAACGGGGGCGTCGCGACGTCTACCGGCTGTCTGCGTGATCTTGAAAAGAAATACATGGATACCGTACGTTGATCCGTAGAGAATTTAACTCGGATCATTTAGGTATAGAGAATCTAATTTAAATTGCAAACACAGTTAATCATACGTGTTGCTTCATTTTTGTTTCAATAATCACTCTAATACATAGAATTATATTATATATTCGAGGATTAAACAGGGTTGTATAGCTTAACTTAAAGAATTCTTTTTTAACTCTAGTTTTACGGGACCTGATAATTTCACGGGTGGATTGCTTCAATTATACAATATTAATAGATTTAATCAACTTATTTTTTAAGAAAATACGTGGTTTTCTTTATCCGTAAATCTTACGGGTCTCCATAAAGATAGGTATACGAAAAGTCCGTAAATCTAGTGTTAAATATCATCCTGCAAAACAACTAGATTCGTGTTATTTGGTACATTTTTTATCGATGTCTGCCTTAAATTTAGTGAGATTTAGGAACTTGTTTAGCAACCGAGTATCATCTTAGACAAAAGGAATAACAGATGCCAAAAATTTGCACTTTTCGAGAAGATACAGCTATTTTGGACAAAATTTATCATCACCAAAATATAAGAAAGCTTAGTAATTGTTGTCTTTATATCGAAAAAAATCTTCAAACGCAGAGGGTTAAATCTAACAATCCCTTTACATTAATTTCGACTATCACCTAAATAGATACGCGAGTATATCTACCTATTTATCTTCAATCGTCTTCATTCGTACATTCAGCTATTCGCTATAGACGCGTTATTCCAGTATGAAGGATCTCCTTGCTATCTCGAATTTATTTCGGTTCGTTTAGACTGGAGGGTGGCGTAACATCGCGTGTTCGCCTTACTGGAATTAAAACTGCTCGGCGGGTTGTCGGTGCGGCCAGTCGGAACACGTGAAACGTAACCCCGGAGGATCGGGGCGGGTCGGTGTTTGTCCAACCGGGTCGCTACATCTGATCTATGCGCATAGAAATTGCGACGTAAGCTGGCCGCCGCGGCGGGAGTAAGTCGGCAGACGCAGATTTAGATTAGACACGGATTAGCCCGGGCAAAACTGCAGCGCTGGGACCCCCGTTGGTTACCCTAGTTCGTCCATTTTCCTATCCGACCGCCGCGGATCCGTCGAACCACGCGCCGTGGAAATTGCACAGACGTCGCTTGCCCTTCCACCATTCCGCCACCCTATCACCACCCTCTCGCCGAATTAGATTCCGCCGAGCGTGTGTCGCGACATATCTTTGTCGCCGTCACCTTCCCCCGCGAGATAACGCGGCAGATTGAAACCACCTTTCCGACCCTTCGCCGAAACGCGCTTTCATCCGTGCGGAATCGCGTTGTCGCTGCTCTCGGTCAACACGTGAATCGAGTAACGTCGCAAATTTTCACCGAGGGACAACGGGTTTCCCTTGCTTGATAACGATCCTGACGATTGACAACGCAGAAACGAATTTCTTTTTAGTTCGTTTAATTTTTAGACACGTCTAATTTTTGATTGATTTTATCGGCTGCGAGAGATTTTATCGAATTGACCCTTTGCGTGAAACGAAATTCTTCGCCTTTGCCTTATGTTCCTCCTACAGAATCTTGTCCTCTACATCCTGGAATCTTTTTGCATGAATAGCGCGCGAAAATAAGAGACACATAAAGGGAAAAACCGCGTTGAGAAGTCGTGAATCAATTGATTCGCAGCGAGGTATGAAACTCGTGTTAAACCGTCGGGAACAATAGGAAAAGCAATTTAAAGTTCATCACCGCATTCGATAACGCCGTTTTTTCAACGTTTGCCCGGTCCTGAGGATGAAAATTGGCGAAAACGTGTTAAGAAAATTGCGCGAGCGCGGGAAAAAGGTATTAAAAAACGGGATGTAATCGAACGAAACATTTTAAAAGACCGTGCGAAAGTGAGTGAAACGAGTCAAAAGGGGAAAAGAAAAATCGCGTATAAAGAGTCTTTGGCGTATAACGCAATACGTCGTCCTCGAATCCTTTGTCCGTGGTTATCAGAAAAAAAAGGGGAAAAGAAATGAAAAAGAAAAAAGGAAAAACTCTTATCGGATAATAGATGGTCCAATAAAACGCGCGAAATGTCATTTTGTCTGGCGTATCCCTTTTCCATCAGACGCTTCAATTGCTCTAGCTCGGAAGAAAATAAACGGGAAGAATCTGTCCGCAGATGGAATTTTTCCCCAGGTGAGATTTCGTATCGGACAGGATTCGTTCTGGCCTGTCTCGTTTACTCTCGGCCGAATGAATTTTTCCCTAAACGCCGGTTTCCTGCTCGCGAACGGTTTAAAAACGACCCAGCGGAATTTTTCCACCCTAAAAATTGGTTTCATCGGTTGATAACGAGGCGGCGAAACCGATACGAATTTAACCCGGAAAGAAGGGAGTAATTCGGGTTAATCACGGATTGATTAACTGGCAGGCAATCGATCGACATTAATGCAAATGGAGGGAAACGGTGGGCTCGCGTTGCAGCCTCTGGTACCTGCAACGCCGGCGGAACGTATAAATCAGCCTTAACAGCCTGGAATCGCAACGTCTAACATAAGGCCTGTCAAGCTTGACCCTCACCCTGAAAACATTTATGTAACATCCGCCTCTGGATTCGACCCACGGAAATCTTTCCCTCCGGCAACATAAGCCGGGCGTCTCGTCTCGCGTCTAATCGCGATTGATCACCGCCATCGCTCAATCCCGCGATCTTTCATACCCTTTCTCCCGTTCTCGTGTTCCTTAATAAACTTTGCAACACGGTTTCTTCTCGCCTCGACGACGAATAAATTATCCCCGGGGAAGTCGAGCCGGGTGTAAACGATGAATCTGTAAATCGGCGATACCGCGCGATCTTTCGTCGATATCGTTAACCGTCGGTGGTGAAATCAATTTCACCCTGCACCACTCGAAACTTCATCGATCAATCTTCGCCAGTCAACCATCCGGCCAACTCGAAACCCTTCCAGCTCGAAACATCCCGCGGTATTTATACGCGGGAGTTGGGGTGCACGCTCGATTTGCCTGCGAAAGAATGCAAAAGAAACCGCAGAACCGCGAAAGCCAGCTCCGGATCCAGACAGAGTACATCGAGAACTTTCTTTCCCTTCCCTCCGCGGCGTAAGCACGTGTTGGTAAAGTAAACAAAGCGAGCTCGTTGCAATGCAAATTCGCGACGGTTCTCGCGATTACAAAGCCATTAAAGAGCAGCCTATGCAAATGAACGCGCGTTATATCCTTCGCCGCCATCTTTTTCTCTCATTTCGCCACCCTCCGCACTCGCGTTTCTTTCTCCTCCTTTTTTCTCCCTCCTCCCGCCCCTTCGCTACCCTGTCTCGCTCTGATCTCTGCTTTCTCCGCAGCTACTACCTCGCCACTACGAAAGAGGAGTCCGCGGTGCAGCATTTGTACAGGATATCCACGAGGACCAACGCCGCCGACAGGAAGCCGAGGTGCTTAAGCTGCGGCATCATCCGGGAAACCGACAGGAACCGGTGTCTCTACAATACCGCCAAGTTTTCCACCGATCATTCGAATTACGTGCTCACTTGCGCCGGCCCTGGAGTCCCCGACATCGGCATTTACAACCGGGTGAGTGTCGCCAGACAAACTATCCACTCGTTCTACTCGCAACTACCTCGCCGATGTTAACGTTTCCAGCGTTCTCTATCTGTTTCGGAAAAATCGATTTCTCCGAATAAACGAAGGAACGCCCTATAGATTATTTCTGCGGGAACTCGAAATTTATAAGCCTACGAGGAGATTACAACCGAGTGAGTGTCGCCAGACAAACTATCCACTCGTTCTACTTATAACCACTTTGCCGATGCTAATGATTCCGACTCTCTCTATTCGTTTCGAAAAAATCGGTTTCTCGAAATAAACGAAGGAACGTACCATAAGTTATTTCTCCAGGAACTCGAAATTTATAAGCCTACGAGGAGATTACAACCGATTGAATGTCGCCAGACAAACTACTCGCAACCATCTCGCCGATGCTAACGTTTCCGACTCTCTCTCTATCTATTTCGGAAAAATCGGTTTCTCGGAATAAACGGAGGAACGTGCCGTAGGTTATCTCTCCGGGAACTCGAAATTTATTAGCCTACGAGGAGAAACGAGGCTATACGTTACGTTTCGGCCAATCAGACCGGTGTCCTTTCCGTCTGCAGACTCCTCTGGTCTAGCTGGATGCCTCTGGTAAGCGACACAGAGGCAAAAGGAACACGTTTGCTCCGCTTGACTCCAGCTTTGAAGCTCTTCAAATCCATACTTCTACCCTCTTCCCAGCATATTCTGACGTAGTAGTAGGATAAGTTACGTCGACGTGCTTGTTATCTTATGTTACACCGGGTGTCCCCGAAATATCGCTATCGTCCTCGAAACTCTCGAGTAAAGCACGACAGCTACCTGTGACAGCTTTTCGATTTTTCTCGGAAACTGAGACTCCAGGGGAAAAGTGTTACACTTTCCACCGACTTGTTTTCGCGCGTGAAAATCACTGTTCGATCATTCGCGGCAAGATTTCGGAGACACTGTGTACAGTTAACGTTGATCCTCTGTGTCTGCGCCAGTGTCACATCGTTTCATTCTACTCTTTTTTCCTTTTTTTTTCCAATAGAACCGTCGCTCTATTCTATTTTTTCTCCGTTCATTGTCTTTGCTGCACAATGCGATATAATCCCATAGACGTGACATTTTCAGTTGATAACGAAAATTCGCGCGAGTATTCATCGTGGAGATCGCTAGCCTGTCTTCGCGGCAATTATTTCATTACGATCAATCAAAGTGGAGCTTCCGCGGCTGACAATTTGCCAGATATTAATCCCGCAATGATGGGAAGAAATGAATTATCGACGGGGAAGCGTTGATCGTTTGCTCGCGAAACCGCGATTCCGAGGGAGTCCGGCCGATGATAAAACGGCGAATAACGGGAAGGGAAGAAAAATTCTTGTTCCTTCGGGTTTCACCTGCTATTTCATCGCTGCCTGCCTCCTCGACGGAATTGGCAGCCCGTCATATTTCAACGGCGATATTCTATCTCCGAGCCAAAAGTCCCGAATCCGTTGCTGCCGCCGCGAAAATCTGTTTGCCATGGCTTCGGCGAATTTTAATCCGAGACATCCGACATAATTTTCCCCGGCTACGTTCCCTCTATAACTCTCGCAAATATATTTCGTCGTTCTCGCTGGCAGCTCTTCGGCTGACTGAATAAACGAACTCGCTGACACGTTTCGCGTCAGTCCTCCACTCTGTTTTATAAAAAAAAAAAAAAGCGGAAAAAGGAAGGAAGGAAAACAAAAATATTGGAAAACAGAGAGCGACGTTACAATGTCAATTATACGCGTTATATACGTTCCCTTCGAGGCTTAATTATCGCGCGCGAAATTCCGCCCGTGAATGTTCGCACGCGCGAAAAGTCTTTTGAATTCTTCGCTTTGCGTCGAGATAAATGGAAAAGGAAAAATTGACAATCTACTACTATTATCTTGATTAACAGTATCTCGATGTAAATATTCGCAATCTACGCTTGTGCGAATTTTCTCCAATCCTTTGTGTTCGTTTCTAAATAAATCAAAAGCGAAAAATTAACGATTTATTGCTTGCAAATTCCGCGCTTTTCTCTTTCTATACCTAGAACGATTCGAAAATATTCCAAAACACATCGCTTTCCGAATAAAAATTATCCAAAGGAGGAGAAGTTGCAAGTAACCCGTGACATTTACGCGACAAGATTTATAGGAAAGAATGCCGGAAATGGAAAGAATTGGAAGGTTCGATCTCTAGGGTTATTCGGTGCATAAGCAGAGGGTGGCCGATAAATCGTGGATCCTCCGTGGGCCGCATGATTTGTCAGTGTCCCGGAAGCGGTGGCGCACCAGCCACCTCACCGTTCTCCATCTATGTTTTATGTCGGCGCTTATTGTCGCAGAGAGAGGCTCCTCTCCTCGTGGGAAACCAGCGCGAGTAGTAGACGCGACAGATTTAGACGCGCGAGCAAATCCGGACACTCGACTTCCGCCCCCGCGACTAAAACCTTTCTTACCCTTTTCCTTATCCCTCCGAGAATTTCTCCCTGCCGAGAACTCTGTCCGAAACCGTTCGCTTCTTTTCTTGGTCGTCGCGACGCTGCCGTCCAGTCTATTTCCGAATATCCAAGGTAAACGGAGCCGATTCCAACGTTCCTCTTCGTCTCGTTTCTTAATCCCCTTGCACGATTTTCTTTCTGTCCCGTTTTAGCGAAGGTAAACGTTCGTTCCCTCGAAATACGATGCAATGGTCGTAAAAATGCGTAAGTCTCGTCGAGTTTTCTTTGAATTCTAACTTGATTCGTCGATCGTAGGATTAGGAGTAGCGCGACTCGAGTGGAAAATTAATTTCTCGCAGATATTTGAATCGGACCACTTTCGTAATTGCTACTATACGTCTTGTTTGTTGCGTGGCATTTACCAACAAGCCAGAGATCAGGAATAATTCTGCAGCTTTGCTGTTCGAATTATTAATTCTTCCGACTGTTCGTCTACGTTCAACAAGTATAAATCTAAATACGGTATTACGTTATGCAACGTTTATGCGAGCGATATTAACGTTCCCGTTATATCTGTCTAAGCTGCTTATCTTCGGAAGAAAATTACAAGTGCTTCGCATAGTCCGTGAATAATTCGCGTTTTTAATAACACGAACGATGATATTCGACCGATGCAAGTATTCGGTCGTTTAAAAGTATCCGCGTAATTTTGCAGCGGAATGAAACGCCGAAATCGAGTCTCGTTCGATTGGTAGAACGTCAAAGGACCAAGATCACCGGGAATTTCTCGGCGACGAGCTTTCCGTTCCGATGATCTGTTTCCTTTCAGCGGCGAGTTTGTATCGTAATGAAACTCGCCGATCTAATTTTAATTTAATTTCTTAATTTCCATAAGCCCAGCCGGCAGCCGCCGCCTCTTATCTTGCCTCCCTCGAGGCTTTTTCTCCTTCTTTGCCGGCGAGTTTCATTTCCTCGGTCCATATTTAAAAGTGTAGAAGGTTTATTTGGAAATATTCAAACGAAAATTGAAGTTATCGCCGGCCGCAGTTTTGTTTCACCCCTACCTACCACTCTGATCCCTCCCTTTCAACTTCCCGATCGAATTTTAATTTAATTTCTTAATTCCCTCGTTCGTGCTCGCTTCTCCGTCATTTCCTCCTCCTCCTCTTCCTTTTTCCTTTTTTCCTTTTTCCCTCCACCTCTCTTTTCCTCTCTCATTTCCCTCTCCCTACCTTAGCGGAGCATTCGAAAATTTCCAGTAGGTTATTCCGATTTGATCTCTCTCTCTCTCTCTCTTTCTCTCTCCCTCGTGCCCTTTCGCGCGGAAATTCCGAAGGTGATAAAGAAACTGGAATGGTGAGCCCGGTAATTGTTCAACGAATTTCGAAATTATCGCTATCGAGGAATCACGAGGGTCGGACAGGTCGGTGTAAACGATGGGAGTATTAAACAATCAGACCGTGCGCTTTATGATCGTTTAACAAATCGCCGGGATCCTTTCGGCCGATCGGCCGCGAGCGAGAAAACACGATACCGTTATCGGCTCGCTGAATTAAATAAACTTTCCCTCTGTTAACAAACAAGCAAACACGATACTGCTCGGCTCAGCCATTTTGTTCCACCTCCGCGATCTCGCGTCCGAATATGCCAACGATTACACGCATACGTTACAGCGCCGCGACGTTATATCGAATCGATACTTCATGATTCTCCCTATTATTCCGTCTCGTTGCTGTTCCTATTTTATTATTTCTCCCCTCGTAAATTACGCGAAGGCTCGAAATTTAATTTCTCTATTATTCCTCTCCGCGTAGCTACTTCGTTTTTATTATTCGTCGCGTCGTAAATTACTCCAAGAGTTCGAAATTTAACTTCTCAGTATTTTATTCCCTTTTTTTATTATTTGTTGCGTCGTAAATTACACGGAGAGTCCAAATATAACTTCTCTATTTTTTTTCGTATATACATTTTTTTTTTTGTATTGTTTGTTGCGTCGTAAATTATGCGAAGAGTCGAAATTTAGCTTCTCTGGTATTTTTTTCTCGTTTCTGTTTTGTCTATTTTTTTTTTTTTTTCTATTTTCATGCGTTGCGTCGTAAATTACGCGAAGAGTCGGAGTTTAACTACTCCATTTCCTTCGCATAAGTGGATGTTCGAAGTGGAACAATGTGACATCGCGACTCGAATTCTCGGTAGTTTGGTAAATTTATGCATACGCCGGACTGTTATATAGCGGTTGAACACGTAAATTCGAGAATAAAGGGATGGCTGTGATTTCTTCTGGAAATCTGGGCCAAAGGGTTTGAATTTGGCTCATCCGTTCGAAAGTGTACAAAAGTTTATTATTTCCTTTCCAAGTGTACGAAAAAAGTATTCGAATTCGCAAGAAATTTGAATCGATCTTTTTATAAGCCAGATGCAATAATATATTATGTTCCTTAATTGTTATATTTCACCTTTCTTTATCGAAAGTATAAAACGACGGACGCCTGTATATTCTTTTATGAGACTTTCTTTCTGGCTTTGGATCTCTGACTAAATAATTCCAGGCGAAGACAATACGGTCTTTGATTCTGTTTCGAGTCTGCAACGTACATATGAGAAATCTTCGCGAAGTAGAGATCTCTATGAAGTACCACGTAATGAAATTTCTCGAGTTCAAAGTGTGCGGATTCCTTTTAGATATTCCGGTATATTTCGATTGCTTTTATCGCAAAGACTATTTAAAATGAAATCGTATTACACAGCAGAAGGTGCGTCCTGATAATAACTCGTTGAAAATAAGAGATCCCGATATCCGCTTCACTTTTCATTTGCCTGCTTACTCGCGTTGTTCTATAATAATATCAGCGACATTTATTCGACGATACCGCGCGAATATCGAGGACGAAAGTAGCAAGTTAGATTTTTCTCTGCCGTGCATGGATATGGATATTACGTTTTGGTTTTGTCCTGATCATGCGTCGCTTGCGTGCAGCTGTTTATATTTCCTACCAATTCCCGTTCAACCGGATATAAATGGTCTGATCGTTTCGATACTAAACCTACTATAACCCGAATTCCCGCTTTTAAAACTCTCGTTAAAAATTCCACGATTTTCTCTAAATATCCTCGACCAGAAATAAAAAATTCAAAATCAGAACTCGTGGTATATAGCGATTTTTCTCCCAAAATAAGTATAATAATTTTTTCTTCCTCTTCGTTCGCTCGTTCGATCGTTTCGCAGCGATATATTCAGCGTTAACTCGTACAAAGCTCGCAACCCGTTTGAAAAACTGCTCCGATCCGCTGCGAAACCGCGCGAAATCACCATCTCTCTTACACCGCCGACACGACTCGAATTTTCTTCTCGAATTTTCCGCGAAAGATGTCCCTATTCTATTAAACCGAGAGGTACGAAATGGACAGAAGTTTGCAAGAATTACACCTTAAATTTCCACTTCGAATTCCGGCCGCAGCCTCTTCGCTTCGGCACCGTTCCGCGTCGAAAGTTGCGCCCGTTCGTTCCACTCGACGACGTTCCCCGCGTTTCCTCCGACTCTCTCGCACTTCTAAAACACTTACGTATGAATCTCCGATACCCTGCGTGCCTAATAGGTCAAACTGGAACTTCCTCGTTGCTCGCGATTCCAATAAACAGCCCCGTTTCCCATCCCGTTTCCCGTCCCCTTCTCCCTAGGTTCGACTAAAATCCTGTAGACAACGCGAACCAATCCTCGCTGCCTGCCGATCGCTCTCCTCTCGAGTCCTGATTATACCGAGCTGGTAATTAGATTATCCAGGCGGATAGGAGCGGCGAGACGGCGTTTGCGCCGATTGACAAAAACGAGGAGAAAGAGAAGGAGAGGAGGAGGAGGAAGAAACGGCGGATTCGACTGCTCGACTTGTCGAAGCGGCACGATTACAGCCGATAATCGGCTTTCCTCGCGGACAAACGCCTCAGACCCTCCGAGGGACTAATTTCCTTCCCCTCGAGGAAACCAGCGAACGGGAAGTGTCCTGTTCTTGCCGCCTGCCGGCGAACAATGGCGGCGAAGCGGCTAGGAAACACTTTGTTCGCTGATTTTGGCACGGGCAACAGCCTTCGCGATGAGTGTCCGATGAAACCGGAATATTCCAAGGGTGTCGCTAACCCGCGGTTTATTTCTCTTGATTTTATTCTCGAACCGGAAGGGGTTCTAACCTTGAAATCCTATCCTGCCCGATTGCGAGAAAACAACGGGGAATATGAAAGCAACGAGGCAAACGCGAATCGTAATCTCTCGTGTCCACTTCCATTCGCGATATTCCCAGAGGGGTTGGAATAAAAGTTTCATCGAGCCAGGCTTTCGGGAAGAAATCGCGTCGCGATCTTATTAACCGATACACCGGTGCCAACGGTTTATAAAGTTTGCCTTAATTCAAATAATCAAAGGCGCGCCGAGATTTCTGTTTGCAAATGGGAAGATCGGGCGGGTGGAATAACGCGTTAAACTCGAGAATGATTCTCGTAAGAGCTGCTGTTGGACGTTGATGTATGGTGGCTTAAAAGTTTGGCCATCTGTTCATAAAATCGCGAAGGGAAGCTCTCGATGCCGAGATGGAACGCTCTGTTTCGGCAGGAGAACGTGTTCCGTCGGTATTTAGCCTTCTTTCTTTTATTTCCACCGTTGCTCGGGATATATATTTCACGGCGGAATAATTCCTGCAGGATTTACCGGGCAAGATAGCGGGGAAAGAAGATTGCTGGTCCGGAGGTGGAGGTCGAGTGGACTGACTACTTAGTAGATCTTATCGGAGACAGTGGATGGGAGATCGAAACAGTATGTGTGTGTGTGTGTGTCGGAATCGATGGCCAGGCGAGAAGTTGCTGGAATAGGAATGGTCGTGGAAAATCCTCTGGTGGCGGAGGGTGGCAGCGTGTAGTAAAATAAGGGTAAATTAAGGGTGGAAGTTCGGAGAGGTCCTCGGAGAGGAGGGCCGAGACGCTTTTCGGTATCGATTGAAACTTCGACGCCCCTGTTTTCCCGCCGAGCCTTTCCGCTCGCTGTTTGAATAAATATTGAACGACCATGAACCTGAATCTCCTTTAACCTGTAGCCAGGAAATCCCATCGCGGGCAATTCGCCGGTGGCGCGTTAAAAACCAACCATTAGGCTAATCCGACGTAAAAACTGCCGCGACATTCTTGAAAGAAGGATATTTTTCCCGCTAATGGCAAAAATTCAGTTTGTACTCCTTTTACTCCCAGCTTTCGCGCGTTATAATTCGGTAATATCGCTAATGGCCGGCTAAAAGCTAACCGTTACACGAGTGAGATATATTATTCAAATTGGTCTTAAACAGTTGATAAATGAAATATTCCACGGGTACCATATGAAGAACGAAAGAGACGGTTGAAATTCGAATGTGAATAAAACACCTCGAAGATTTGCCTCGAAGAAAAAATATTCTCGTGAATATTCCAACCCAATCACGTTTCAAAAATCGACTATTTTCCTCTTTTTAACAATTCAGTCGTCTCGACGATTAATTTATTTACCGTTAATAACACTAATACCACCAAGCGGGTGATAGAAATTAATCATCCAGCCAAACCTGATATACTATTGGGTCGTTCCGAATGTAATTTCGTTTTTTTCTTTTTTATGCGGCTGAAGTGTGAAGCTGGCTATGAAAAAAATACAATTAGGTCCTCTGTTGGGACAAGACGAAATGACTTTCCGAACGACCTAATATTAATTTCTCTGGCTAAAATAGTGAAATTGAAAAGCCGAATGTACGTTGACGCTGATATTAATATTCAAACTTAATCCACATACAACGAATTTCAATTTCAATTTCATTGTTCTTTTTATTTCTCCTAAAACCACGTCCGATATATTATCAATTTTCAAAGAGACAGCTTTGTACAAAGCGGATGCCTGGAAGCCACCGAGAGGAGAAAATTCCTGACCGCGCGTGTCATTAAAATTCGAAGGGAGAGCGATTTGAAAAGCGGAAAAAATTTGAAAAATTCTCCTTTTCCCGCCGCGAAAGGTTATTCATCCGATGCCTGTGTGCCTTTGCAGGATTCCGCGAAGCTGCTGGCGTGGGAGAACAACGACGCGGTCTCGGAGATAATCGCAGAGAAATCGCAGCCGGTGGTGCACCGCTACAAGGTGGATATTTCCGGAGGATTCAAGGCCCGTGTCAGACTACTGATACCGCCGAACGCCGATTTGTCGGGCCTCACCAAGTATCCCATGCTGATTTTCGTGTGAGTAATCCGGATGAACGGGTGGTTCGCGCGAGCGAAATCAAGGAACCTTATATCTCGTTTCCCCCGTTAGCGACCGGGGAAAACGTTTAAAACCGAGCTTGATTTCCCCGGATGCTCCCATTCGGTCGCCTGTTTTCTTTTTCCCTTTCTTCTGCTCCTCCGTTCTCCCCTCTTTTCTTCTCCCCGCTTTCTCGCTTGCGAATGCCGCAGGCCGCCGCCATGAATACGCTTTAATGTCTTCGAAGCGGATCGGAATTATTCGCGCCGAATGGAGAAAAAGAGAAGAACGTCGGGGGAGAATACGCGTCGGCGTCACTAGCAGCGCGTATCATTTATCAAACATTTTTTACCGCCCTATCGCAAGGTGACGCCAAGCGTCGCCGGGATATCGCCGCGAAATTCGCTCGGCGTCGCGCGTCCTCCGGAATTTTGATGGAATCCCGCGTGCGGATTAATTAGCGAGTGCGATCGAAAAATCCAGGCCTCTCGTCGCGTATCAAACCGCTGTGTTTTCTTTGCGTATTCCGCCGGACCGATTCGCGAATCGGGCATCGATTAATCCCCGGGTTTCTCGTGTTTAAACACGCTTCGCACGGGTTCGAGATGAACGGACACACCGGGAGGGGGTAGAAAAAAAAGGGATGAAAATGACGGAGGGAGAAAGGGAGGAACGGCAGACGATTAATTGGTAAATTTGATCGAGTTCGATTCGGTCGGTTCGACGTTCGTGGACGTTAATTCGAGTTTGGGAAATTGGGTTCGGCGACGGAACTCGTTCCGACCGGATTAGACTTTGTATAAATAGGAATACACCAGTCGATTGAATAATTGAGGTAGAGAGGAAAATTCGATTAGGTTTTCTTGGTCTATTAGAACGGAATTGTTTCGCAATTGCTCGCCGTACGCACACGTAATTGCTCCACGTTCGGGCCGGAAAATTGAAAATTTTGAATTGTAATTGCTCATACCGCGAGGCGGTCTCTGAATAAATTTCCTCTCTACCGTTGCGACGCGTAAAAAAGAGTGGCGAAGAGTAAAAAAAAAAGTGTAAAAGGATTGTAAATTATAAACATAATCGTTCGTTCGGATAAAGAACCGCGCGGCTCCGTCGCGGCGATGTAATACTCTCGTAAAATCAATCGGCAGATTAAACGAAATTTATTGAAACGTATCTCGTTATATTAATATATCCAAGTAGAAGCGTAATGATACGGTACGACGCGTCAGTCTGTGTATCTTTTCAATTGTCGCGACGCGACCTTTATTTAATTACCAATTAATTAAATCGTCGATCGAACGCGTATAATTTTCCCGTATAATTTACGATATTCTTTACCCCGAGATTGCAGCGTACATTATTTGCAACGTACATCTCCGAATCCTCGAAATGGGAATATATTTTGCACGGCAATTTCGCGAATTTCGTTGGACATACGTACACGTTTACTTTTCAAGACCCAAACGCGGAGAAAATGAAAAGAAAAAGAAAAAAATCGACGTTGTTGATCTTCCGGATCAGGAGAAATGATCCCTATAGCCCGACCAAAGTTACCCCATCGCTCAAGGCCACTTTCGCGAGCTACCCCTACCCCCGAGGCGTCCCGACGCCTGCTCTCGCTTCGCGAGCGAACTGCAAGCTGCAACCTAAGCGAACGAAATCCAACGCGCAACGAAGTAACGATCGTTTTAATTTATCTCTACTCCTGTTCTACAGATACGCCGGTCCAGATTCCTATCAGGTCACGGAGAAGTTCAATGTCGATTGGGGCACGTACCTTGTAACGAACAAGAGCATCATCTACGCAATGATCGACGGCCGTGGTTCCGGTCTAATGGACAATAGCATGCTCTTCGCCGGATATCGAAACTTGGGAACGGTGGAGATCGCCGATCAGATCAACGTTACCAGGTGAGAGCATCATCCTCCAGCCGACGTAATCTGAGTTTAGTTTTGCATGCCACGCGATACCATCGAGCCATCCCGTTCTTTCCGACGCTTCTCCAGCTCCGTTGCAATTCTAATTTCGCCAGGTGTCGCGTCGAGACGCCCTCGATAGGTCTGTCTCGCGCGATTCCTTCGATCCTGCGACGTGATTGTAATTCCCTCGTTCGATGTAACGAGAATATCTAGGTGGAACTCTATTCGATTTCCTACGATTTCGACGAATTTCTGCTCGACTATCGCGAGACACGAGTTTTTCCATGGTTCTGGTAGTCTCTGGTTTCCAGCCCCTCGTTTCTAACCCCTCGCTTCTAACCCCGTCATCGTGTCCGGTTTCGGGAGCGTGCATAAAAGCCCGGGATTAATCGGGTTGGCCGTTAGGAAAAGCGTGTTTGCATCTTAAACGGATCGGTGTTTTAAATTTTAAATATTCCGGATGCAATTTGCTTTTTTATCGGGAAATATTGCCGGTGTCGGTGATTCGGCAGCACGAGGGAGGGAGGTGGGGGGTTGGAAAATGCAAATGGATTTTAATGTCGCGTAGTTTCATCGCGGCGCTGTTCGAACGGGCTTTGATCACGTAGCCGGCCCTAATTTCGTTGTTCTACGATCCCTCCACCCCCCTCTCTCTCTCTCGCCACCCTCGTTTTCTCTATTTACATGTAAAATGTCTCCGGGTGCAATTTATCGAGTACCGCTTCCGACCGTTTTAGATGCAAAAAGACGCATTGCCCTTGTTATTCTATGCATTTTTGACGCTCGTGCGTCAACAAAAGCGAGAGCGATTTATATTTATGCAGGATCCTCGGTTTTTGCGATTCCAAACCACCCCTGCGAGCCGATATTGCGGCCGACATCGAGATAAGTCAATTTATGACGCATCCCCCTAACGCGTTTCTTTTTTTCCCCTCTCCTTTTTTCCCCTCTCCTTTTTTCCCCTTCCTTTTTTCCCTTCGTCGTCTCTCTCCGTCAACCCTCCCTGTCTCTCTCCCTCTTCCTCGGGGCTTTGATTTATTCGATTGATAGAACGCGAATTTAACAGGTGCTGTACAAATTTAACGCTGTTTTATCGAACCAGCTGAACGCTACGCGGCCATTAAACTGCAGCCGGGTAGATGTAGATAGAAATCCTCGGGAGTATCACTAGTGACAAAGCATGAATTATTCTCTGCGACCCTGTCAAACAGTCGCCTCCGCAATCCGGAATTTTTGTCCCGCGAAAACAGAGCGGAACGAAAACAGCGAATGGAAAAACGAATACCGAAAGCGACAAAAACGAGACAGGAAGATACTTAACGACCACTTTCGGATTTCCACGGTGACGCGCAGTCTTCGACTCGCGCGAATCTTCAGTTGGAACTCCTCGTTGTCGCAACGGCGATCCAATAAACGGCGTTCTGACAAGCGGAAATGGTAAAAAAGGGAAAATAAAGATGAAATTTCCCCGTTCCAGCGTCCAATGTAACGCGCATTCGTCGTCAGCGACGATGAAACAAACGAAATTCCGACACTCGGAGATGAAAAGGGATGGGGAAATATCAGAGACGGTAAAAAAGAAAGGAGTCGGCATAAATTTCCAACTCGGCTAACTCAGGAATAACACTACGCACCGCTTGTAACACCGTTACGGACAAAAAGGAGAAACAAAGTTCTGCCAGTGAAAAGAGAAAAGAAGAAAAAAGCAAAAAAACAAAAGGAAAACGAATATTAAAAACGGTAGAAAACGCGAAATTTGACGAGCGCGTTTAATTCTCTCAACTTTGCCCATTCGTAAACCCTTCCCCTGGCCTGGATGTTCAACTCTGGCCAGCGACACGCGTCACCCGTTGTCGCATTAACAACGAAATAAGCGAGACGATACGCGGGTATCGGGGTGCAACGATCGCGAGCCAACGGAGAGGGTGGCGCGGCCGAAAAAGTTGCCAAGCTTCGCCGCGGCGCGGAACCGAAACCGCGACGCGTGCAAAATTAACGACGCAGAAACGACAGCCCCGTTTTTCCTCTCGTCCCCGTTCCCCAGATATTCCGCCCTCGAAATTCAAATCTCCCTCTCGCGTTCCAGCACGCTCCGACACGCTCGCACGCGAGAGTAAAGACACGAGGAGGTGGCCGCGACGGGCCACGATTTCCTCCGAGAGGAAACGGTGACTTTCTTAAAATTCTTCGCGGCGACTAGCCGGCGAATCTAATTATAGGGAGACGCGGTTCCGTCGCGGCGGCACCAGACGCTGACTTATCGGCACCCGACGCTACCCGCTAAGCTAATCCGCTAAGCCACCTAACAAACTAGCGCCGCGTCCGAACTCGCGTCACTCGCAGACTTCTTCTTTCCGAATCGATCGATCGATCCGAAATTAGTTTCCCTCCGAATTTCTAGATTAATATCGCTATCCTGCCGCGCCCGTGCATTTCCTCTAGACTCCCCTCGAGGTTTATTAATTTAAGGCGAAACGTCGTTTAATTCCGCTTCCGTCTACTACGTTTCCTCTCCTGTTTTTTCTTTTTCCGCGACGAAGGCTATCGATGGGAAACTCGGCCTCAAAGGCTGATGATATGAAAATATACGCGTGCATATGTATACGTCCTCCAACTCGGAGTATCTCGGTACTCGGCCAATATTATACGAGCCGTTTACAGGCGGAAACGATTAACTTCGCTTTATAAACGCGAACAAATTTTTTGATCGCTCTGTTTTATTTCCTATTTCGGTAAATTTCCGTTTTTCCTCCCGTACAGTTAATCGATTTGCACCCGACCGACCACTCGCGCTCTGGATTTCGTTTAAACCGGCACACAGCCTGGTGCAAACGTACATTTTTAAAGCAGCATCGAGATAAATCATTTATACTTGACACGTATTCCTTTTGATTCTCTCCTCGTTGCGATTTAACAAGGGACCGCTTCGAACGTCGTAGCAATTCTCGTTTTCGTTCAAAGGAGCCGTGTCTGTCTGAAGAAAGTCTCGCTACTTTCACCGTCAACCCTTAAACGTTGCAACGCGGTATTCCCTAAATTGATACACGCGGTCGGGCAATAATGCCGGTTTTTTCCAGTCCCATTAATCACCGGCGACCATGAACAGGCATGACAAAATCGGGAGAGGGGAAAAAGAGAGGGGGTTGGATAAAATCGATCGGAGGTTGGAAATCGATAGAAACGGCGGGTTATCGGACAGTTGCACCGGCGGACGCTTATCTTTCACGAGTTATTGATTCCGGCAGGGCTATCTTCACGCAGGATCGCCGTGGAAACGGAGGAACGGTATATTTCGTGGCGATAGCCAGACTCTGCCGAGGAGCGCCTCTGTTGGCCAGCCCGGTATCCACGTTGCAATGTTTTGCTGCCGCGTCGCGGCGCATCGCAGCGCGTCCGGCCAGTAAAAACCGAGTCGTGAAATTGGAAGCCGGCCAAGCGATTGCGGAATCGGCCAGCTCTCTTTAACCTTTGCCCTATTGCGCGGGGTGTTGTCGGGCCTGCGTCCTCCCTCCCATCCTCTTCACCCCTTCTCCACCCTCCTCGCGGCTGCTCCTCCTTTTCCTCCGATTTTTCCTTTTTTTCCTTCCCCTTTTTTTTCTTCCTTTTCACCGCCTCTCCTCGTCCACTTTTTCTTCCTCTCATTTTCCCCCCTCGCGTGTTCCTTGCCCCGGTTCCCGATTTTTTCCCACCCTGCGCACCCACATCGTTCACTTTTTATCGACGTTCCGTCGCCCGCCCATCCCTCGCCATCGCTCTTCTTCCAGTTTCTCCCCTTTTTCCTCCTTCGATCGCTATTAATCTCTCTCTCTGTCTCTTCCTCCCTCTCTCCGACCCTCTTTCGTCCCAGCAACGGCAACGACATCCTCGCGATGGGTTGCGCAGGAAGCGGTTGATAGAGTCGATAAATAAACGAAGTTGCCGGTGGTCTACCTCGAGGATACGCGGCGGGCCCAGAGGACCGGTTCTCACGTCCGGCCGTCCATCCCGGAATTTCGAGTAGCTCCACTCTCTTCCACTCTCTTCCGCCCTCTTTCGCCCCCGTTTCTTCTTATTACGCCGTGTTTACAAAGCGCCGCGTCCAACAACCCCCGGGGTGCATTCTCGCCGTTTATTTTCCCGAGCGTGGAAAATTCGAAAAAGAGCCGTCGAATTAGTCCCATCGGTGCCGCGTCTCCCCGTCGCTGTTTCACGCCCCCCTCTGTCCCGCGCATCCCTCGAGTTCCCCGATAGTCGCGATAGCTCGTTTATCCTGCCATTTTTTTCCCCCGGCCTTTGTCCCGTCATCGGACCAAGCGCTGTTCCTGTCCCCTCGCTCGTCGAATAACCGATCTGCGATCGGCAGATAAATTCTTTTTACCAACGCGACTGCAGATCCATTCACGGCTAGCACGGATATCGCTCGTCTATACCGAGCAACCGATCCACTCGACACACCGTGTCTCTCTGTCGTGAAAGCTTCTGACCAGGCTTTCCACGACGAACCTCGGTTTACTCGCGATGGATGGGTCTCTCTCCGGTTACAACCGAGAGGTTACAAACGAGACGACGCGGAGAATCGGTCTGCATAAAAATCTGCACGAGCGAGCGGGAATAAACGACCGAACAACGAAACGACCGAGAAACAGGGCGGAATAGAAAAGAAGAAAATAGTCGAAGAAAGGGAATAAAGACCAGAAGATAACGAGCGGAATGCAATCAGGATACGAGAAAAGTTTCGCGGAGGGAATGAGACAGTTTGACGGCTTGAACAGGTGAAAACGTCGCGATAAAACGGGGCCATAACCCCGGCAACGTGAATTATGAGACGGGCTGAACCGGGGAACTGTGTAACGCGGCAAGCAAATCGGAAACTCGACCAAGAAGGATGTTTGATGGACGCAAACTGGGTCTAATGTAGGAACCAAGTCAGAAACTCGATCAAGGAGGGATGTTTGCCGAACGCGAACTTGATCTAGCCCGGCAGCCGAATCGGAAAATCGTTGCACGGAGAGTGGAGCCAGTGGGGGAAACACACGATACGACAGGAATGTAACGATCCAAACTCCATCTAAATTAGAAACCGAGTCGTAAGCTCGAAAAACGAGCAAACTCGGAATTAAAAGCCAACCAACTTTCTTTCTCCGACTCCTCGTACCAATCACACTGCGTGCACCTGTTGGGTGGTTTCGAGCAAAGGCGTTATAATGTCAATTAGTGGAAACATCGTGTTATCACATTGAAACGCAGGATTCGCGAACGCGTTATCCTCCTTTGATCCTGGATCGACTTCGACGCTTGGCAGCAACACCGGCGTCCGAGTTAATTAAACACGAAGCCGCAAAGTGACTCGGACCAGTGTCGAAAACAGAGTGAGCGGCAAACAAGCCGCGTCGAACGCGATTATCCGCCGTGATAAAAGAAACTCTCCGCTGTTCAACCCCCGTTCTCGCGCCTTCCCAGCAATTACGTCGCTCGCGCAGCAGGTTAAACGGAATAAACAAAGGGCAGCCGGAGAAGCAAGAGCGAACGCGGGAAACGGAAGCAATAACAGGGGTAATTGTACCCTGCACGAGTGAAATAAAGAACATTCCATCCCGCGATCGTATTTTATCGGCACCAGAGGGGGTGATCCTCGGGATAGAGACGGCTCTGGTCGATTAGCCGGATGAAAATAAAGCGCCGGCGACTCGACCGGCGATTAGGGGAGCGTCAGGAGGGTACGGGGGCGTGGAAATACGAGGAAAAGGAAAGATTTCGGTCGGTGGAAAAAGAGAATTTTTTTGCGGCGGATCAATTCAGCCGGGGCACCCTTCTTCGATTGGTTGTTCCGTTAAAACGCGGGATCACAATGCCGGCGGCGGATAGGGGTGAAAAATTTCAGCGCGATGCTCGAGGAGATGGAGAGGACGCGTTCGTCGGAAAAAACGACGGCTCGATTATTTTCGAGAGCCTCGGATTTCAATTTATCGTGTTCGCTCTCTCTCCTCTCTCGCTCTCCTCCTCGGCCTCCTCTCTCCCTTGGATCAGCCCGCGTGTGTCGGTTTGCGCGCAGCGACCCTTAATTAAAAAAGGAAAAAGGAGGACGGTAGGGGGTGGAGAAGAAATAAAATACACGAGTGGAAAAACAAGCTGACAGGAGAGCGGGCGAAAACCGAAAAAACGACGCGACGGAAAAGGTGGGGGGTAAAAAAAAAGAAAAAAGAAATGGCGGAGGGCGGGAACAAACTTAACCCTTGTCGCCCAATGTTTGCCATCGACGCCGCCACTCGCCGCGATTGCATTTCTCACCCCCGCGGTATTTAACCCTCGTTCCTTCCCTCCCCTTCTGACACAGCGTTCGTTAAAGCGACTGTCCACCATTGGACGAAGAAAATAATGACGCTTTGCACCCGAAAATTTCCTCGCAATTTCTCCCTGATACCTTCAGCCCTCTCGTCCCGATTGGTTTACAGTCAGAAACGTACATTCGTTTCGAAATTTCGTTCACGCTGGGATCGCCATCGCGCTCGTAAAAATTGCTTGTATCCATATTTACAAAAATGCAAAGCCACACGGTAACATGGAATGCAAAATTTTTAATCAAAAGTTGGGAAAGTTTAGCGTTAGAAATAGAATGGTTGAAGGGAACGGTGTGTCGAGCCGAGATCGATATACGCGGGATGACAAAGGGCTAAAATATAGAAGCTACAAAACATCGTCCGCGGAAATTTATTATACCTACTCGGCGTCCTTCTGACAAATTGAATTACTACGCGAAAGGATACGTGACTTCTAAACATTACGTATGAAAATCGAACCGACCGTTGCTACGAATCGGAACTATAAACTTCAGAAAAATATAGAATATATCTGGATGTCGAAAAATTTTTTTAAAATTCGCGAAATCGAGGGAAGAACGAAGGCAAAACGTTCGAACGTGGAACTTTTAATCGAGAGCTCGGAAGGTTCGGTGTGAAAAATAAAAACTCGCGAAGCGAAACGGAGTGTCGAGTTCATATCGACGTATGCACGATGATAAAGGATTGAAAACACGGAAGCTGGTAATTTCGAGGGGAAAATGGCGCAGGAGGTGGAAACGGTGGGAAGTTTCGAGTTTCGGTTAACCTCGCGAGACAATCGGACCTGAGATTTTCGCGTTGCCGGAGGGTGATCAGTTTCAGGTTGCTCCCGATCCCGAATCCATTCTCCGCAGGCAAATCAGGTATTCGCGATGGGGTCGACGCCAATTAGGGAAAAACCATTTCGCGGATCCTCGGTCGTGGTCTATCGTCAGCGATTCAGTCCCGATACGTCAGTCGGCATCGGGAACAAGAGCTGTGTCGAGGCTTTGAAACTTTGATTAAACTTCGAACCACGGTGTCACCTTAAACCAGCAATTCTACTCGATCATGCCACCGTACCACGCGAACAACGGCAATTCCCAATTTTGCCGCGATTTTTCTCTACGCGTACGTAATTTCTAATCGTACCGTTAGTTCGTGGATTGGAGGATCGAAAGAATTACTGTGGAAAAATCACCATCGACTCGAGATTATATTTACTAACCGGTAGAACCTGAAGAATTTCAAACTTAAAGCGAGTAGATAAACGTAACGAGCCTAGAGAAGATACTGGATAAAAGTTGACGTTAATTTTGTCAAAAATTACAAAAATAACGTGTCTCGATACCTTAGTCCGAGTGTGAAAAACGAATACTAGGGATGTGTTAGGACATATAAATGGATTGATCGTATCGTTCGTTAGTCCGTGGATTTCCATCTCTTTTACAAATTACGCGAAACAATTTCTCGAAATGCCGTAGGGGCTTGTTAGTTTCCGTGTACCTGCGTTATTCGAAATTGAAACAAAGAAAGCGGAGTTCGTGTTTGTCCGATGCAGACACGATATATATATTTCGAGAATAACACCGATGGTCGAGTGCGTTGCGTGTTCGTTAATTTCCAAGACACCGGTAGAAAATGAACACCGCGTATACGTGCAAAAACAACCACGCAGTTGATACGCGTATAATTTTGCAAATTTTGCATATTACATTCGTTCTTCGGTTTTTATCGATATTTCGATAACGAATATTACCGACGTATCACTTTTCGTGTTTCGTAACAATCGACCAGCGGGCTACCCATGAAAAATATAACCACGGAAGAACACGGTGATACGCAACAACACCGGGCCTAAACGGCAAAAATGAATTCCCATAATCCTCTTAACTCTTTTAGTACCTTACAGCCGATATATCGATTTTGCTGGCTTTTCGAAAAATAATGGCTTTCGTTAATGGATAGCGATCCCTTCCTCTCCAACGCGTGAAACTGTATACATTTCGCAGCGAAATGAAAAAGGCGATCAGCGCCGGTTTTTTGGAAATACTTTCAAACGGTAGCGGGAAATTTTATAACGCTTTGGATGGATTAAATTCAACCCGACCGACAACTCGCCTCGTCTTCGTTCCGCGTTTCCTCCTCTGACTGTTCTCCGATTTCCGGAAGGCACTCGAACATTTCGCTGGTTCATTTCGCAGCGAAATGAAAAGTGATTCGTGTTGGTTTTCTTAGAAATATTTTCGAACGGTAGCGAGAAATTTCATAACGCTCTGGATGGATTAGATCCAACCGGCCGACAACAACTCACCTAGTCTTCGTTCCGCGTTTCTTCCTCTGCGTGTTCCCTAATTTCCCGAAGACACTAAAAAAATTCGCTGGTCCATTTCGCGAGAGGTTGGACGTGGCGGCGCGTAAGATCGATCGAGAGTCGCATGGGAAAGTGGAGCGTGGCCCTGTTCGCGAGTGGCTCGTTAAAGGTCGGGATCGAAGACAATGCGGCCGCGGGTGGCTCGAAAAATGAAATTCCACCGGCAGAGATCGATGCACGCCGCTCGGCGGACCGGAGAAAGAGAGGCAGAGAAAGAGAGAGAGAGAGGGGCGAAAAAAGCGGCTAACCGAAGGAAGAGAATTCAACGGGAGTTGGCCGGTCGGATTTACGAGGTAAATAAATTTCGGGAAAAAAGGAATCGGTCCGGCGGAGGACCGCGCGCCGCCATTTCTATGGGCAACCGTGCGGCCGTCGCTCCCTCTGGGGCCATTATTATCGAGCTCGCGAGACGCGGCGAGACAATGGGAGACCGTGGCAGAGATTGCAAGAAAACCTCCGTCCCACGGCCCGGCCCGATCGGAAATCGCGTATTTTCTGCCCGCGTTCCACGTCGAACGCGTCTTCCGGTTGACCTGCCGGAAATCTATCGCGATACCAGCCATCCTTTCGCTTCGCCCGGAACTCGATACCGCGTACAACTCTCCTTTAACTTCTTCTCCCTTCTCACCCTTCTCAATGACTAGGGAAAATTTAAAGATCTCGCGAAAATCCCCTCGAGACCGAGAAGAAACACCGTCTCGAGTCACTCGGCTCGCGATGCACACCTTCTCGTCATTCCGTACGTACGTACGTCGAGGAGAAACACGTTTGGACAGATTCCAAGGAACGGGGATCGGAATACAGGGATCCGTCTTCGGGAAGTTCGATTTTGGGACTATGGAAGCACGCTCGGTGCGCGGAGATTCGCGGAAAGACTCGGCAACTTTGATTCCGGCGTGTAACCCAGATCCAGTGGTAGCCAGAGTGACGCAGTGCGGAGGCAGAGGGGACCAGGGTGCGGTAGCAGTTTAAGGTCCTGCTACACGCCCGGGTCATAGTCCTTTGGGATTCGGACCGAGACATTCTCTCTGTCCCTTTGACTCCTGCGTCGCCTTGCCCCCAGGGTCCGAGCGTGTCAGGCCTACCTCCAAGGGCAAACTCAGCCTGATCGCCAACAGGACTCGCTACTCCCAGGCTAACAGGGTTCCCCGGTCTCTCCAGGAGGACCTCTCTTCGTCCGTTTGCAATCCGCACCGAACCCGACGTCTCGCTTCGTTTAAATCCCCGCCGAGCCAACTACGTTCTCGGGATTAATCCTGTGTTATCAACCCCACGAAGTGGTATATCGCGCGAAAGACTCGCAAGGAGTTAACCGGGATTCTCTGTGACATCCGCGTCTCTATTTCGATGGTGTTAGAGAAGAGAAGAGAGGAGAGGAGATATCGAGTGGCAAGTCGAAGCGCAGCTATACAGGAAAAATGTCTAAATGGCCATTAAGGTACGCGCCGTAAACGCGGGGTGGGATCGACTTACAGAGACAGAGAGGAAAGGACGGAGAAAACGAGGGTTACCGGCAGAGAAAGAGAGAGAGAAAGGATATTAAATTTGAGAGCGTAGCGATCCTCTGGTTACCCGAGTGGGGAGCCTCGTAAAAATCGTTTATAAAGGATAGCCGGGTAAAATAAATGTCGTTGGCCGACCTAAGTGCTCGTCCGCCAGATGCATTATGCATCCGAGTCCGAGTGTCCCCGGGCTGGACGGCCGAGCAAGATGGATTTCACCGATGCGAAAGGGGACCCCCGTGTGTCTGGCGTCCGCTGAAAAATAGATACAACGGATCGAGTGCGCCTGTTCTCGCTGGAGAACTTGTAAAACACGCGGTCAATTTTTGTAACCGCATCCCCCGGATGAATCTCCGCCGACATTCCGGTGGCGTATCGCGGGTAAGGAAGATGGATCTGGAAATTTGATCTAAAAATTTAATCCGAGAATCCCATCGGAGAATTCGATCCGGCAATTCGATTTAGGAATTTCATCCTGGGAAGGAGGGGGGTTGGAAAAGAAGGCCTCGCCCCTTCGGCCGCTACGGATGGTGTATCCCCGCCTCGCCGTTTATTTAACGAAATTCGATGAAAGCCGCGGGTGCGGGTGCGGATAAATGGATGGGAGAAGAATATTCGGAAGAGAGGAGAGCGGAGTTTGGCCGAGAGAGCGGTGGTATCGCGGTTAAATCGAGGGTGGCGCGCGTGGTGGCTGTTATAGGTACTAAATATGCATCCACGATGCCGGGCGCCGCGTGGGTTATACTACTGTCGCTTATGACAGCGGCCCGAGGCACCTACCGACCGCTCATTCTACTCGATCAAATTTATTTCTCCATCTGTTCTATCCTTCCTATCTCCGTTCGTCGTTTCCGTTTTATCGGCCGCTACTTTTTAACGGAAATAAATCCGGCAGGCGGAGGAGGTACGCGCGTATCCTCGCGGGCCAACTTTCGTTATTAAACGTCCGATAAATTTACGGATTTAATAACGGAACAATCCCGACGTTTCGAATTCCCGGTTTCATTAACGAGCAATTTAACACGTAGACGATTTTCCCCGTCGATTGCAGGTACTTACAAGACTCGCTTCCGTTCATCGACCGTAGCAGGACGGCGATATGGGGCTGGAGTTATGGTGGATACGCGGCGGGCATGACGCTCGCCATGGATTATCAGGGTGTCTTCAAGTGCGGCATGTCCGTGGCACCTGTAACAGATTGGGCTCTTTACGGTACGTCTACGAGAGATAATATTTTCATCCGTTCAACTAGCCGCATGCTTCATCCTTATTTTATGACCTTTTTCTTCGTTAAACGCTGGATATTCACTTCGCTGTCTCTCTCCTCTTTTATCATTTTTACTCTCTATATCTGTCGTAATAATTGTTGCGTTTTTATTCTAAAAACCGGAACAAAATCCAGCTCCGTTGTTTTACAGATATTTGATAAATTTCCGTGAAATTTTTCCTTCGACATTTACTTTCGCGGCGTCATTCGATATTATAAGAGACGATATTATTATACCGAGGCTGCTATATTTTTAACGGCAATACGACGAGCGTTTTATTCCACCAGCGTTGAATATTTATCATGCCTTTAGTCGGAGCAGCGTAATATTTTTGGTTAAGAGGGGACGATCAAGATCGGACTCTGTAATTTACCTTCGACATGCGGTTCCGCTTTAACAACGTAGTCTTTTTGTTTCGTAAACATCGAGTACTCGTTTCGCCATTCAACCTCTGCTTTCTCTCCTTTCATTCCTAGCAATTAAATAATCGTAACATTTTCGTTCGAGAGAATCGAGATCGATCGAATTTCACGCATTCCCGTATAATTTACCTTCGACATCCAACTCTGGTCCATCAATGTTGAATTCTCGCGGGACAGAATTATCGTAACACGCTCTATAATTACTCAATAGTATCGCTTCTCCACCTCACTTTATTTTCCACGAGTTCTCTCAAAACACGATCAAAGTTGCATCTCGTCGAACGTCGAAATACTACGAACACGTAACAAACCAATTTCTGTCTTTCAATTTTTCAATTTTGCGACGCTTAGTTCTCCTTGGAAATATACCTAAAATTATTCGCGATGAAGAAATATTTTTTCGTACGACAAACCGTGGAAACGTAATTTCTAACTCGGTCGAGCCGAAGAAACAACTGGAACAGGATCACGAGGGTTGCTTCTTGTTTTCTTACCCTTGGACTCGTTCATCGGTATCGTTACCCGAATGTCCACCATCTTTCCCGGTGGAACGAACAAATTGACACTGCTTACGGGAATTTCTCGACGAACGCCGTTACAGAGACAGTTTCCAAACTCCGCCCAATCGAGACGTCGCGTTCAAAAAATTCGCAAACTACCCTAGACTCCGAGCGAACCTCTGCACACTTTCTCGTTCAAAAATCCTATACTCTTCGAAAAACGCGAGACTCAACGGTTGCATCGAATTCTCCATAACTCCAATGGCGGGGCAATTAACCACGCTGATCAATAACATTACACCTTGCCCGTTTTCCTCAATCCCTCTCTGCGTACTCGCAGTAATAACCTGCGATATTCCTCGCGCTGATAAAACCGATAATCGAGATCGATCGGATCCGGGAGATCCGTCTGTGTTTTCCCCGCGATACTCGCTCCCATTTCGTCAACGTCGTCGCGTATTACCTTTCATTAGCGACACTTGGCCATTATACTCGCGGGAACGGCGAGCGAGTATCGAGCCTCGAATCTGTTTCATCTGCAAACCTGTTAAACCTCCTGTACTCTCTCCGGCGAGATTTGCTCTGCCTGTAGAGCACAGCGCGTTTCCAGCCCCGGCTGGCTTTAAACCTTGGCAAATGTAATTTCCGAGCGCGTTTAATCACGGCAGCCGCCGGCAGACGCGCGCGCGTCGCGATTCCGGCAATTATCAACGTTATCGAAATGATCGAGATAATTGAAAGCGGCCGTGAATCAACCGGAAACGGCAAAGAACCACCGGAATATCGCTTGCCGCGGGGTTGCAACGACGCCTCCAGGGTCGGAGGGGTTACAGAGGGGGGTTAGGACGATTTGCACGGGCGTCGGGACGCGAGCAACGGAGCGGAAAGGAAAGACGAGAAGTTCGACTCGTCGACGGTTCGTTTCAGCCTGGATCGATTCAATTATTGTCGGGTCTTGTCGCAGCTACGCTCGCGTTTCGAGATATCGGATTTATTTCCTCCTGGAGGAGGCGTCGCTCCATCTTCCTCGCCGATGCACATTTTTAACTCGCCCATTTTCCTCCTTTTCGCCGTTCCGCCTCCTCACCCTCGCGGATATCGATTATGGTCCCTGTCCTTCCTCTTTTTCCCCCTGTTTCTTCCCTTTAACCCCTTGCGCCGTAATCGCGCGTTACACGTGTCTGGGATGACGCGAACGACGAGCCGTGTTCTTCGTACACCATTGGGAATACAGGAGGAAAAGAACGTTTATCCGAGAGCGTGGATTGCCAGCGAACAGACAATCTTGCAATACGCTCGGAGATTTGGGGTACACGCACGTTTCGAGCGATTGATAGAAAGAATGAGTTTGCGAATATTAGAATTAGGACGTGTGATAACTAATACGTGGGATTTAAACACGAAGCAAAGTAGCGCGAAGTAAAAGTAAAATTCGTATAAACTCTAGAATAAAGTTTTTAACGACTAAAATCGCCGAGTCGATTAAGCGTAATTAAGCACACCGATATTGTTAGAACCTTGTCGCGATGCAAACGCGCTTCCTGTTCACTCGCTGATCTTGTACTCGAATGTACATGCATTATCTGTATATGGTAATTTGAATCAACTTCGTGTCACAGCTGTCAGACCATCTGTATACGACTCAAGGGCGCTTACCCTTAATCCCTTCGCTCCGAGGAACGCGTACAGGATGGACCACCTAACTTGACAGTTATCCCTAGCGGAGGAACAGAAATTTACGTTTTCTCGTGAATACCATTTCAAGGAGTCTTCCAGGCGACGAAGTTTAATTCTTCCTTTTCCTGTGTTTAGAGTGTAACGAGTAAATAGAGCGATACGACGATAAAATGCAATATTTGCTATCGAGGCACGAAAATTATACGTTACACCAGGACGAATGCTACTATCGGTCTTAAATTCGGTTTCGGAAAGTCCGAAGGATGTATAAAAATGAAAATCGAATCGCGCATAGCCTGGTGCGGAACGAAAGGGCCGAGTTGCTTTTTATTTCGGGAATTTTCTGGCACATTGACCGTCGGGGTTGTTTATCGCGGGTCGCATGGAGGCCGGCGTGTCGAATGGCGGATAAAGGGTGTAGTTTGGCCACGCTCGGATAATTATCGAGACGCGAAAGTCGAATATGAATTGGGAAAGCAATGGCTGGAAGAAGATAAACACGACAGGATGCAGGAAGGTTATTAAACGCATTGTTTGAAATGGACTACCCCGGTATCGGCGCTGCAAATATTGAGGCGGGAATAATAATATAATTCGACGGAACGCGCTAATTAACACGTGCCAGTTAATTAAAGGCTCATTACCCCGATAATCTTGACGTTATATTGGCCCGCGTTGGCAAATATCCCGAATGGAAAGAAGGATCCTCGTAATTCGTTCGAAATTCGGTCGATACGGCTGCAACCAGAGGGCCCATCCCCGTTCTCCATAGCCGTAAACATTTCCGCGAAAAGAATTTCAATCCGTATCGCGCTCCCCCTGAGCCCCCTCCCTCGCCGCTTCATTTCGCTCGACTTACTTAACCAATCAAAATAAAAGCCAAAAAACACAATGGCAGCAAAAACGGCCGCCGGTGAAATTGAATTCCATGCGAAATCGAATCGAGAACGTTTGCCGAGCGGCCGTTAAACCGGAAGCGGACGTTTCCTCCGCAATAGTTCGCGGAAGAAATCGCCTGCAGCCAGCCCGTCGCGCCCATATAAATCATCCGACGCGAACATTTTTTAAATCGGCCATTCGCGGCTCGCTGCGTGAACCGATTCGATTATTTCTCAGACGACCACCCCTCCCTGCATCTCCGAGTAGTAATCTCTTCGACTTTTCAGCCTTCTTCCTTTCTTCCAACCCCGATACACCTTCCTCTCGCCCCGATGCATCGCGAGGGTTAATACCCGCTGCGGGTTAGCCGTAGGCACGAAGCAATTTCCAGACAGCCTCGCGGATTAATTAAGTGGCGTGCCCGGTGTAATTCACCGACGCGATTACGCGCCAAGCGTGCCGTTTCGTTTGTTGCGCCCTCCGTCGCGGAAAGGACGCCTCATCGCGACGCCGACAGGAGCAAGGGCTCCTCGGCCCGCTGGATATTTTTAATTAAATCGTTGAAAGACCTTCCGATCTCCGACCTCGCGTCTCCTGCGTTCGACTTTCGCGTAGGCGAGCTGCGTTTCTAGTTTATCCGTGTCACGGAGGTGCTTTGCAACCTAGAAAAGAAAAATGGTAGCTGTATTTACGATAATTAAATCTCTCCTACGTTCGACTTTCCGCGTACACGAACTGCGTTTTCAGATCATCCATGTCACGGGGGTGCTTTGCAACCTAGAAAAGAAAAATGGTAGCTGTATTTACGATAATTAAATTATTCGCTGGGTATTATGCGGGTACTTCTATTTTAGTCTTCGACCTTTAGCTTCTAATATTTGTTTATCCTCGTTTATGTTGTATCTTGTCTGATTTTCGAGATTGCGGATATCGCGTGGACTGTTTGAACCTTAAACAGGATGATGGTGGTTAGATTTATGGTAGTTGAATTATTGGTGGATATCGTGCAGCTACTTTGCTTTTAGGCTTCAGTCTCTAGTCTCTGGAGTTTATCTAAGCTTGTTTATGTTGCGTGGCTTTAATAGAGACTATTATTTAGAACAACGGAACTTGAACTTTGGACTTTAAACGTTAAACAGAAAGATGATAGGTATATTTGGTAAAGGGACGACGACGTAATTAGAATTATCGGGAGAATATTAGGTACTTTCCAAAGTTTCTTGTTTGTACTTTGAATCCTCGTCGTTTGTATATTCTTGTTAAATTTTCAATAACCATCTGGTTCCCAGATTTCTGGACGCCATAAAAATATTAGATAGCTGGCAGTGGTAGAATCTGAAACAAAAATATGCCAAGTTTATGTAGCAATGAAACGATAATAGAATGAAAATTATTATCCGAGATATTAAATATTTTCCCAAATCTCGCGAGGAGCTTTTACCTTTCGCATTTCGATCGTAGCTCAATTTGTTTTTATTGCTGCCTCTATGGCGGAAAAGGATCTCCCTCGAATTTAATTAAATCGATGAAAATCCTTTGAACCTCGATCGTTATTTCTTTTTGTTAGATTTTCGATTTAGATGGGGTCTAGTCAGTAAAGACACGGTAAAACCTGGAGCGGAAAATAAAAATCCTATTTAATAACAAAATTACTTTGCTCTCTCTCTCTCTCTCTCTTTCTCTCTCTCTTTCTCTCGTCTCAAGATTTTATTTAAGCTCGTTCATGTCCCGTGATAGAAAAGATTCGTCTTCGTGGTAGCGAAAAGACTGCTGGATATTTTTAATTAAATCGCGCAAAGACCTTTGGGCCCCCAACCTTGCGTCTTCTGCGTTAAATTTTTGATCTAGATGAAATTTCAAGGCTACAGATATTGTTCAGGCAATAAGTCACAGATAGACGTCGCTCTTATATTTTTCGAGAAACCTGAAAAAAGCGACAATCGTAATTAGCAACAAGATAATAATACAATAACGATTATTTATCGAATTTTAAATCCTTGCCTAAATCTCATGCTAAATCAAATCTCTTACTCCTTAACATTTTCATTTTACTTCTTGGAAACCTAATTAAATTGATAAAAAATTTTTGGATCACTTATCATGGTTCTTTCTGATCCGAAAATAACGACTGTAATTAAAGATCAAAGAACAAAATACTCCAACAACTCTCGAAATACTTCCTCTCCAAAGACTCTATATCATCCAAGCTTATCCAACCACGCCTCGCCTTTCTCTGTTTCTTCGTTTCTTTCCCTCGATGTATTTATTTCCAGAAAACATTCGAGCACGTCCACCTCAGACGGTGGTCCAGCTTGTTTCGGCCGATAATCTCGAGTTCCCAACTCTCTTCTTTCGCACTTGTAACACCCTGGTAGTAACACCAAGTATCCTTGTTTGCGCTGACTCGTCCTCTATCGCCGTGAGCCTAAACACGGCTAGCCCGACGTAAATCCTGTCGTTTGCCCGATATTATAGAGCAATTGAAATTTATTCGATATCGAGGGTAAAGAAGGTATTAGATAGGGATGAAAAATGGCGACATTAGAAGCGGCTGGTATAGGAAAAGTTGGATAATCGATGGACCATGTGCAGATTCGATATACACGGAGCGGTTCATGGGTCTACCCACGGACAATCCGCACGGCTACGAGCGAAGTCAGCTGCTGAACAAGGTGGATAACATTAAAACCAAGATGTACTACCTGATCCATGGGACTTTGGACGATAACGTGCACTATCAGCAATCCTTGTTACTGGCCAAGGTCCTCGAGCAGAAGGACATACTGTTCCGGCAACAGGTACGTCGATATTCGATACCTGAAGGATCTCCGCGATCGAGTAATCGATTCGCGAGAGAATAAAACCCGTCTTTTTCTTTAATTTCATTGCGAAATTTCGCTGGCTCGCGGAGAAACGTGGCGGACGTTATTAAAAAGAAGGGAACGAGTGGAAAACGCGTAGCACGTTCCGCGTTATTTCAAACGGCTTACGAAATTATTATGCTTAGCATTCGCCTACGTGCTCCGTGGCCATCTCACGGTGTTTAACGTTCGCGATTAAAATCTACAAAGCGCGTGCGAAGAACAGTTTATTTCGCCTGAATAAATTCCACCGTATCGTTTAAGTTTCCGCGTAAAATGCTCCCGTTTAAACGGCGATTACACATCGTGTGGATTCACCGAGTCTCTGTTACAATCGGTACCCTTTCTTCCGCTTGATTTGCATAGATCTTTCCTGTCGTCTCGAAGCGAATTCGATAGAAAACCACGCGTGACGAGACGAAAGGATTAAACGTGGAAACAGGCTAATAAAAGTTGAATTGATTTTTGCAGACTTACACAGACGAAGACCACGGGATCGCACAGTCGCGGGCTCATCTTTATCATTCTATGGAGAACTTCTTGGACGAGTGTTACGAGGCCTCATGATCGCAGCGTCAAGGAAGAACGACAATCTAGATCCTTTGCCTGACATTCCACTGCCTTCACCTGCCTCACATTCCACTTGTAAATACCTTGCCACTTGTACATACTCGATGTACAATATGTAATATGAAGCGATAGTGTACATAATTGAAAAAGAAAATCATTGAATACACTCGGTTCGAACGAGATATCCCAGTCTGACTCGACCGTTCTCTTCCTCGCGCGGTCGGTAATGAAGAAATTCTACGTGTATTCGATATCGAGCGTCGATTAACGGTTAATTAGTAGCGGGGGAATACGATTGTGTTTGCAAATCGTTCGAGTCGAGTGTAACTATTGATTGTTAATCTAGAATTTGTCTGAAGAATTTTTTTTATGTATTTTTTTGGAGAGACTATCTCGGTCGATCGTTCTAACGGACTAACGGAAGGCCTAACGAAGTCGAGACAAATTTCTAACCCATTACGAATGAATAAATTAACATGTAATTAAGTAACGCTGCATCTCGCGAAAAGCCCCGCGGGGTGGTGGTAAGTTTGAATGAAATAAAACGGATGCAGTGCGTCGCATAATCGCCGATGACTCGACAATTTCGTGAATACGACGAATGTTTTTTGTGAAATATATTGTTAACAGACAGATGTTATTAAATATTATAGCGATGAGAATTCGTATGTTTAATTACGAATTTATATGACATGTTCCTCTTTCGTTTCAAGCATTATATACGAGGCAAGTAAGAATCGGGTGTTAAAATAAATAAGCGAACTCCTTGTGGAGCGTTTATAGAAAAAAAGCAAAAAAGCAAAAAAAAAAAGGAAGAAAGATAAATATCCGGTTCGAATATGTTTCTTTCTGAAAGAAAGAACGTTAAAAAAAAAAATGAGGTGTAGGCAACGATATCGTTGGAGATATTTAATATTTTATCTTCTCTTTTAATTTTGGAAGCTTTTGGTGGTGGCACATAGTTTATATGTAAGGAGTAATGCCTTTGTTGTTCCGCTTCCTACGTTGTCTATTAATAATATAAGTTCAAAGTTATAAATTTTATGCACGTTTTGTGTTATGAAAACTATGTTATTTTGGTTTTGAAATGTAATTTCGTAACGATAGAATGCGTAAGTAAATGTAATCGCAGAAGTACATTGTTTAATCGTAAATATTAATTCTTTTTTGTTGATTTTATCAATGTTAGGGTAAAGGGGCCTCTTTGACACTATCATAGTGTAAAATTTCCATTGTGTATATAATTAAGTTGCTGAACTGGTTGTTAAAAAATTCCTCGATATACGATTACACATCTATTTCTCTTTACTATTAAAGAAAATATAAAACATTATTGTGACTAATAGTTAACATTTAAGTCTATTTCATAGTATAAGTGACGTACTAACAGATTCTTTACATACGAGAATTTTATAATGAAAGGACCACTGTAATGGTTTCAAAGACGGATTAATAGGAACTTCTTAAACTAATTGTTAACTTTTATTCCAACATATTGTACAAAATATTTAATCGAATATATACAATTAAAAATACATTAATACAAAATTTCCACCCATGCGTAATTAGATCGAAAATATAACGATAATTCTGCGGTATTAAAGAATTATTATTATTATCATTACCATTATCATTATCCATTTACCGGTATTTGTTGAGTACATCATAAATAAAGCTCTATGTTTTATTAACACAGAGTATTCATGTTTTGCTGATCATTTACCAATCGATTAATTAAATGGTGTTGCATGTAAAAATTGAAATGTATAATAAAAATTTATGTTACGAATTCTCTGTCTCTTTGAATCTAAAAAAAAAAAAAATACATGTAAACATTTGTTAACAACCTTTATATTTTTCTTTTTTAATGAAATTAAAAGTACATACTTGCATTTAGTACACGTATAAAATACTGTTTGCCCTTCATCCGCTGACCTCAATTGCAATGTAGCATATGACATTTTATTATTCTGACATTGGGGGCATTTTCTTTCAACAACTGGACCATCTGCATCTTCCTCTTCATCTTTGTGTTTCGATGAAGCATAAGTATTTTTTGTATTAAAATGAATGGTGTATGACATTTCCATGTTTCCAAAAGCTAAAAATAAAAATTACTTAGAAACAATTCGTTGCAATCGTTTAATTCCATAAGTCCAATTTCTTATACAGAGAAGATGAATTTGAAAAATTATTAAAAGTTTAACCTTTAACCTCATACCTTCGGGTCCCCAACTTCTTTTACAAGCGTAACAATTTACATTTCCTCTGTCGGATAATAATGGCAAAATTGATCCACAATCAGAACAAAATCCAGGAGTGCTTATAAAAGAAGTATTATCCTGCTCCATTCCAGTTCAAATAAACATAACTACCCGCAAAAATAGTACCAAAATAAAACAATAACACACGTGAACTGCGGTGAACCCTTCTGCTATAGTCACGAAATACTGTACACCGAGGATGGAAATCCATACACTAAATTGAAGCGGTTATTACGCATTCGCTTCTAATATATATAGACTTTATGCCTGTTTCATGGAAACCGCCCTTAACGTTCGATATAGCTACTTTCCGCGCGGCGTTTCTGCGCGTGTGTTTTGCTCGTTTACTCAATCAGAACCGGCAAAATGGACGATATAGCACTCCGAGTATCTGATCATGTTTTAGAAGTGATTTTTTCTTATTTAGATTTGCACACATTGAGAAACTGCTCGCTAGTGTGTAAACGGTGGAATCATTTCCTAAACGATGAAAATAATGATGCTTGGAGGATGCATTGCATAAGAAAGTTGGCCCAAGAGGCTCTTAGTTCTGATTTATTATCATCTGTGCCTACTTACAAATCCAAGCTTCGTGCATTTTATCACGCGTGGAATCCCAATGACTGCTCTCGTAACATTTACATTAGGCCCAATGGATTTACCATGCACAGGTAAAGCCTTGGATTCTGTCATTACTGCGTGTCAATTCGTAATTTGCACTTCAATTCCAATCGTGTTACATACTCTTTGCTCTATTACCCTATTACTTAATGACGAAGTTATTTTAAATATTTTGCTATTAAAAACTATAACTAACGTAAAAAGCTGCAACTGACACTTTATAAAAGTTAATTACTTAAATGTACGTTTGCAAACTACAAACTTTTGGAATTGAATTTTCTTTTATATAATAAATGTTGAATGAGTGCTTAAATCTTCATTTTTTGAGTTATAGAAATCCAGTTGCTCAGAGCACAGATGCATGTAGAGGTAAAATTGGATTTCGACATGGACGTCATGCCTGGGAAGTTATTTGGGAAGGCCCATTGGGTACGGTAGCAGTTATAGGCATTGCTACAAAAGAAGCACCTTTATTGTGCCATGGATATGTTGCATTAGTTGGTTCTGATGAACATTCATGGGGATGGAATCTAGTAGATAATCTTCTACTACACAATGGAATTGTACAAGGGAATTATCCTTTGCTTAACAATGCACCAAAATACCAGGTATGTTATACTTTTTTCTAGCAATTATTTATAGAGGTAAAAGAACTTTCCCTAAGGTACAAAATTTTAATTAACAGGTTGGGGAAAGAATTAGAGTAATATTAGATTGTGATGATAACACATTATCTTTTGAAAGAAATTATGAATTTTTGGGAGTGGCATTTAGAGGTATTGTATCTCAATGTTTCCCAAATACCAATAACTTTTTTATAAAAAATATCTCTTTGATATTAATATCAAATTAAATACATAGGGTTACCAGACAAAAGATTATACCCATCTGTATCTGCTGTATATGGAAATACAGAGGTATCTATGGTATACTTAGGACCACCTCTAGATGGCTAACACTTTACTTCTAGTAGAAAGATATGTCCAGAGGCTTGATCAAGGCTGTATGTTGAACTCGGGATGCAAAATTTTCTGCATCATACCAAAACATCTACTATGAAGTAGAACAAGCACATGAATGAACTGGATAATACTCTTTAAGAAAGACATGTGTCTGTTCATTCAGTCAATAACATTGTAAATAGTATTAGCATTCCATTTAAATCGAAAAATTCATGGTAGTGCTTTATACAAACACAGTTATAAGTTACTCAACAATCAACATCAGGAAGATGCATTTGAAATCATACATCTGTTAATAGCTAGCACTGGAACAGTCTCAGAATTTCATAATAAAATCTCTCCTTTAAATTTCATGATTGAAAGTACCTTTATACAGGGTTGAGTGACATATTACTGATTTTGAAATAATCGTGTAAAATATTTTTAAGTTAGACAATTTGTGGAAAAGAAGTTCCTCTGATGAAATAACTATGTATGTTCTTCACGTGAATATGAATTAGATTGTTTTATTATTTTCAAATCATGTAGATTATAATTTTTTAATTGATATTTATATAGAGAGAAATAAGTATTATTCTTTACTCTTCCATGCAGTATTGATATTCGAGTCTTTGTATAAATACATGCTTTATATGTATAAATCTATTTATATGACAAAGAAATAGAAAATTCTTATTTGTTTATAAAATAGTGGAATATCATAGTATTTAACTCATTTTGAACACTATTAAAGAATCTACTATTTAATATTAAATTTATAATTTTCATTAACTTCGTATTACTTGTATAATTTTGTGAAAATTGTGGAAGGAACAACTGTGATTTTTTCGTATTTTATTAAGATACTCTTTTTTTCCCTCCTAAATAATGTCTATTTTACCTACTATTTATTTTGTTATGGATGTCAAAACGTTGCATATGATTTACAAAGTATCTTATATTAGATGCTAAGGTCCTTTCTTATGAAAGGAATTAATTACGCTTCATTTTTCTAACTTATAGATATTTATATGTATTTTAAATTAATATTTATTTTCTAACGATAGAAATCGATTTTGTTAATATTGATAATATTGAAGCAGCGAAATTGTCAAACAGATCGAGGATAACTTCGTAATTACAGTATACAGGGTGTTCCACTTAAAGTGTTCATAGCTGCTTTATTTTTAAATGTACAAAACAATATCCGTAAATTGTAAAATATCACGTGATAAAAAGACGATCGAATTGTATAGTAATTAGTATTCTTGATTTATTCTTCTCTATGAGAATTTCGTTCTTGCGTCATAATTCTTTATGTAAGATAGCTCGTGTATCAAATTTTCATTTAAATGAAAAATTATATAATTATAGTCGCGATATGAAGTTTAACGATTCATATTGTGATTAATGCACAACAGGCTTTATTTAAATTAAAATAATTAACTTTTTGATTATATAGTGTAAAAAAATTCATGTATCGATTATGCGTGAATGTTGTACATCGTGCCGTGTGAAGTATACATACTTATAAGTAGTAATTAATTACCAATGCCATTGATCGATGTTAAAACTTCAGAGATCTTTCGTAACTAGGACTGCGAGTAAAAATGATTTTTAATGTACATATTTATTATCATCCAATTGCATTTGTTACACGTAGTTTCAGTAAAATTAGGTTTTCCTAAACTTTTGTACAGAATCGTGTACATAGATAGCGATTATGGATGTACGAGGGTAAAATAAACCTTGTTTTAGATGTGTCCAATGGTTTCATTCGCATAAATAGCAAACATTACAAGTCACGACAGGACTGATCTAGAATTAATACCTCTGTCAATCGATCATCGATCCAGTCAGGTCTTCATGAGGAAGAAAATATATTCTCGTTTCGAACGCAAAACTTAATATAAGTTACTTCGAATACGAATTACCAATTTTACACGTGGAGTATAGTGGTGCCTTATTACAATTTTTTCGATATGATCTTAATGTGGCTACGATAATACACGATAGCATTAAGTATTCCAATTTTAATCAACGTCAACCCGTTAAAACGATACGAGCCGTCGATAAAAAATAAAATACGTCGTTTTGTAAATACACGAGTTACATGTACCTCATGTAACCATTCGTAAAACCATTCTGTACAAATGTTTAGAGGAAGTGTGAATTAGTCGTGATACGATTAAGCTTGGAACACCGGTATACTTGCACATATACCAGAAATGTATGAGAATTCTAAAGAGAAGAAAAAAAATGTACATCGCTCTGTAAATAAATTATTTTATTTTAATGCTTTAATGTTTGCATTGTTGTATACCGTCAACCGTAATTTTTGATAAATCTTTAACATTTCTAAGAAAGGGAGGAAACAAGAGATATTTCCTGTCATGATTTTTCTTTTATTTGAAACATTTACACAATGAACATTTCGTACAAACCTTTTTGACTTCATACCCCATACAATCCAACATGATTTAATACACAATTCGGGATCAAACGTAATGTTTCTCTCACTCTTTATTTTTCACGGATAAATACCACGTTTAGTACCAAATATGCATGTGACTGTCATATATGATAACAACGCTTTCATAGCTTACAAAAATATAACGGCAATTTGTTATACATTTAATTTTTCAGCTGTGCAACGTCTAAATAAGTACTAATTTAGACATATCGTATTTAAAAGATTCAATGTTCCTATGGATTAAGTTATATTTGAATGGAAATTGTTAAATGGACCGATTTAATTTTCTTTGTTCCATTAAGCATTGAATCTTATTAATACGTAATTCTCGTTATTCGTACATATTTGAATATGCCTTGTGAAATAACAAAGCTACAAATTTTGGAGAAACATAGGTAGACATATATGATCCCTTCTGTATATAATACATAATGTGTTTTAATATTCATTTTTCCTCTTTTCCCCCCTTTTATTCTTTGTTTCTTTCGTTTTACTACGTCTATTTGGTAACAGTATTTATGGTATTCGATAGCATATTTGTGATACAGCTATTTGGATTTATCATTTAACTTATAACAAATGCTAGTTAAATACTTTTTGTTGCACAGCATTATTTAAATAACGGTTAATATTTAGTTCATATTATAAAACAATTGTTATAAAAATTTTTCTTGTTTGTCATAGTATATTGAAAGTTCGAATTAAATTTTCCCGAGGCCTTCGTAATTATAAGTTAAATATAAAGAATATTCAGTTTTGCATGAATAGCAATAATTATTATGGCATTATTTATACCCTGTCATGTGGAATTCTATCCTTCGCGTTATGGCCAAATTTAATCGTTTTATTAGTCATTGATACTTATTTCGATATTTAATAATTTCATATTTCAGCTGTACGATTTTATTTATTTTCCACACGAAAAGATATAAAAATTCGTTGTGTAAAAGTGCGCACAATTGAAGCTTTCGATTAACTATTTAAAAAAATTAAAATTATTCTTTATATTTGACTATTATTAATACGATAATTTTTTGTTACAATAACATTTCCTTTTATTTTAGAAAACAGTAATGAAATCACTTGACATAAGTTAATGTAAATTTTGTCGAACATAAAAATGTAAGAAGTTATGTTTATAACAAGGAAAAATTGTTCTTTTACTAGTAGGCCATAACAATATAAATGCTTACTAGACTTTGTTATGTAAATTTATTAATTCAGTGTTATGAGCAAATGTTCATTTTGTAACTGATGATTTTAGGTTTTGATAATTTCATAAAAATAAAAGATATAACGGTATTGTTTCAATAAAAAATGTTATTAAGGTAATAAAATTGAAATATATATATAAGTATTATAAGACAAATTATTGATAATTATTTATATTAAATTTTAT
>NIJG01000012.1:1055489-1067245 GCA_002201625.1 Euglossa dilemma | reverse complement strand
AGCGTCTCGTGTACGGGAGGGGGGGAAATTTGTATCGGGCCGATCGGGGCCAAATTAGCCTGGACGTTGAAAGTGATTTCCTTGTCAGGGTTGAAACGACGGGTCAGACGAAAATCCGGGGCCCCTAATAAACGCCGCAGGCCGCGCAGTACACACAAAACCGAATAGTGGTCGCCGGTCTTTATTGGCCCGGCACAAAACCGACCGGAGATTCCCTGGAACGGAGAGAAACCGGCGGCATCGTCGAGCCCGCCGTCCTTTCGCTTGCTTTTATATCGCGAAATTGGCCTGTTAAAGCGTCGCTACGAATCCGTGGAACCGCGTACCATTCCGTGGAAGCTCGAGTCATCGTTAATGGTCCAGGTCAGACGGTTTCCTTTTGCCTGGTCCATGGCCGAAATCTAATTGAACCCGGACATCGATCCAGGTTTCGCCGTTGACCCCGTTCGTCTTTCCCCTTTGACAATTTTTCCTCCACTCCCGAGTATTCTTCGTGACTTTGATTAGAAGGTACAAGGATTGTTTCTCCGCTTTATTCGGTAAATTGTATGTACAACTAGCTCTAAGGAGTCAATCAGCGTGAATGTGGATCGCGCGTGGGTGTGGGTGACACTCGTTAGCGTCTCTACTACGTAGGACAGATCGTTGTATTTCTGTCTTTTAGAAACTCAGAGTTGCAGGCTTAACGCTAGGGCTACCGATTTTTAACGGGCACTTGAACATAGCAGGCATAGATAATAGTAATTTTAACGGTGCGACGAAAATGAGTAAATAAATTAAATATAATTAAATTACAGTTTTGTCTTAATACGAGTCAACGTACATTTTATGCGAAGCGAGTATATCTCCTGAGTAATTTCAAGAAAGAATATTCTGAGACCAGCCATCTAGATTTCGTTTCTGGGGAAAATTTTTAAAATTAAAATTCGAGTCACGAAAGCTAGGGATACGTAGAAAAAAGAAACGGAAATTGAATTTACGAAACAACGCGGAACAAATCAAACGCCACGAAATCGCGAACTTTCCTTTCGCATTCCCTGGCTCTCTGCCATCATGGTAATTCGGGAAACGCGGTTTCGAGTTATCCGAGGTAGCAGGTGGAAAGATTTCCGGCGAGGAAGGTTGGTTGGCGGGTCGGCATGCCGGGAAAAAGGGAAAGAAACCAGAGCCGCGAGAAGTGTTGCGTCAAGAACGTACGCTTTAATTATTGCAAGCAGTGGAGCGCGATGCAGACGCGGCCATCTTGTTCGTGCCTCGACGCCATGGCAGGCTCTGCCGATTTTTTCCGCTCCTCGTTTCTTAATTCGCGCGATTTCTATTTATTTCCCAGCGGGAAAGATCTTTCGCGGTTAACGTCCCGCGAGTGCGGCGTCGTTACACGCTTTTTAACCTTCTCGAGTAAAAAACGGGTTAATCATCGCGATCTCGCGAGTAGAAGCAAGAGATTCTTGGTCTGACGAGATCGCGAATGCGAAATTTTAATCCCGTTGCGCGGAATTGCCGTGATAACCGGGAACAAAATGGCTGCGCGCGCGTGCATCGCGGTCCCGCGAAATTCAAACGCGTTTCAAACGAGACGCACGCGGAAGAGGAAGATGATGAGATTTCGAGAGGCAACGAGCCATCTTGGTTTCGCGATGGAACACGGATCGGTGGAACACGCCAGAAGCATTGAAATCCCTGTATCGTGGCGGAATCTCGCGTTGGAATAATAAACAACAATTAAAGGCGCGGCGCGTATAGAATAAAGCGTGGATTATCGGAATTATGCGCATCGCGTGCAGTTTCTTCTGGTTTCTCGTTCTCTTCCGCACTGGTAGCAACATGGCGGCCGGCCGCGGAGCGGAATAAAAGGGGAGGAAAGCGGGTGAAAAAGGCGGAATATAAAATAAAGAAGAGGAACGGCGGGAGGCGGAAGAGAGGAAGGAGGACGCGATACGTCGGCGACTGGTTTTCAGCGAATCGATTAGTCGCGTTAAAATTTTTTTCGCGCTTAATACCCACGTCTGCTCGTCGCAGATGTCAGCTCGGTTGACTGCGAAATTACCCAACCCGACGTTCTACACGTTTTTCACGAAGGAACTGTTGCTTCTGCGTATTTCGAGATAGAGCCGCAACGCGTCGACAGATGTTACACAAGCGACAGCTTCCTCCGCTTCCACGTCTATCTTCGATTCCCGGCTTTTCGCTTCACGCCGCTATACCACACCTCGTCTATATTTCACGACTTTTGTCTCGACGTACGCGCGATCTGTCCTAAATTCTCAACATTCCCAATCTAAGCGGTTCAAATTTCGAAGATTTAACAAAATTAAAATCAGAATCCTCTGGTGAAACAAATGTCCTTGCAATACAGCGCGAAAAATAATATTAACAGCTTCCTCAACGCGTCGTGTGTAACGATTAAATAGCGAGGCAAAGAATAGAGGGAAAAATGAAAATTGTGAGTAAAAATGGGGAGTTTGGTGGGACGGTTGGTCCCTCGGGAGAATCGGGAGAATCGGGAGAGTAGCCCCGTGAAAGGCTGGTAGCCCGAGAAAGGGGGGTTGGGTGAAAGGGGGCCGCGGCAGGGAGAGCTGGCAGGCAGACCGGCTGTCAATCAACCGCGGGCTAGACTACCAATTTCTTCGCTCATAATTTCTGATAATTTCTTCGAGGGCCGAGCGAACTGTGGCGGCTGCTGGCTGCCGGCCCTGCGCGCCCCGCCGCCGACTCTCCATCGCCACGAAAATCATCATAAGAAGGTAATTGCACCGATCACGTGTACAAGCGGCTTGTATTTATCCTTGTTTCATTATAATAACAATGTAACGCGCGCTCTCCGCGGCCCTGTGGAAGCCGGGGATAATCATCGGTTCGACGCACACCGTCCTGGGGCTCCGATGATATTTCTGCGGCCGGGTAGTTGCTCCTCGAGCAATTAGATAAACGTCTAGCGCGTACCGCCACGTGGTATCTCCGAGACGCGGATCTTCTTCTTCTTCTCCGCGATCGGTTCTTTGATGTCCAGAGAGGCCTCTCTCCTATGATCGTGTTCTATGAAACGTTTCCAACCGGAGCCTTCAGAGGATTACCTGGCTTTTGACTGACGTGGAAGTATACGTACAGGCGTGCTTGGAATAGCTGCGAGAATAGCTGCGAGAATAACTGCGAGAATCGGCCGGCTGCCTAACGAGTAACTTTCCTAGAAATTTATTTTATCATTGCCATGTTCGGGACCGAAGTTGCCGGTTATTCATTCGCATGTTGCGCGCCGTACGCGTGTACACCACCGCCATCGGCCTGCTTCTCAATATTCTTCTACGAACAGATCCCAGTCCCGACACGTTCGGGATAGTCGTCGCACCGTGATTCCATGAATCTAAAATTGTTCGGCACGCCGGTTTCGAGGTTCAACGTACCCGAAACCGCGTATTACTTGTCCCAATGATCGCATGTCCGCAACGAGACCTGCCGCTAGCGAGCATTGCCGCTAATTTGAGGGGGTCCGGTTGGTGGCATGGTTCAATGTTTCGTTTGACATGCCGCTTGCCTTTGACTTGCGCGGCTCTAGCGACCGACATCAAAACGATATCTCCTCCCCACCCCCGTTCCCTCCTTCTTTTCTTCGTTTGTTCAAAATAACCACGTCCCGGCTAATAACCGATCCTATCGCGCTAATTATTTTAATTAAAATGGAAAAGTGCGATTGTTGAATTTGAAGAATGACGGCAATTACACGCTCGAGGGGAAGCTGCTTTAATGATACTCGTTCCCATTGGTCGACGCGGCTGTCCTCTCTGGATTCGACCATCGCGCCGCGTCGCTTCTGGTTTCTTTGTTCCGAGGATGCTTCCAGGATATCTCCGAGATATCTCCCCGGCACGTTTCCAGGATATATTTACGCGGCTGCCGTGATAGCCGATCGAAAAGGGAGAAAGAAAAGACGAGAAATCAGGGCAAGTTCAATGTCTGCCGGTTACCTCGAACCCGCGATACTTCGTTTATCATGCATAAGGTCGAGTTTGAGAAACCTGGTAATTTCGAAGCACGCGAAACGTCGACGTGCAACCGTGTGCCACCACGAAACTCGGGGAATCGCAAAGTATCATCTCGCAGCGTAAATGGAAATGCGCGGGGAATCGTTCGATTTTCGTGGAACCCGACGCCTTCGGCGGCGTTTCCACCGCGGGAAAGTTGGCGTCGGTACACGTAACACCCCGGAATTGCAATTTGCTGCAAAACGAACGAACGATGAGCCTCGCAGGACCACAAGTATCCTCTTCTCTCTCCTCCTTCTTCGACTTCGATAAAGGAATTACGCGAGAGAATTGACGTGTTCATCCCAACTATTCTCTATCACAACTCGAAATTGCTCTTAAAATCAATATTGAAATAAGAAATACGATAATATTCAACAAATAGAAGGAAGTTTTTGAACGATTAGCTGAGGCACTCGATTTATTTCTGGCGATGAAAAACGTGAAAATCACTGCTCCACGCTCTTCATTTTCGTGATTTCTGAAAACGTAGCTTCGTTTGGCAAAGTTAATATCGATTCTTATTCAGAAACGAACGTAATTATGTATGTTTATTTTATTTTCATTGCATAGCGTGGTAAGAAGACGTATTCATTTACCAGGACGAATAATTGACAAAGCTACTCGTTTCTGAATCAGCGCTGGTCTTTTAACATAGAACCACTAGAATTAAAAAATAATTCACCGATGTTGGAGATAAGGGCCGTGGTGGCGCTAGTGAGTTAATAAGTTTCAAGTAGATCGATAATTCCAGTATTAATCCTTTCTCTCCACGCTTCCTAAACTTTTAAACTCAAAACACACCCTCATTATATTCCAAAATTTCCCTCCACTTTTCCTCCGTCCGCTTTCCGAAACTTTACAAAGATTTCCCGTTATCTTCCTTAAATCTCTCACATCCCGTATACCAATTGTAAAATTTTCAATTCCACCCCGATAACCAATAACTCCGATGACCGGAATTTGCCGGAAAAGGAGAGAAAGGGCGACCGGAAGAAGCGGCAGTGGAAAAAGCGGTGGGTGAAAAGGCGAAAGGGGAGAGAGCGTGTAAAAATGGCGCGCGTGCGCGAAGCGGAGAGGACGATGGTAATCGGGGAAGGCTGGCGGGGCGCGGCCACGTGATAAGCCGTCGGTTTCTCGGTTGTATCGAGCCCGGTTTTACAGCATTACGGTGGTTGACTACCCCTGACCGTCCGTTGCAGAAGTAATTATTCATAGCACGCAATTACGCGAGCGGTGCGCGCGGCGTGTCGCTGGTATCGCGGCATCAATTGCGCCGCAGCTCGTGGGCCCTGATTGCGGGTTTACGTCTCAAAACAATGATTTATCTAATTAAGCCTTGGTTTTGCATTGTTAGCCAGGCTTTTGTTGCACGGCGGCCCATTATCCCCGGTCGTCCATTATTCCCGGGGCACGGAATAGCGACAGATCGGCGGCTTTCGTGCCGCCGCGTGTTTCAAACGATACGCGTCGAGACGCGGCGAGACGTCGCGAGACGCGGACCTAGCGAGATCAAACGACTAGTCCTAGGGAATCGGCGACGATTCACGGAAACTTGCGTCGTCCGGTCGTGTTCTTCCGAGTGTCAACCGGCGTTTCCGCGAATGGCCATGGTTCCCGGTGATATCCGGTATCGGGAACCGGCCGCTGCACTTCCGCTCTGGCCTCCGCCGGTTGGTAATCCTGCAATTACCGAGAGGGAGACTGGTGACTCGCCGCGGCGGCAGATGGCGCGAGAATTCCGTTCGAGATTCCGCCTCCCTAAGAAAGGGCTTCTCCTTTCTCTCCTTCTTTCGCTCCTTCGTTCTCTCATTCTTCCTATCCTTCTTCCTCTTCTTCTTTCTCTCCTTCTTTCCGCTGCTTCCATCGCGAGGTTAGTTGACAATATCTTCTGATATCTTTGCGTATATTCACCGGTGATTGATAAATACCGTGGTCTCTGTAACAGATAAAAAGAGAATTTTGTACTTTATAACGAAGCAAAATTATTTTTAGTATTTAAATTAGCAGAGATGGAAGACGCGATAAACGAAATATATCCACTGTGCTAAATTATTGAGTAACGTACCGATATAATTTTGCAACCTTTCCTCTGATCGGAGAACATCGCTAATAAACAGTTGCAGCGAACTAATATTTTACCTAAATTCCATGTCTTTAGCCTGCTCATAGACCTGATAATTTGATCTAATGCATAGTCGAGGAAACAATGTGTACTTGCACGGTGCCTGATCGTTAGTGCAACTACAGCTGAGTACTCGTCTCGAGTTAATTCCTCTTCCATTCATCGATTAGACTTTATCTCGATTGCCATACGCCGAATCGCCTCAATTCGGAAAATAATAAAAGAAGAAATATGATATTTTACTCGATCAATTGCCCTGTAATTACTCCGATTCTTTGCAATATATAAACAACTAATATACGAACGAGATTATTTAAGCTGAACTTTTAAATGAAGCTTTAAATCGTGGAAAGAAAAAAACGTCGAAGAACAAAACCCCTCGCGTTTGGTCTCGGTGGAAAAAAAGAAAGGAACTCGGATCCTCCATTATTACCATCGCGGCAATTAAACGATCCGATGTTCTCTGATCGGTATCGGTCGATTTTGATTCGACACCTTGATCGGTATCGATTACGATTTACAAGCCCGCGTCGCGACGCGCGTTTTCACGGCTCGAAAAGCGACGAGGAGGAAGATCGTGCGATCGGGAATTAACAGCGATATCCCTGTTCGTAACGAGAGACGAAAGTAAAAGTTATCAGAATTCGATTTCATCCAGGAGGTAAACAAGCTTCGTGGCCGAATTCGCGTGACCCAGACCGATGAAGCAAAACGAATGGGCCACAGCGTGGGTGTGAGAGAGTCGGATGTGCACAGATGATGTGGACAGATGGAGAAAGATGGGACGAGAGAGCAAGTAGCGATGGGTTCAATCGGAAATTCGCCAACGGGCCCGGAACCTTTACAAAATTAAATTCTCCCCGTCGCAATCTCGATTTTTCCGATCTCACCGCTGTGTTGCGATCTCCGAACTACTCGCATATCTTCTAATCCATAAAAATCGTCTTAATACCTCGCGCTCTATTCTTTATCTTTATTAGAATTTCAAATTATACGAAAATTATGTAAAAAGACGTGTCTTTTGAAGCATAGAACATCAGTGCACCGTCGAACCAGACTAGTAATCGCAGAATAGGGGTTAGATATTCGGAATATCGCGGGTAGCTCCCAAAATGGAATTGTTGGAAGCGACGAGTAGCGAAAAACTCGGGAAGTTTGTAAACGGAAAGAGGCGATCGTACGTACGATGGTATCTTTATTATAATTTCAAGAAATCTCGCGACATTTCGTTCGCGATGAAATTCTACGGAAATTACGCGAGAAGACATGTCTTTTGAAGCACAGAACTTCGGTGCATCATGGAACCAGACTCGTAGACGCGGTATAGGGGTTAGATATTTTGAATATCGCGGGTAGCTCGGAAGATGAAGGTGTCCGAAGCGGCGAACTAACGAGTAGCGAAAAATTCGGGAAGTTTGTAAGCGGGCAGAGGCGATGGTACGTAGGATTGTATCGGCGGAGGAAGGTGAAAGGGAGAAGAATCGAATGGGCATCGTTGAATGGGAGGGAATGAAAGATAGTCAGCTGAGGGAGCCGGCGCTTTTGTTGCGTGTAAAGGAGTTCGTTCAACGGTAGCGTCCATGTCTGAAATGCATGCGTGAAATGAGTTCTTAATGCGAATGGGATTTTTCGTAAGAAGGTGTGTAACGTGTTATTAAAACAAGACCGCCACCGCTATAGCCACCGTCTGCCAGTAAATAAATAAAATGGCCGTCATTTCGCCGGTATAATTACCACCGGCAGAAGGCCGGAATGTGTATCCTTTTCGTCTTTCCTTTTTTTCTCTTTTCTCTCCCCTCTCGCAGAAAAGAATAACGCATTTCGGTTTCGCGAGCTAAGCGGCCTCTTACGAAATAACGTTCCGCGTTTTTCGCGGATATTTGTATTTTTTTTCGCCGTCGTTGCTCGGCCGTGTCGAGCGGACTGTGTACCGCTGCTGGTTTCTAGGGAATAATTCATAAAAGTGCAAAAACACCCGAGGTAATTGCGAGCAAAAAACAATCGTAGAAAAGCCTTGGGAAGTTATAATTAGTTCTACATGTTTTTCAGATAATTGTACCCGTGCATTATACTATAAGCAGTGCTGTGAAAAAAAAAGAAAAAAGAAAAAGAAACAACCATCCGCGATGCAGACACTGAAAAGTTTAAATTGAGGCGAACGTGTTTTACGTAACGCCACTGACGGCAACGTTGATCACTTATCTCCAGCAGTCCTTATTCCTCTTTCTCTTCTTCCTCCGTCACTTCCGAGTCCCTTCCTCGCGTATTCGTCCTCGAAATATTCGGAATTCGAGCAAAACACCGTAGCCGAAAATTATCGACGATCGGACGATCGGATAAAAATCGCCGAGGATATATTTCATTTTCCTCGAGTATATTTCTGCAGACTTCAGCCGCGTCGCCCCGACAGACACACACTGAAACGGAATTCATCCCCGAGCGAACAGCGATCGAGACGACATGTGTTTCGTACATGCAACCTCTATTCCACGCGTGATTGGATGATACAAAGCGCGTTTCGGAATCGCTTTGCCCGTATCGTGGATCGAGCATTTTCTTCGAACTGACGACACACCGAGGGACCACCCCGCGACCGGATATCGAGCGATCTAAAACGATGCAGATAAAATAGACCGTGGAATCGCATGTCACCGAGACGTTCCGATCTGCTTCGCAATCCGTTTTCGGCGAGGCCCGTGATATCGGCCGGAATTGCTGAAAAATGTGTGCAACGATCGCCCCGCGATCGGTCCCGGTAATGTCGCCCCGATATCGTTCACGTGTCACCGTTCCACGCCTTCGAACAGCCGGATATCGGTCGCGTGGAGCGATCCGATTGCCAACGATTGCCACGAGGAGAATCCTCTTTCGATAACCACTCGAAGAAATCGTCGGATGAACGGTCGACGACAATAGATCGTCGAAGATCGACTCTTATAATACCGGGAGAGGCATAATTTTTGGTTGGAGGAAAATTTCGAACTTGGAGTAAATATAAATACGAGACGAAGTAGCGAAATCTCGACGGAGAAATTAATATTTATCGATAGCTAGGTATATTTAGAACTATCGGTGTACGGATGAACGATTGTCACGAGGAGAGTCCTCTTTCGATAAATACTCGAAGAAATTGTCGAGGAATGGTCTACGACCACCGATCGTCAACGATCGACGCATACAACATCTCGGAATTTCGTAATTTTTTGGTTGGAGGGAAATTTCGAACGCCGAGTAAATGTAAATACGAGACGAATTAGCAAAATCTCGACGGGGAAATTAATATTTATCTACACCTAGGTATTTTTAGAGTTATCGGTGTACAAACGAACGATTACCAAGAAGATAATCCTGTTTCGATAAGCACTCGAAGAAATTGTCGGAGAAACGACCGGATCATCGGAGATCCACGCGTATAACATCTCGGAGAGACGTAATTTTTCATTTGAGGGAAATTTCGAACGATGATTAAATATAAATACGAGACGAAGTTGCGAAATCTCGCCAGGGAAATAAATATTTATCGCCAGCTAGGTATTTTTAGAGTCATCGGTGTACGGAGAGTGTAAGAATGGAGGTTGGCACAATATCCTGTCGGACGTGTTAGACTTCGCGCCGGTGGATCATAAGCCATAAACGTTATGGTTCGTAAATAGGGTAAAAAAATCCGGAACTCGTATTAGCTTTTTGTCCAGCGTAATTATTTCATTTAAATAGTAAATAAACCGAGTTTTTGCCGGGTTTTTGCTGGCCGGGGCGCAGCGAAATAATTTCTATAATTAATCCGACAAGAATATTACACGGCTTAATCGTTTTCGCGTTGAACGCAATTACGTTTTCCATCCCGTCGGATCATTCCGGTAACCACCCATGTCGATGTCACTGGGCGGGGGAAAAAGGAATCGAATTACGACCGTTTAACTCTTGCTCCGTTCGAAAAATCCGATCGCTCGAGATAAATTTATCACCGATCGTCGGGGTGGGTATCGATTTACCGTTCGACTTCCGTTCTCCGGGACCAAACAACGTAGAGGAAAAAGAAAAGGGTAGAGAAAAACTTCCCGCGCGTCTACCGGAAAGAGATTCTTGATCCGAGAGAAAGACTTGCGGATAAAAACACTGGAGAGGAGAAAGAGAGAGAAACGGAAACGAACGAAGCGTGTAACCGAAAGAGGAACGGTGGTCGGAATATTAGGAAGGACATCGACTAGATCGGAGGAAATTCGCAGCCTCGCGTCCTTGAGCGGGAGAGAGAGGTCTGGGAGTGCGTAGGAGTGGCCGTGGAGCTAGACAAGGAGGGCCGGTGGCCGGTGGAATAGGTGTAATCGTTTAACGCGCACGATGGTATCTCGTTTGACGGCGCGGGTTGGGCTGGGTAGCGCCATGCTGGATGCGCGATTGGCCGAGGTGGTCGGCTAGTGGGCGTGGCTCTCCGAGCATTCATGGTGGGGATGGTGGGAGTCGAGGGGGTAGAAGGTCGGCTGGCTCGGAGGTTACTCCTCTGGCCGAGGAGGTGAGTTCTACCACCACCAGCCGCCACCACCACCCGGTCCCCGTCCCGATCTATGCCACCGTCTCTCCTGACTTATGCTACGCCCGGCAGGGCCGCCAGTACACGATACGCTTCTACCAGGCGAACACCGGGTCCTCGGTGCCCGCTCTGCCTCTACCTCTGCCTCTACCTCTACCTCTGTCCTCTCTGCCTCTCGCTTTTCGCCAGGGAAATCGCGCGCCGCGGCCGGCCGCGAGTCCGCGTTTTTCACGCGCGTCGCCTCGCCGCAGGGGAAAACTGCCCGGCGCGGGGAGGGAAGCCAGCCTCCGGGGAGGGGGGCGCCGCGAGGACCAAGGGAGGGAGTGCAGTGTCCGCGGGTGAGAGAGGGATGCGCGGCTCAGTTTCCGCGTGCACGTGACGCGGTCCGATCGGCAACCGTCCTCGTCCACGGCCACGCTGACAACCCTGCGCGAGTACTCGCCGCGAGGTGTCCAGGTTAGCACTCTGGCCTCTGGCACGTGATCCGAATCGAAGGAAGGATACGCGGCAGTGTGTGCGTCGTCAGGATTGGCAGAGTGCGGAGAAACGGCGCGACGTGTCGGAGGAGAGCGAGGATGAACGCGTCGCAACGACGCTACTCTCGAGGGGTGACGAGCATTCGCGAGCTTCGGTTCTCCGGAAGTGCGATCCAGGCGGGGTCGTGATCCACGCGCGACTTGGTGACGTTCGCAGTGGCGCAGCTGAGCGATCGCATAGGGAACTACTCGTGGACCTGTCGCGAAAGCTTGTGAGATACTGAAACATGATTTTTCGTTGCGTGCATGTGCCGCGCAGTGAGCCGACGGGGTACGAGAGCGCGAGTGTGTCGAAAGTGGTAGCAGCCCGGTAGCCGGGTGGTAAACCGGCGCGTAAATCCAGCGGAGAGGACCGATCGACCAGTAGTGGAAGAGGCGAGTCCTAGGCGTTCTCCGGTGTGACCGGCCGCGAACAGAGGTAGAGAGAAGTGTCGGTTATCAGTGGTACGTTGCCGCAACGGGAACAGCTGTCGCAGCTGCACCGTCCCGACGCCGAGCACCGGGATCTCGAGTGGAAAGCTCGACGCCGGCAGCTGGCCGAGCCGCCA
>NIJG01000012.1:1040656-1055322 GCA_002201625.1 Euglossa dilemma | reverse complement strand
GGCGGCAGCGGGACCAGCATCGGGGGTGGAGTGCAGGGGGTGGTCGCCGGGATTTGTGGACCAGCGAGCGCCGCGTCCCTCGCGGCCACGGATTACGTGACGGCGGCATGCTATCCCCCGGGACCTCAGCTCACCCTGACCGCCTCTCACCCTCAGCCCCACGTCGTTGATCCCGCGATGACGCCCACCTCGGCGCCGGTGCCCACTCCGACCACCGCGTCGGGACCCAACAACCCGGTCGCCATGAGCCAGCTGGGAACCGTCTATGCCACCAAGAGACGACGCCGCAATGGCAAAAGGTTCGTAGCATCTCCTCCGATGTCTACCTTACAGCCACTCTCTTCGATTCTTCCACGGGGTGCCACCTTGCCGTCAGTCCGAGGGTGTCGTAATTCTTTTATCGGACGTTCGTGACATCGAGCACGGGAGGGTAGTTCTTCTGAACTCGAACACGCTGTAAATCGACTCGGAGAAGTTTGTAGAAATTTTCTTTACTCGCTACGTGCTCGTATACGCATAGTCTAAACTCGGCACCCTATACGTGACCGGGAATTTATGCGGATTATCGAGTAGGTGTACTACGAGTCGGTAATTTAGCCGACTTGCACGGAACATCCGATGCTCGTGTGTATTATGGAAATGACAACGTCCAGTTAGTTTGCGACATAGCGAGACGAAAAAATAAAACACGGAATTAAACTCTTGGAACTCGGAAAAATTCCATTAAACGTTTTATTCCATGACCCATGATTTTTAGTTTCTCGTGTATCGGGTGAATTGGACAGTCGCGGATTTACGGTCACCTTCTGGACGCCGAGCGACGGTCGTAAAAGGAGGAAAATCGTGGCGATCGCGGTTAATTACCGCCGGCCGCGTAATTCGATTCGAGTCGAATTTATCTTCCCTCTGTTCGGCGACGTCAATTACCGCGGACTCGCGAGATATATTACCGAAAAAATACGGCAATTGTCTGCGGCGTGAAATGGGGGACGTCGAAGAGATATTTCACAGCCGGTGCTGTCGAGCTCGTTACTCCGTTCCTAATTTCATCGCGTTTATCCGTATCCCGTTGGATTATTTGAACGATCGGGCGTTTCTCGCGACAGGCGCGGAGGAAATCTGGAGAGTAACGCCGCCGAGGGTGGTTTTCCCCTGCGTGGCGCACCTGCGGCGGTAACCGGAGTCGAATTGGAAAATGGACGGAAAACGGGGAACGTAAGGGCGCTAATTCGTTGTCCATTCAGGAGAACGATAGACCAGCGAGTATCGTGACGCGGCGCATATACAATTCATGTGTCTAAAGCCGGTGCTAATGGGATCGAAGGAGGGTGTTTGCACGTGAAGCGCGTCCAATGGTGGACTTAACGTTCGCCAGTCGTTTCAAAGACATACATTTTATCCGATTCCGTGGCTCGAGTAGCCTATAGGCGATGTTTTTCATATAAGCACGATCGATTATGCGCTAACTCGACGCTTAGATGTGTGTATAGATCGTAAATTACAGAGCTCGGCCGAGATTCGTCATTATTGCACCACAGCGAAACGCTAATAGGAGAATCTTTCACCTCGAATGCCTGTCCACTTTGTAACCGCTGCGACGTAATTATCCTTTTCTCCTTTCTCGACTTTGTCGCTCGGATTTCGTCTTCTTATACCCCGAGGACGTGATCTTCGAGGATCGCGAGTGATTCCTCCTCGTTCGATCAACTTTCCACGAGAATTAACGCGGAATTGGACTTTTACGTGACACTAGAGACTCCGACGTGGCATCGCGTCAGTTTCGGTGTCAGATGGTACCCGGAGGATACCTGGAACCAGCTGCCATTTTCGCGACGACTCTCCGCTTCTTCGACTGTCTACCCTTTCTTCCGGTGTTCCGCGAACGAGCTCACCCCTTGTCGCGTGCATCCGGAGAATGGTTATTACTCGATCTTGTATTTGCACTGGGCAACGTTGCCATTAAGCCAATGCCGAGGCTTGGACCAATGATTTACGCGTTTGTATCGATGCTAAACAACTCGGCAGCCCGTCGTTACCGGCGTTTACTCAAATCCTTCGCATGCGGCTTTCAATTACTCCGCTCGAAAGTTCACACTTTCCCTGTCGGATGGCCGTTCGGAAAGAGGCCCGAGATGCTCCCTTATAAGGGAGGTGAGACACCCGAGAAAGGGATATCCATGGTCGCGATTCCGAGCCCGCGAGTTTTAATTTTTGCCGCGCGAAAACGCACGCGTCCAGCTCGCGCTCGCGCGGATATATCAGACACGCATAAATATAGGCGCGGGTACGCGCGACACACGATACATATACGTGTGTAATGTTCGATACATCAAGAGAAAGATAGACCGGGGATAACCGGTGCTAAGCTGACAGAGACGGAGTGCGGCACTGATTGCGAATAAGGGGAAGGCCTCTGGCCATGGAATATCCGCCTGAACTTTACTCCAATCGTTTGCATACGTTGCTCGTAATTAGTTGAGATATAGCCGAATCGGCCTAGCTTCTTTCCCTTCCTATTTTCTTCCTCTTTTCCTCCTATTTTCTTCCCCTTTTCTTCCTCCTTTTTCCACCCTTTCTCATCGCGTGCCGGATGGCTTTGTTGAATCAGCGAATAGAAATTTTCCATCGCGGTTTTTCGACCAGTCCTCCGTCACCCTGTTCAATCCGAGGCTCGTTCCTTCGAGGATGAGATATGTTGAATCTAGAAATATCGAACGCGATGGGAACGGGAGAAATTTGGTAGCGACCGATATAACGTTTCGGCAAATAGAAATTTCGAATAGGAAAAAAATTTCGAGAAGATACTCGGGATCGAAAGCGTTCGTGTCTCTTTGCCGACGCTAATTGATTTCGCGAGTGTAGGTTACGGAGGAAGGTCGCGATTAATTAAATTCCGAATGCTATTTACGCGCGGTGATATGTTTACTGAATAATTAACGCGGAGAAGAAGAAAAAGAGGAAATGTGAATAGATCGAGCGCTGTTACGCATCGAGAAAGACGATGCGCGTGTGTGCTAGTGCGAAACCGTACGGAAAAGCGCGAGTATACGCGGTGTCGCGAATTGGAAAGAGCGGAACGGTGAACGGTACTCGATTCGAACGTTTTCCGGGCCAGTGTTGAACCGAAGAGTCGAGTTCGGGGGTAGTTGGCGCGAAGATGGAAACTGGAGAACGTGGAACGCGGCGGTATCGGGAAATTGAACGCGCGAGAGGGATTTGTTCCGTTATCGAGGGCGGATTTATCGCGCGCGTTAATTAATTCTCACGCAGGGGTCGGTAGATGAATTTGCCGAGCGGCAGAGATGATGTCGCGCGAGAGGAAAGTTATCGGGCCAAGTTTTACAATTATAATTACGATTATTTATCGATAAATCAGCATGCATATTCATGGCCGGCGTGAGCCAGTATAATGTACATAAAAAAGACGCGTGACATAATCGACCGATAGGGTAATTTAAACCAACAGCGCTGCTTTATTGTAATGACTCACGTTCCCCGAATGTATTTTACATTTGTCGATATTTGTATTTCACCGTATTACGTATATTTTTCCCTCCGCTGAGATATGTCGGCCGCCGGGGTGAAATATACTTCTCCTTCCTGCGAAAGAACTCGCGGAATGACATTATTTCCTGGATTGCTCATTTGAATAAAACTTAGATTATCGGGCTGGATAAAAACGTTCGACATGCTACTCAGAAGTCGAAGCTTTAGCCCGACCGTGCTATTTTATTTCGTAAAACGGAATTTAATTGCACGAACCCCTGTCTGCCCGAAGCTACGGCCTTCCGTGGTCGAAACAAAGGGGTTCCTTTCGAGGGTTCGTCGTTCCATCGACTTCGATTCTCGTCGCGTCGATTTTCCTTTCCGATCTATCGCCGATTCCATAAGATAGGATTCGATAGTCTTCGATCATCATCGGACCGTGTCCTTCGATGCTTCTCGATCGTTGTTAGATCGGCTTTGACAGGTTTCTATCGCGTTGGACCGGCTTCGACAGGCTTCGATCGTCCCGTAACGCGGTTGGATCGGCTTCGATAGCCTTCGATCGTCGAACGTCCGAGGATCGTTCTCGATCCGAGCCCGTAGTTTCTCGACTGGCCGAGGAACGCCGTGCGATCAAGGAGATCACGGGCGAACAGCGTAATGGAGTTTTAAACGGTGTTTCGAGACGTACAGTCGACGATCCTCTTCTCGTCCCTGCCCACTAGCTTCCCTTTGATACGATAAAGAACAGAGGAAAAGAATGAGACCGACTATCCGGCAGAGAGTGGCCCCGGGGCGTTCTGTCTGGTTCATTCTCTGCTTCTTCCTCGGCTCCTTCAACTCCTATGGGTCCAACGAGTCCTTCCCTCAGGCTCTCCGGGTCCTAGGCCAGCGTAAGTTTTAAGAACGCGGCACTTCTACGTCTCTCCTCCGGCTACGCCAGGGATTTTCACTCCTATGTGGCTCCGATACCACCCGAACACTCGTTTTCGCTCTTCTAGCCGGACCCTAGCTTCTTTAATTGCTCCGAGTTTCAAGCATAAACAGAGCACTCTCGCTCGACCTTCGTGTCTTCGCAGATCTTCCATATGATAATCTTCTTTTTTCCATCGCGTTTTTCCTCCACATCAACTGGGACGACTTGCGCGACGATTGGCGTACAGCGCTCGCGCGTTATTGAATTCATCGCGAGTGGAAAACGAGAAAATGTCGATAAAAACGACCAGCCGGTGAATAATTTATACGCAACAATAACAGACTATTATTCGTTCCATCATCGTCGATGCGCGTGCAACGCCGAGTAGGAAAACATCGAGTTTGCGTTTTCGAATTTACACGATCTCTCTGGGCAAAAGCTCGAGGCGACGTGTCAAGCGCGTTCGAGCGGATTTAGAGATCTGGTAGATCCTGCGAGACTTGCTCGAAAAGCTCGGCACGTGGTGGAAAATAGCGGAAAATTGGGGAAAAGAGGGGGAAAGCGTCGGCGAGGTTAAACAACCGATGGCTAACGATGGACGGGAAGGGATGGCGGGGAAAGTTTCCCCAAAATTCCCGAGGGTTCGGGGAAGAAGGTGGCCCGCGATGCACGGTGCTCACCGTGGCCTAATGACAGCAGCTTCTATAATTTGGAGTTTTTGAGCGAACGGCCAAATTACCGGCGAACGAAGGGATTACTGTTATTACATGCGGCCGCGGACTCAGTCGAAACCTGATTATACTTTAGTCAGTCAGTCTCTCTCCGGTCTTCACTCGTTCGACTGTCAGCTTCGCTCTGGTTCGGCTGAGAAGGGGCCCGATCTCTTTTCAAACGATCCTTCAGCTACGCACACCACCGAATTCGCCGACTCTCGCGTTCCTTTTCGTTACGCGAGTTCACTCGCGCCTTTTTAGATCCTTAGATCCTCCCTGTTCTTTTTTCCCCTTTTTCTCCGTTTTTCTTTTTCTTCTCTTTCCCCTCGAAACTTTCGCATCTTCCGAGCGTTTTCAGCTCCTCTCGGGCCTTCGAGGAACCCGAGTCTCTGCCGGGGTCTGGACGCGTGTGCATAACCCGGCTGCAACGAGCTTGAAATTGCATCCAGTAGGAAAGGGTATCACGTGATTTTAATTCAGAAGGATATTTCCGTTCGGATGTTCGCAACATGCTATCTTTTAATTACACCGGGCCAACCGAAAGGTCCACTAACAGGCGGCGCGTTCGGAAATTGCCACGAGAGCAACTAAAGAACCATTCACCAAGAGGTCGATGATTTCTTGATGGACAGCAGCCGTCGTGCCGGGTTTCGGCTGATTTGTTCTTAAGTAATTGCCGCGCATCCTTATGGTCTTCTAACGTGCGTTTATAGCCTTGTAATGAACCTGCTTCTGAGGCCTTTCCTCCATTCAGCCGGCCAAACGTCTCTCTGCTCGTCGTACCCGCGAGATTTCCAGCCTCTATCCTTCCATCTCCGAACCAACGTGTCCCAACTTTTCTCTCTCTACTTCTCTCTCTCTCTCTCTCTCTTTCTCTCTCTCTCTCTCTCTCTCCTGCCCGAGCCCGATTCTCCTCGATTTCTCCTCCATTTTTCCCCGAGATTCGACGAAAACGTTCGCTGTCTGGTTGCCACACCGGCGAAATAAAGCTTGCTCGAGCGTGCGGAGCCAGCTTTGCCCGACAAAGTTCGCGGAAGAGACGAGGAGCTGGCAGAGCCGGCGAACGGTTTAGATATCGCGCGATCGGGGCAAGATTTAATTCCGTAGCCGAAGGAGGATATCGTTTACCTACTTTCTACGTCGCAGCGAGCACACGCTGTAATTTAATAGACTCCCCTCGCGTTAGTCGGCGCCGTGATGCGTTTCGCTCGTGCGAGAGATATGTATAGCCCGAGCCGCGACAAGACCATTATTGCTGGAACACTCATAACTCCCGTAACCGGCCACACCCAGCAGATTTAACACCTCGTATCCAATTATAACGATGCCCCGTGTCACGCGTATAATTGGTGCCCCATTACATATTGCCCGTGTCGCTTCCGACCCTGGCTCTGCTCTCCGCTCCTCGCGGCCGCCGATTTCGGCGTCTCCGTTCCAGCATAAGTCCTCCAGGTCGACGTCTCTGAGAGTCCAGGTTGTGAAACACCTCCTTCGTTCCAGAAACTTTCGAGTTGTCGCGAGATTTCGCGAGGACGGATCTCGTGGCACGACGGTACTCCGATTCGAGGGTTTGAGAGAAGGGGCACGTTTGGGAATTTCTTTTTGCAAGGAACCGTTAAACTTTTCGATACTAGTGTTTCGCTGTCTCCTGTAGCAGACTCTAGACTATGTTTGGAAATTTTTTCCAGCGACGAGAAGAAAAATTGCGAAAGTTATAACGCGATAACCACGAGCTGAGTTTAAAAATATACTTCGGCTGTTCTATTTGTTCGAAGAAGACAGGTGATATAGCATTTTAATTCATCATCGACCCTTTCTGAGCTTCCAAGCTTCAGAAAGAAAATAGAACCACGTTAACACAGGATACCGTCGAAATTCGAAAGAAATCGGTGTGTCAGGATTGGAATTATCGCGACATTCGATTTGAAACGAAACGAATTCGAAATTCCGAGGGTCTAGACCTCAGAAAAATGGAAAAACAGAATCAATTCTTTTCACTTCCGAAAGTAGAAGCCTGGCTAGACTCGATACACTTTAGAAATCGGCAGGTTTCACGGGAGAGGAGGATAATTGCTCGTTAACTGCCGGTAAACAACGCAACGAACACAGCGAGCTCGCGAAGCAGTGGTTCTTTAAATCGCGATGGGAGATTTTTCTGCAGCCGCCGCGTCTGGATCCTCCGAACGGGATATATGCCTCTGTCGGATTGTCTATTGTAAATAACGTCCGGCCACGTAGAAACAAAGTTTCCACGAAGGGCGGCCAAAAGGAGATAGGGTGGGGACGAGGCGATTAAACAATCGGCAGGACGCGCAGTGCATCTTCCACCCGCGACCGGGGCTGCTGGCCCCAAAGGGACCCCAGCCAGCGGTGAATGGGCCGCACAGCAAGGAATATCCGTCCTCGCGGTTACGGCACTGTGAATAGAGCCATAACGAAGTGAAACGTGCAGGTGAATTTATGCCGCAGGAACGGACGAGCGCCGGCACCGCTTTGCTCGCAACCTCGGCTCGAAAACCGCGCGATCCGCTCGGGTCCGCGCGGGGAAAAGCTCGCGGAATTAATCCGGAACCCGAACGATGGATTAAACCCGCTCGTTAAGCGTCGTTACGTTCTTCGCCTAATCGCGAGAATTCCTCGATTCTCTCGCCAATCTTCCATGGATCACTCGGGAGCGACGAATTTCTCGAAGTTTCGCAGAGGATTTTCTGCTTTTTCCCGAGTCTATATCGTTCCTCGCATAGTCTCCCAATCGTCTATTTGCTTTCCGCGATTTTTCATAGAGAGAAAGATGGATTTTCTCGTGGGAGAAATAGTTAAGACAGGTCTAACTTCTCGAGAGCCTCGGCGATGAGACAGATAACGCTTATCGGAGCGGATAAGAAAGAAGTGGTCGGAGAGAGGATGGGGAAGAGGGAAATGGTTGAAAGGGAGGTCGATGACAGACGGAGAGCGAGATGGAATCGGAGATTTCGCGGCGAAAGAAGCGGCCCTGGCCAGGAACGATGCACCGATCCGGCTTTGGGCCTGGGCTCGGGGCGAGCTGGCCCGGTACGGCGCTGTGTGTTTAACTATTCAATAATTCATCCCGCCATTCATCACCAGCCAAGTGTAAAATTTATCTTATTTTTATGTATTGGCCCCCTCCAGCTCGCCACCATGTATCAACTTCTTATTAGCCACGATTTGTTTGGCGCGCGCGGCATCCCGTCCCCTGCCCGCCCCCCTCGGCCGATTTTTGTCCGTGTCCGGTAATAACGATGGCAATCCCCGCCGTTAAAACCGTTTGATCGATCATCGGGCATCGATTCGAATTCCTGCTCATTGTTAGCCGTTCGTTCATCGTTCTCAAATTCGTTCGGAACTGGTTCCCAATCGTCCTGTCGGATCGATGAACCAGTATAGAGTGACGCAAAAGTAAGGCAGCCCGAAATTTCCATGTCGAAACGGGGCCCATTTGTCCTGGCCGAATGTATCTTTTATCATGACACATTTGCTAATTCTTTAACGACCATGTTCGCGTTAATCTCCCGCGTTCCCGAGATTAACGATCGCCGATTTAGTAGCCCGCTCTGGGCCCCTCGTACTTCCAATCCTTTGTGCTATCAAAATTCCCCAATTACCTTGCAAACAGCGCTGTTTCTCCGCGCGATCTATCCTCCATTGTAATCTTACTCCGCGGTAAATGTTACGATATTTTACGATACTTTACGGTAAAAAGATTCGGGAATTTTTGACCGGTTTCCGGCGAAAGAAATTCAGTCCCGAGGAAAATTGAAGAATTTTTTATTCTCCGCTGATTAATTCCGCGTCGTTTCGGAGGGAGAAGCGGAACGTCGCGTTTGATTAGGTTCCTGTAAATTTTTCCCCGGAGAAAAAGCTGGATACGCGGTTGAACGGACGAGGTAGAGTCGGTCCGACTCGTTAACGAGACGCATAAAGCCAATTGCCAGAGAAAGTACGCGTATTATAGCGATTTTACTGGGAATTTTCGGCGAAAGAAAGAAGAAAAAGGAAGGAAAAAGAAGAAACGGCCCGGTGAATTTCGTAATGGTCACCGGGATACGAAACTGCCGGGATTCGGGTCGCCGAATAAGGCAGCGACTGGTTTCGCGTAACTGTTCATCAATCATTGAACTAAACGCGCATAAATTGCGCTTGGATGTTGCGATCATCCTCTTGCCGATCTATTAAATCTCGCCGACGAAACGCGTTTTTAAGCGAATGCACGCCTCTCTGCCTGGCTATTAATTGTTTCTTGCGCCCGCTTTAACGAACTGATATATTTATACGGTTTTCTCAGCCACCGTGGCCGATCGCCGCGGCGATATCGGTGGAAAAAGCGATCCGAGCGCGGATTTGCTTCGCAACGCGTAATGTCGCTTTCTTTATCAACGCTTGGTACCTGAATCCGCGGCTAGGAAAAACTTTCGTTTCCTTCCTCGGGGAATTAAACGAACATCCACGCCGGCCATTAACCCATTTGCATCCTATGAATTAATAAACGATACACCATCACCGCCGAATGTTTTTCTTATTAAATTAGGCTTATGAATATTCCAAAAAAATATCAGAAACGTTAATATTCCACTCGCGTGGCGATTACTCGGGTCGCGAGGGTCCGTGGCCTGTAATGAAATGAAAAAATATTTAAAATTTAATCCGTTCGCGTCCACTGCTATTCCACCCCCGATGCGATTACACTCGCCCCCCGTTCTCCTGATAAGGAGCAAAAAAATTGCCGGTGTAACTACGTTATCGATGGAAATGGGTTAATAGCTCTCGAGTTGCTAGAACGCCGGGATTTTTCGGGCGATATATAGATATCTGGTATGTCTTATTATCAACCAGGACAATACGAATCAGATGAGGAGTGTGCTGGTGGAAATGGCAACCAGTTTGGTCCAGGCACCGGCTCTGGCCCGATCAATCGAGCGTGTTTTCGCGGCAGATCGTGCACGCACGCGCGTATCTGTTTAAAAACGTCCTTCTCCGAAGCGGCCCCGGTGTAATTACGATCATCAAGCCCTCTATCCCCGCGGTGAGAAAAACGGATGCTTGAAAAACCAAATGACAGCCTCTGGTGACGTAATGACAATGAGGTGGCCGCCTCCTGGCACCGGAAGTACCTGCTACGCGAGGACCAAGCACCACCGCTCGGTGTCATGCGCCATCGTCTTCTTCTCCTCTTCTTCTTCTTCTTCTTCTCCTCCCTCCTCCTTCTCTTCTTCTACTTCTTAGCCTACCCGTGTCTCTCTCTCTCTCTCTATCTCTCTTTCTCGCTGTGTAACGAATAAATGACTAAATTGCCGAGGAACGAGGCTAATTATCGAGCTCCGACGAAGAAAACGAGTATCGTTCGGTTTGCGTACGCGTCCAACCAATTTTGGAATTTCGACTAGCCTGATTACTGCCTTTCGGCAGGAGACGTCCGACGATTCCCTTCGAGCTGACAGGAGGAAACGCTTTTCGGCTGAATGGAAGCGGATGTGCAAGGTTTAGGGACACGTGGTACATTGGGTTCGCAGCTACGTTACACCGATCTTTATTCCACCGAGAACCATGAATTACGAGTATCGGATAGGACAGATACGATTTTTCCGATACTGTATATATATTTTTGATCGGTCATTTCAGTGCTGGAAACTTAATTAAAAGAGAAACGAGAGGGTTTTTAGGGACACGTGGTGTGTATCGATATTTATTGCATCGAAAACATCGAATTACGAGCATAAAATACGGTAGACACGATTTTTCGCGTAGCACGCGTATTTTTGATCGGTCATTTCAATACTGGAAACTTAATTAAACGAGAAAAGAGGGGGTTTTGGGGTATACGTTGCATACCGATCTTTACCAGATCAGAAATGTCGAATTATGCGTATCAGATGTGGTAGACACAATTTTTCGTGCGGTATATCTAATTTTAATCGGACTGTTCGGGTCTGAAAGTTCAATTAAAAGCGAAAGGGTAGAGAGAGAGAGGGAGAGAGAGATAGCGCATTTACCGTTTCGAGGAAGCGGGAGGATGTAATTTCGTGGAATACGCGAAATAATTATCGAAACAGCGCGATCCGAGAGCCGGTGTTCCGCTATTTCGTGTAATTAGTTTGTCGACGGTATCATTAGTTCGAGTATCGTTGTTGCTCTTCCTTCGTGGACCTCCATTCGATTCGCACATTGTGCCTCGTGTTCGCTGGTCGGTACATCCTGACCTCTTTCCCGCTGCCAAGGTGTGGCTGTGTTTTTAGCACGGTGAAACGACGCCGCCGTAATCGACACGGCTTTTCATTCTTTTCTAGCCAACAAGAAATTTCTAAATGCCGTGGAATCATTTTTCGCACACGCAGCCGAGAAATTTCTAAATTATTTATCCTTTCGTTATTCTTCGTGGCCGTATCGATGAAACTTTGAAATTTTTTACGATTATCACGAGGAAATTTCGAAACAATTCACCCTTAAATTATTCTTCGCAAATGCATCGCAGAAATTTCGGAATAATTGGCCATAGAATAATTTTTCACGATTATGTCGAGGAAATTTCGAAACAATTCACCCTTAAATTATTCTTCGCAAATGCATCGCAGAAATTTCGGAATAATTGGCTATAGAATAATTTTTCACGATTATGTCGAGGAAATTTTGAAACAATTCACCCTTAAATTATTCTTCGTAGATGTATCGCAGAAATTTCGGAATATTCATCGTGGATTAATTTTTCACGATTATCACGAGGAAATTTCGAAACAATTCACCCTTAAATTATTCTTCGCAAATGTATTGCCGAAATTTCGGAATAGTTGGCTGTAGAATAATTTTTCACGATTATGTCGAGGAAATTTCTAAACAACTCACCCTTAAATTATTCTTCGTAAATACGTCGCAGCAATTTCAGAATAATTGGTCGTAGAATAATTTTTCACGGTTATAACGAAGAAATTTCGAAACGGTGTACTATAGAATAAGTTTTCATAGCCACAACGAAGAATTTTCCGAACGGTAGTACCATGGAATAATTTTTCACAGCCACGAAGAAAGAAATTTCTGAATGATTTACTCTGGAATAATTATTCACAGCCACAAAGAATAGATTTGCAAACGATACACCCCTAAACGATTCGCGATAGCTATATCGTCGAGGAGGTCAGGGTATAGAGGAGATTTCCGAGGTATTTCCCAGATGGAGGGAGAACTTGCTGGAAGTTGCCTACGATCTATCAGACCTTGACCAGGTTGAGCAGCTCCCGGTCCAGGACAAGTCGGTTAGTCCGTCATCGTCGTCGCTGCATCCCCGTCATTTCGCTATCCGCTCGTTTCGGTAGAATTTGCATTCGAGGAACGCGAAATTGGGCGGTGCAAAGATAGAGCTAATGCTCGCGGGGCGGACCACCGTGCCCTGTAAACACAGGGTAGTCGCTGCCTTTCTGGCTTCATCATCTTCGCCCCGTGTACGCGGCTGCGTTCGACTTTCCACCGGGTTGATGCGCAGGCCGCGGGAATTGCGGGATTGCGAAATTGCGAGCGTCCTGGCTCCCCGTTTCGAGCTTTCTTGCCACGAACCATCGGTTTCTATGCTTCCCGCGGTTCGAACGCGCCGCCTCTCCTCTCCTCTCCTCTCCTTGCCGTTCCTCCCTTAAAAGGATGCTGCGGGTTCGGACTTATTTTCGGTCAACCTCTCTTGTCCTCGCGCCCTCCCCGCCTCGGATTTTTATTCTCTCCCCGCGACTGTAAATTTCCTGCGTTAATTAGAAGCGGCCAGTACCTAGCAACTACCGCATAAAAAATACATCGGAATTACCAATTACGGCGGGCCGTGAGTTTTTTAAGAGACACCGGGCAACGAGCTGTTTGCTCGTTGGGAAAAATACGATCGTTCGGGAAGAACGCGGAGGGATCGCGTGACGTGGATCGGACCGATCGCGGAGGAATTAAATGTTAAGATCGAAATGACAGTGTATTAAAGCGTTTTACGATAAACATTCGGTCGCCGTGGGGAAGACGGAATCCCATGCACGGCAGGAATTAATTAATGAAAAGCGACGCGCTACAGATTGGCGTGAAATTGCCGGTTGGCCGGGGCCGAATTCGCGGTAAATACCAATATTCTGTCGCGTCCGGAATTTCGAATAAATATGGACGCGTCGATCAACGTATCATTTCTATGCTAATCGCGCGGATACGCCGCGGCCACTTTGGTGTTGCCTGCTTAAAGGCCGATTTGCACGTACTTGGACGCCGGCCGCGGTGCGATTTTGTAATTACGACCGCGTAATAAACACCGAATAACAATCGAACTCTCCTTTCCTTCCATTATCTCGCGCGGCGCAAAAAACCACGACCCCGAGAACTGGGTCCACGCGATCCAACGATGTAACGCTCGGGACAGCGTCGCGGCGGCCGATCGCGCCCTCTGGCTCTTTTCCACCTTACGAAATTTATTTAATAACTGGCCTCAAGTTTCCTTCCAGGGGGATATTCGAATTGTCTGTCTCTCTTCGAAATATCGACGCGTTCTTCGACTACTTCATCTTCGCGACAGAGGAGAACCGAGAGGAAAAGCGAGGAAGTTAGAGAAAGGAAGATTTATAGAATTTTGGCGGCAAGAAAAGGGTTGAAAAGCCACTGGTCTTTTTCCACCGGGCGAAATTTACTTAATAACCATCCCTGCGTTTCCTTCCGCGGAGATAATCGAATTGTCTCTCTCTTCCCTCGAAATATCGATGCGTTCTTCGTCGATTTCATCTTCGCGACAGCATAGAACCGCGAGGAAAAGTGAGGAAGTTAGAGAAAGGAAAATTTATAGAATTTCGGGGGCGAGAAAAGGGTGGAAAACTGTGAAAGGAGGAGGAAGTAGAGGTCTGGTTTTATCGGATAGGGCAATTTGGTCGGACTCGAGACACCGGGGCCGGACGGGTCCGAATGCGGGGCCGCACGTACCGGATCGGCGAAACGGTCGATCCCCCGAGCGAAAGCCGGTGATCAGGGGGAAAAATGAAGTCTTCTCTCCCGCGCAGACTTGTCTCCTGGTGATATGCAAATTTCGCCGCGCATATCGCTGTTACAAATTCGAGGTAGACCGGGTTGAGATCGGCTCGTAGCCCCGGCCGACTCGTAGACGTGTAATCTTCGGAGCTAGCCACTAGGCGGGGTAATAACACGCTCGCGATCACCGCGCCGGGGTATCAAGATGCTAGCCAGCGGAGCCGGCCGTGCACGTAGCGCGAAATCGGTAGCAAGTACCTAACAGGTGAAGACTCCGAGTGATTTTCTCTTATGGTGTGCGCAACCGGGCCCGATCGGCGTGTTAGCGGCGTTTATTTTAAACGATTCCAGCCGCGATACCGATTATTACGATATTACCGTAGGTGTGTCGCGAACCTGCGGAATTGAATGTCGACCGATCAGGGAGCCGAGCTTCGTGGGAGAGATTCGAGATTTACACGAAGCTGGGGTTCGTTGGGAACCGAAACGGGAATGACCGACCGTTGAATTTTCGACGCCGGTGGAAGGGCGTCCGGGGACGCCGGGGAGTGGGGATCAGCCGCGCAGGG
>NIJG01000012.1:1012897-1040174 GCA_002201625.1 Euglossa dilemma | reverse complement strand
CCGCGACTTGATTTATTTAATAAAATTACAGACGGAAGAAAAAACGCGCGCCGGACCCCAGAGCGCGATCGCGGCGCGATTACGCGCGGGCCCCGTGGATCGGCGATCGATACTTAAGCAAATAACGGTAATGAGAATAAATTGAATAGCCTGGGTAAATAAGGCCGGGTAATGGGAGTAAATTAAGGCGGCCGATGGGCCGGAATTAATAATTGATCCTGCGACACCGGGCTATTGGTACATAATTGCCCGGTAAACCCGGCGTAATTATGCAACGCGCCGGGACCGTGATAATTGATCAAAGGAAACGAGGGAACGCGAGAAAACGCGGCTCGTTTTCCAAACGTTCGCCGTGCTTTACCCGTTCACCGGAGTATTTATCGTCTTCGTCCGATTTTGCCCGAGATAATAAACGGAAAAGACCGGCGGATAAGCGGGGCCCTTCGTCAAGTCCGACGGGCGCACGTGGAAGGGTATTTAGATGGACGTCGATCCGCCGAGGGAACGAAATCAATTTATCAGCCGGCCTGACGAATGCGTTTCTGAACGAGGCAACACCCACGCGCGGACCGGCCCCGCGCGATCAATGTTGTCAGCGTAATTAATTCGCCGGCATTACGCGCGCACCGGCTCCCGAACGATTAACAAATCGATTTATCCCGCGTGCGTCGGGGCCGCGGCGCCGGGACGCGTGTCTTTGCGCAATTGTTCGATCCGAGCACCGTGAAATTTATCCACCGCCGCGATTATCCATCCTCGATCCTGAGATTTCCGCCGTCCGATAAGCCGACCGACGGAAAATCCGAACGGAGAGCCGTGTTTCCTCCTTCGGCTCGCGTTTATTCCGATCCTTTTTGTCATCCGGCCAGCCCGCGACCGCTTGAAAAATCCGACGCTTTTAAGAATAATCGGTAGACGCGGTTGCAACATGATAGTCGCGCAGCGGTGTGCGCGCCAGTTACGCGACGACCGATCCGGTGTCGCCATTTTAGACATTTTTCCCTCCGCCTTTCCCCTTTCTTCCTCGAATCCCCGCGCTTTCCATCGGCCGTTCCCGGTGATTTCGACGCCCAGACGAGACGCGACGCGTCGATTTTTCCCGTCCCGACCGCAGAGAAGAACGGTGCAATTAAATCGGCCCAGATGCCAATTTCCCCGGCGCTGTTGGTTCGGTGGAACGGGCCACTCGTCGGGTAGCCGTCGTTCAATTACATTTAAGGTACACGCGGCCGGTTATTTTCGTCAAGCTGGCAGCGCGGATAACGACGTCGGGAGGGGCTTGTATCTCTCATTCGAGAGCAAATTGAAGCAAACGGATAGCTATTAAAAAGACAAGCGGCGAGATGGCGGCGTGGAAGGCGTAGCAGGTGTAAGATAAAGTGCAGCGTGGAACGGGGTTCGGTGGAAGAGAACGAGCCGAGGAGAGTTTAGGTTCACCGAACGACTCGAGTTCCAGCGCGAGAAAGAGTCGCGTTTCGCGAATCGGAGGAGTACCTTTACCTGGCCTGGCCTGTTGCAGGAACTGCAACGACTGCTATACGATCTACATACCAGCTAATAGGTGTAGCTAACCGGAAAAAGAGAGTCACTCGACCATTCGATGTCCGTTTGTTTACATAGACGTGAGTGGCGTGTGCATTTTTATAGGGAGGATCGGATATCGGGGCGTCGAGTTAAGTTACCGTCGGCCTTTTCTCTCCTTTCTATCCTCCCTCTCTCCTAAACTCCTCCTCCCTCCTCCGACCTCCGCCAACCTACACCCCCCGTCTATTCTCTTACACTTTTTTCTTCTCCTTCCTTCCTTTATCCCGCCAGGCGCTAATTAACGGCAACCCGAGCGACGCGTCGCGACACTAGCGCCACCGGCGTTCCTAAATTCCCCGCGCTTTGGTCCGTCGATCTCACGTCATATTCCTCTCAATCTACGGATCTACGGATCTGTGAAAAATTTGTAAACGATCGGTTTATCAGAGAGGAATTCGTTTCTCATTTCAAACTACGCGTTTTAATGTTATTTTTCGCGAGGAAAAACGAAAGGAGAGGATTAGCGGCGTTCCAGGAGACGGCGGGGGACAGTGATTCCATTAAATGTCCGATGATTTTCCAGCGAGTGGTCAGAACGTCCGACTTACCGACAAATTGTTCAGTCTGGACGTAAGTAGTTTAAATTACATCCTCGATTACGAAGTCCAGAGACGCGTGGGACGGCGAAAGTCTGTCACTGGTGTGCTCTAATCGTCATATAGCCGCAAACTTTCCAGCCTTTCGGATCTCCCCTCCTGGCCGGCAGGCAATTGCAGTTGTATCGCGACGTGATTGTTCAGCGTCAACTCGCTATCGATTATCGTTGTTGCAGCAGCTTGTCGCTGGAAAACAGACACGACATGCACCCGTGGGTGTCTATAGTCAGGCAAGTATAAAGAATTGATGGCCGTGTTTTTTTTCTCCCCCCGGCGTATTTTCCTTTTCCTTTCGTCTCCGCCGCGCAAACATTCTCGCGTCTCGTGCGCTTAAATCCTGTAAAAAATAAAAAGAAAAAAAAAATCTCCGGGTTCTTCGATCGTTTCCGAGAAAACGTTTATCCTCCGTCACGGGAAGGGAGAGGGTATTTTCAGAGAAAACGCCGGGAAAATGGCAGCCGGTGCGCGTTCGATCGAATTTGCGCGAAGCGGGATATTTGCGAAATAAAAATGGCCCGTTTCGGTCGGTGGAATTGCGAAAAATCACGACCGGCGGATATCGCGGTGGCGATAAATTCGAGCGAAATAGTTGGCCGTTTGGTGCAACGACACTTATGCTTTATGCGTTCGATACGACGGCGCTTTTCATTAAATCGATATGCTGCATTGCGCACGTTGTTACACGATTCTGTGCTCTTTATATTATACACAATTATTACACGTCGTTGTATCACTGAGAGCTATACGAGGTTACGTATGTTTGCAGTCCTCTTATGACACATTGTCACGAAACATGCGAACCTTTCCATTGTTTGTTGCTCCGCTCTTTTTATTCCTCTTCCTCATGGCTGATTCCGCTTTGAAAAATTGCGTTAAGATTACTTATGTCCACCCCCGCGATTTCTTTGCCTCGCTTTCTTATTAAACACACCTCGCCATATATTTCCCGTCAAGCCCAGTCAGGGGAAAAAGAAATAAATAAATAAATTAAATCCGACCTTAAAATATCTCTCCGGAACAACCAATGCGGCTTACGTAACCCTCTTCCACTAAAATCTCTACAATCGGGCAAAGGTTCGCGTATACAGGGTGACCCGAGTCCTCCGTACCAACCTTGCAAGTGCGTTTTATAAACCTACATAAAAACAGGAAAATAAATTATACAGGCTGTTCCGTTTCGCGCGGAAAGCACGACAGGGATAGATTCGAGACCAAGAAATGAGAAAAGGAAAAGAAAATTCGTATAAAGAAATTATAACCTACTTTTCATAGCGATAGCTTTTCCCGCGTACAAGATGAGTACATTATCATTACTAGGTCACAATTTTCGAATATAAAACGTACCGTTATCAAATATAAATCGATTACACGCGTATCAGAAGAAAAATCACTCGGCCAACTGACTAAAAAGATAAGCTCGATCGCGGAATTTCAAATTAAAGTTTCGAAAACGATCATTTAGCTCGCAATTTTTAGATTTACTTCGAGTCAAAGCGGAAAGAAAAGAAATTCGTGAGACACGGTGATGAACTCGCAGCACTGCGACGCAATGGCGGAATGGAATGGAGATAATTGGATTTAGATGGCTCGGAGAGTGTCGCTGGAAACTCGCGAGCTTTCTGCGGCTTTTAATATTCGAATTTAATTTCCCGGGCTTATCGGTAGAGGAGTGAGGAAGGAGGTGGGAATTCTGGCAGGCTGGTAGGCCGCGAGAGCGCACTTGTCCGCGGTTTCTTGGCGCCTTACGGCGGAACAGTTTTGGAATTAACCCATTAGCGCTAATGAGGGAATCTGAAGTCAATTAAGCACGCCGTGATAATATGGGACCGATAAGCGAGAAACCGATGAATATGCAAACTATCAGCGGCCACCTGCCACATGCCTTTCCTCGCACAGGCCGTGCCCGAGGAACGCGCGTCCACACGCGCATAGGCGTCGAATTTCCGCGTAATTGGCATACGCGGGCCACGAGACAGACGCGTCGCGACGTAGATCGCCACTGCGGAAGTGAGACACGAAACGCGTCGCGACGAAGATGGCGATCGCGTTCGTGGCCGCTGTTTCGTCGTACGATCTCTTTAGGCTAGGCGTCTCAATGATCACGATTCTAGGATTAAGCACCTAGAATCGTGGTATTTTTATTTTATTGTATGATCTCTTTGGACTAGATGTCTCGATGCTTAATCCTAGAATTGTGGTGATTGGGATGCCTAGCCTAAAGAGATCCTACAATGAAATAAAAATACCACGATTCTAGGTACTTAATCCTAATCCGATGACCACAATTCTTATTCTATCTCTTTCGGGACGTCTAGCCGAAAGAGATCCTACAATGAAATAAAAATACCACGATTCTAGGATTCGTTTCAGATAAACTTATGGCAGTATTTATGAAAGAATTCCGCCGCTGCGAATTTCCACCGATAATTTTCCTCTCGCCAGTCGGCCGAGTTGATTCCAGCCGTCATATCAGTGTCAATGCCGGTGTTTTAACTCACAATACGCGCGGCTGATTTACGATCGTCCGAGTCTCTGTTTCGCTCAGTCTCCGTTCGCGTTCGACGACTTATCTCTGGCCGAGGAGCGTATAAATATTTATACGGAAAGATAAGGACATTATATTTCACAGGATCGAGATAAATCCGAGCGGAATTGAAATATCAAATTAAGATAGAGATAATCGCAGAATTTACGCAAACCCGTTCAGCAGGGAGAACGAGTTACACCGTTGCCATAGTATTCGATTAGATTTTTCCGGACAGTCGGCAAGATTAATATACTACGCCGCCACGCGTTTCCACTTTCTCGGGAAGATCGCGTCGGGCTATCCGACCCCATCTCTATTAGAATAATACCGAATATCGCTGTTATAATTGCCATTCTAGCTCGGCCGCGTCCAGCGAGTCTAATTATCCGAGTATCTATTCGCATCGGGTAACACGCGAGACGGGCCTCGTTTTTCTCCGGCGGCCGCGCCATTAGCGACACGTGAGAGGATTTTTTGGCCGTTTCGGCGCGAGACGTTCCTAACGAGGCCGGGATTTTTCGTGACGAGTCACGGCCCGAGGAGAGGCCGGACAATCGTGAGGAATCGTTTCGTGACGCTTGCCGATTTGTCTTGCGACTATTAGCGCCGCATCGGAATTTCGCTGATTGTTTGGGTAATTAGCGAAACACGCGGGCCACGAGAACGATGGTACCGTATCACGACGCCCGATGACGCGAACGGTGATTCGATTGCCCGGTTTTTATGCCCGCTGCTTCCGAGCAACGCGATTTTTACCCGTGAAATGAGTTGCGTTTACGATTAATTCCGGTGGCTAATTGGATTTTTGCCTGGATTCGTGCGAAAGGAACAGTGGAACCGAATGGAAATCTCGTTCGATTATTTAGGCGTTTCGACCTGTAAATTCCCTCGAATCCAACCGCAGTTTCAGCCTTTTAATTACGCTTTTGCACCGCGCCGGTTTGTCTCCCCTTTGATACGTCTTCTCCTTGATCAATTGCTTCGATTATTCCTCGAATTAGTTGCTATCTGTTATTACCTCATGTTTACCATTTGCGATTACTTTCTTTTTCCTTTTTTTTTTTCCTTCAATCAATAGCACGTCCGTTATTTATCCATATGGAAATATTAACGATTAAAAAAAAAATACGGTTCTACGAGTGAAAAACTCGTACCCCGATATTCTCGCGGGATTTCTTTTTCCTGTAACATTACGTTTATCAAAGCCTCTGGGAATATACAAGAATTGTTAAGGCAAATGTATAAAGAACAAACAGTAACTATATTTAACAGTAGAACTACCAAAGGGGTCAAAATGACTCCTTTGAAATATTTTATTTTTACAAACTTTACTTACTTTTGACAAAATTTTGCCTACTTTAATTCAGATCGAAACACAATTGTTTATAGTTATTCATCTTTCTCGTACCACTACGATTATCTTCATTCGTGAAAAATATATTTAGCTGCTTATTATAGGTCGGTAGTTCTAGTGTTAAATTACACTTTGACGTACAGAAAATAGTTGGCACTTATTGCTAACTGAAGAAATTAATAAATGGAGAAAATTTAATCTATAATTTAGAAATAAATATAGAAAAATGATATTAAGAAACTATACCGTTTCGTCGATGGGGAGATTAAGGGAAAGTTAAGGGTAGGAGGAAGCGAGGGGTCGTAAGACATGATATATCTATCTACGTATATACGTATACGCAAAAATACTTTGAAATAAAGTATAAAAAAGAAAAAAATTATAATTCTACCCGAGCTGCCAACGATTTCTCAGATTATCTCTCGGGTGTCCGGTTACATCTGAAGGAGTTTGTACATCAATTTTAGAGATACTATCCGTTATATTATCGAGGACAATTAATTTACAATGCTTTGGGATATTAAACATCTAGGTCAATTCTATTTACTTATTTTAGATAACGGGCTTCTTATGGTGTTTTACAATTTTACCTGAATCACCGATTCTTGGGATTATTTTTAGGGTCTTCGTTTACATCTGGCGGAGTTAATTTCTACATAAATTTTAGGGTCATCTGGCGTAGAACTTTTGTCGCACGTGTTTCTATTCAAGTAGTGAATTCGAGGGACGCTGTTTTCATTCTGTACGAGTCCCTTTTGTTGAAGTAGGTAAACGGCTCGGGTGGTCTGCAGCCCGTAAGTCTATAGTGTGTTCGAAATAAAGGTTTTTGGGTATTTCCAGTGTGGTATTAGAGAATTTATCCAGTTTCTGTTTAAATTAGTTTTAGCATGAATATTCCGACAATTTGACTTCTTCTTATCGATAAATTTTAATTAACGATACATTCGGTGTATACTAAAGTATTAAAAATAAGAAGTATAGGGACATTCTCCGAATTAAAAAATATATAGGACATTGATGACAACGGTAAGATTATTTTTCACTGTATTCCATGAAGCTTTCATTCTGAAAAATAAGAGAACTTCCACGTATATTATGACATTCGACCCCAAAAGATTAAAACATTCTGTTATTTTCTCTAATATAAACAGAGTAAAGGAGACGGATGAAAAAATAACTCTAAATGGATTCTGTTCTACTTCTACTATAAAATACTATCTCCTTCCTCTCCTTGATTTGTTTTTTTTTTATCGGTAATAGTTCTTTGTTATCCTTTTACAATACGATTTAAGTTCGGATGACACCGCAATCCTAATCGCATTTTCCTCGATTTATTATTTTTAATCGTTTAGTATACACCGAATGTATCGTTAGCTTCGTTTCTCGTCCGCAAACGGTTAAAACGTTCTGTATCTTCTCTAATATATACAAAGTAGAGGAGACGGACGAAAAAATAACTCTAAACAAATTCCGTTCTATTTCTACTATAAAATTCTAACTCTGTCCTCTCCTTGATCTGTTTCTTATCAGTAATAGTTCTTTCTTAACCTCTTACCTTACGATTTAAGACCCGATGGCATCGCAATCCTAATCGCATAGCCACACGCCGAGCCACATGGTCCGAATGCGACGAACAATAACACGGAACTGGCTAGTCTCGACTTGTCCTGAGAGAAAATTCACGGTCATGGGTCGAACTTTGTCCTAACGCGGCTGAAACAGGAAAAGATTTCCGAAAATCAACCACGAGCCTGACTCGTCTTATTTATTTTAATCTTCGAACCACGATTCTCTGTCGTGGTACTCGCGTTTGGCCCGATTTACTTACCACGATATTGCGTGTAAAGAAGTTCTTTCCGACTAGTTGCTAGAATAGTCCATCAACCCTTACAGTGTCGAATGCTTTTTCCAGGTCTATGGAACAAGCATCGACACAGTTTCCTGCGTTCCTGGCCCAGCAAATATCCGAAGTGAATTTATTTACTCGTTCGAATCTGAAATGAAATTGGAAGCCAGGGATTATCTCGTGTTCCTCGCAGAGATGCCGTAGAGATTTATCGATCGCTACTTCGAATAAGGTAACGGGATTGTAGCTGGATGGACAAGTGCCGTCTTTTTTCTTGATTAATTTGCCTATTTTTCAGGTTTCGGTGTGTTATCGTTGAATATTATCGTGCGAGTCACGGATCGATCTAAGCGATTGTCGAGCTGATCGCGCGTATGTTTTGAATAGATTATTCGAGTGTTTGTAAGAGTCTAAAAGGAGATTGAATAGCGAAGCGAGAAGAACAGAACGCTGAAGCACAGCTGTGTAAAGAGAGTCGTGTAAAAGTCGGTGCAATTGCTAGTCGCGATATTACTTCAATTTCAGTGTACCTTATGATAAATATATTTTAAATCCAACATCTTCTTGACTTCAATCGCGTATCCTTGGATTATTGCATAGCAGAGGATGAAACGGAAACGTAGTCTTTTCAGAATGGTGTTATCTAGTCAAAGCTGGGGGATTTTTTATCGCGAGTTTCCTGAAGATAACTTGTAATTTGTCTTCGTTCTTGAAGTAATTGAATAGTAGTGAAGTTTCGCCCGGATTGTCGGCTCTGTTATTTCTAACGAAGTTGTAAATCGTAGAGTTTGTAGGTCTCGTCGGCTGTTATTTCGCTTCCTAGACTGTCAATCTTTTGTTTTATACTTTCATTCCCGACGAATAAAAAATGTTTTAATATCGTTTAGATTATTCTAATAAAGAAGTTTAAAAATATACCTGCTTCTTTATTATATTCATCGTATTTCTTGCCGAATGGTCGAAGAAGTTTGTAGATGGTTGTCTCGATTATTTGTTCGGCGATTATTGTTCGTTTAATCCCTTATTTCTCGAGGGTGTTCAATTTGAAAGAGAAAATAATTATTATTACAGAAAATTTTCTGTCGAGGGATTTACCGTTTATGTTTTTCTCCTTTTCCTTTCACTGCTGTGAAGCACTTGGTTGCACTGTTACACTGGGCACATCTGGTATTTGTCCTCTGCTTTATTTAGCTGTCGGAACACTTCTTACCTCTCCGAAGGTTCGAACGAGACTGAGGGACACTAACCGCTATACCATCGATGACTTCTCGAAATACGTATCCTTAAAATAGCATAAAGCATTTCACTGTCGCGTTATCAACTGTTTGAGTCGAGAAATCCGAGCACATTTCGAGCGTTGACAAATGACGGTGCGTTGTCACCAACAGTCAAAGTCGCGCGTTCAGATTTACTTAGAAATACGTTACATAGTTGCTTCTTTTAACGTAAATAATACATTTCACAATAGGTACAATATTACAATAATAGCGCAATGATACATTACAAAGTAACACATTTCGTATTTCATTGTTATCTTCCTAATAATTTTTAACGAACAAAACTTGAAATATTTATAAACTTACAGTATGCATATGTAACTGTAAGCAATATAAGTGTGACGGGGCGAAGTAAAAGAGACGAAACTCACGTTACCTAACGCATCTTATATCTGGAGAACATAAGATACAAGAATTGGCCGATTAGGATTCATCGAGATAAAATAAACGAAGCGTTATCGCGCCGCTTGGGTATCGTATTCGTTTAGAGAAAGCGCGGTTCCGGTGTTCGGGATTCTTCGACAGTGTTTTTTCAATAACCCCGCCACACAAACAGTTAATTATCTCCGTATAACGTCTACTTCTTAAATTACCTTCAAATTTCCGCGAATATTCCGCGAGATTACGTTCGCGACGTCTTTACCCATTTACCACTGCGTTTAAAAAATGTCTCGCGATTTAAACATCTCGCATTCCTCTTCCAATTTTCATGCTTCGATTTCCTTCATCTTTCCAAGTCCGTCGAACTAGCAAGCTTTCCATAAATATTCTTTCTTTAATTATAACTCGCTTCCCGTTAACTCCGATGACACCCTGTCCTATTGTTTCTCTTTTAACCGGTGCCTATTATCTCGTTTCTCGTTTCTTTAACCACCGTTCACCGCTGTTTACGAAAATTAACGTGGAATCTCCGTTCTCAAGCTTTACCGTTTCCTTAATCTTACCAAGTCCGTCGAACTCGCAAGCTTTCCGTAAATATTCTTTCTCGCTTCCCGTTAACTTCGTTGACACCCTGTCCTATTGTTTCTCTTTTACCCGGTGTCTATTATCGCGTTTCTCGTTTCACGTGTCTTTAACCAGCGTTCACCGCTGTTTACGAAAATTAACGCGGAATCTCCGTTCTCAAGCTTTGCCTCTCGAGTCAAACCTCTCGGCTAGAGTTCCGCTTCGGGAATACCGGGACAGCGTTCGTGTCCCGTTTTCCGTTTACCCACGGGGTCGCGGAGGAAAGCACGCGTCCGCTGGTAGCGTCGCGAAAGTAAACAGAAACGTGGAAGTTTTTCTCACGAGGCAGTAGAAGGAAAGAAGAAGACGTGGAAGACAGAACGTGATTACGCCGGAGTCATTCATGGCTCTCGTTACGAGACGTCTGCAAATCACTTGTCAAGGGTCATGTCGTAAATTACATCGTCTGATGGGCCGCAGCAGCGGCCCGGGGCCCACCACGTGTCTCACTCGGTCCTTCCACGCATTTTTCTTCCTGCGCCTATTGAAAAAAGCCGACCCGATCTAAACGCCATTTTTTCCCCCTACCCTGTCCACTAAACGCCACAAAGAAGAGCCACAGAGGACCTAGGCCAACTCGGAATCTCGAGAGAAAGGCAAAGTACTATGCGTTGCTCACTTGAAGTCCGCTATTTCGTTCGAGGGGCAAACGGGGTGTTTCACTCGTAGTGAAATACTACCTCTCACTCTTCTATGACACTAACCAAATCGTTGCATACAGCTTCGGTAACTTGAAACATCGGAATAGGCGTGCGATATTCGTAAAATTCTTATACTCGAATAATACATTGTAAGCCTGCGAATCAGAGTAATACCACACGAGTAATTCATGATTACTTTTGTTTATATTTCATAAATATCGAACGCGTATTTAACACGTACGAGATATACGTATAGTTAAATAAAATTAGGAATATTTGCATTCATCGGAAGAATGCGACGTTAATGCTTTAGGGATAAATCTACGCTTTTGCGTCTATTTCTGGCGTGTGCCTCGCTTTTTCTCGATTTTTCGTTCTCTTTCTTTGTCACACGATGCCATGAGATCAGGTCAATAGGAAGGGGTAATTTCTGCCAATAAGGTAAACGGATTCGCTCTACTTCTGCCATCGCGTTGGAATGGGTGGGTCCTTAAGGGTTGTTGGAGATTCGATACTACGCTTTTCTCAGCGTACTTCGAGCGAGCAACGCATGGCAGATTTTCCCATTCGACGAGGCAAAAGTCCTTCGAGTGTGTGCTTTACATTCGACTCGGACGAACACGCGTGTACGAACGCACGTGCACGGTGTGGCAAAGCTTGCAGGCGAATTTGCGAAAGGCTTTCTTCGAACTGGCCAGGTACACCCCACGTAAATACGCGATTTTCCCCAGATGTTCCGGCCCCGGCAATTACGGTTGGCAATTTAACGAATCGCGTTCCTCCGAGTATCCTAACGACAGCTAACGAATGGAAAATTAATTTACGAGAGGCGAGGGTCGCAATTAACGTCAGGCTACCGGCCGGGCCGGGTCCTTCTCTCTTCCGTTTTATGTCGCACCTTTTGCCACATTTTTGTCGTTTTCGGACGGAATCCGCCGATGCACCGGGATCGGCACCGGCAGCAAGAAAACAGTATTCCTTATTAATCGCCGAGATGTTTATCGCTGTTTAACGAAGGGGTCTCCGGAGTAATTAGGCTGCGCCGTGCGACGGGGGGAAACGGGAAGTAACGAGGCACCTGCGTGTTTCCAGTTTCGCGTTAAAACGTCCCGGCGAAATAAATTGGCAGATTAATAGTAAACGATATTTCGTTCCTCCCCGCCGAGTCATCGCCCGGCTCTTTTTCTTATTTTTCCCCCTTATCTTTTCCGTTTTCGTCTCCGTTTTCGTCTCCGTTTTCGCCTCGGTTTTCGCCTCGAAACTCGAGTATTTTCGTGCCCGAAAGGATGCCCGACTGTCGTTGCTTGGATAAATTATAGATCGGCTGACGGGTCGAGGATATTGTCGGTGTGGTGGAACGTGGCTCGATCGCCGAGGAAAGTTACCGGTGGAGGAGAGCGCGACGGCGGCCGATTGTTTGCAGACTTGTGCAAACGCGTTTGCGAAAACGCAAGTACCGCCCAATAGGCGGAGAAACACCGGTGTTCCCTGGGTCGACGGCACGAAAACTTGTTCATTTTTTCCGAAAGATCACGCTAGCCACGCCATGCGTTCAGCCAGGGCTGTTAGCTTTGCTTTTAACCGTGCCTCCGTTCCGCGTCATCTGTCCGCGGAACTCGCCAAACGTCCTGCACCGTGACAAATAACTTCGCAAACTTCCTTTCCTCCGCGCGGCCGGAGTTATTTTCAAAGTTGACACTCGTTGAAGCTAATTCGTCATCCATCATCCCGATACGAGCATCGCGAGAATCCCAGCGGGGGAAGTAATTTCGTGAACTCTGCAGCGAGTCGCGGAAAGCACGTAAAGGGCACAGGAAGCGAACTGTGGAATTACTTTTAAGGTTAAAGTCTGATGAAATTGGTCGTTAATCCATCATCGCGTTACAAGCATTCCTAGCGATAATTGCTCGGGGTAGGGGACTTCAAGTTGGACGAGTATTATAATTTCGAGAATATTTTTAAGGACAATCCACGATAAAATTAATTCCCACTCCGTTTCGCGGCGATATAAACAAATTGAAAAGGAAAGGGGGATGAATCGGTATTCGCGCGAACGAAACGAGGTTCTACTTTTATCACAATTATCTCGACTTGTCGATATCGTCAATCGACGATAATCGTCCAAATAGACGAGGAAATAAAATAAGAGAAACTTTTAAGAAATGAAACACGAGGAGGCGTTTGGTCCGAGATCGTAGTGAATGGGAAATTTTTAATTAAGCAATTAAGAGCCGCGATTCGGACCCTCGTGGCTGTGCCGGATTTCTCCAAGCGCGATGAAATAGTTTCAAAGTTCGACGGGGTTGACGGAGAGGGTTGCGCGCGGTGTTTTTTTCTTTTTTTCCTTTAGAAATAAAAATTTATGCGACCGCGCTTTTCGTTCGACCGAACGTACACACGCGATGGAGCACGGGCTGCTTATTACGTGAGTTAAAATGTGCCAGCCGCTGATAAAGCGTTTTAAATGCAATCATTAATTTCGCGTCGCTGTTACCGCAATTAGAATTTGCATTTTATAAATATGCAGCCCAACCACGGGTCTTTTTCCATGTTTACGAGCGTCCCCCTCTATCCTATTCCAATTGGCGCCAGTTCTTTTTCCTTTCCGTCGATTACGCGTAACAGCCGCGCGGATTTCGCTCTGTTGCCCTCTAACGAGCTAATGCCTGCCGACTCTCGCGTTTCCTAGCTTGCTATTACCCGACAAACCGGGCAACGGCCAAATGAAAACGCGAGAATCATCCGCGATAACAATTCCGAGGGGTTGACTTGGTCGAACCGACGCCTCGAGACATCTCGAGAAAGTTACCCTCTCGCATTGATCGCGTTCTCTGGCAAATCTCTGGCAAATCTCGGTCTCACCGGCGACCGGATCTCTAGCCTCGCAAGACCAGCTCGATCCGCGCAAACGATCCTTCGTCTGCACGTTCATTATCTGCCGGTCGGCTCGATAATGTCGAAGCACGACGGATGAAAGGGCAGAGAAGGCTAAGTGTCAAAGAACGTCATTAGCACGTCGTTGGTTGAAGCTTCTCGCAATTTACGGTTACCGCTCGATCAGATTCTCCGGCAAGGCTGGCTAAATCGCGCGATGGCAACGGCGGTGGAGAGGCAAACGGCTGGTACAACCGTGGGATTCGCGCTAAGGATGCTCGTTCGCTCCAAGGACCTGCCCTCTGCACCCTCTTGACTGCCGTTCTCTTCAATCTTCCCTTAATAATTGTTTTTTGCTCTCGTGTTTACGAGGACCGGCCAATGATACGCATTACGCGTGGCGCTGATTGCTCGGCCCAGCTACAGCTCTCCTGCCCTTCTCTTCTCTTCTCTCTCCTCTCTCCTTCTCTCTCCTCCGATCCTTTCACCTGGTCAACCAGAGGCGGCGGAAAAAAAATAGAACCTCCCTGGCTTTTTCATTTTCCAATCACGGTGTCTCGCGTAATTTCCCTGTAATTTCCCTCGCGTTTCCGCGGCGGATCGGCGCGGAGGTTTCCTCGAATGGTGCGGATCGGTAACGGTGACCGGGTGCCAACGAAACTCCGGGCCCGAGTTTATGGTCCCGTTCCTCGGAGAGGTGAGACGAAGAAGAAAGCGTGCGAAAGCCCGAGGCAGGAACACTGCGGCGGGCCCGGCCAGAGAAAAACCGGCGATCAATTCCTCATTATCCGGAAATCGGTCGGACCGTTCTTTATCTGGCGAACGGGCGGCGTCGCGTCGTAAGAAATCCGTGGAGGGCCCGGCTGCGAGAGAAGAAACGATTACGAGAGGCTCGCGGTTTCCGCGAACCGAATGAAATCGGTCGAAACGAGCTCGTGAGCCTCGGAACCGATCCAGAATCGGGTCGTCCACGGTGGAAAGGTAAACACGGCAAAACCGAGTGCAAGAAACGAGACTTTCTTCTGCTCTCCGGGCCCGTTGCACGGCCCGTCCCGGGGTCCCGTAAAACTAACCGCGGCTCGTTTACCGATTATCTCTTATTTCCCCGGTTTCGCGTAACTCCGCTCTGACCCGGCCATTTCGACCGGTAACTGCGACCGGGTGGCTCGAGGAACCTTCTATGAAGCTGTTAGCTCACCGTAAACGAGCGAATTACTCGCGCGAACCCCGCTGTCCCGTTGGCGCCGTCTTCTTGCCGTCGAGTTTCCGGAATCGCGTTAATTCTGCGCCGGTTCTCGATTTCTGACGTGAAATTCGCCGAGGTGGCGGTCGGAACGAGAGGAAAATGGCGGCGTCGCGACGGCGCGTATCGCGGGATTGGTCGTCGCATCGGCGCAGGGCGATAAACGGAAAGAAGCAGATCGCAAGTTCGGAGCTAATTGCTTCATCGACTGGCGAGGGACCGCGCGCGGCGGAGGTTCTATTTGCGCGGGAATAATTGATCGTGCGTGGGTCTACGATGGAAAAAAAAGGGCAGAGAGGGGGGTGAAGGCCGGGGGTGAGGGGTCGGGGCAGCTTCCTGTGCCGGTGTCGGCGGCACGCACGAAAATGTTTAACGCAAACGAGCATAATGGGATCTTTGGTGGAACAGAACGAAATAAAAATCACGGTAGCTTCTTGGGGCATCGCGAACTTAATGGGGTTAACCCTGGGTAACCCACGTATAATTAAAAACAGAAAATGATCCGGGACGAATCGAGATTATTGATCCGGCGGATTTTACGTCGACGTTTAAGGGCCGCGGCCGACGTCGATCTATCAATTCCTCCGGCACGCGGAATTCCTCTTTTGTGCCACCGACCAAGCGCGGCAACCGATTCCCTGCCTCCGATTCCTCTCTGTTTCCAAACCCGGGAAAATTCTGAGGAAATTCGGCGGAAATTCGGCGACTGGTGGAATAATCGAGCGAGAATCCGCGTTGCTTCGAATGCAGCGGGCTGAGAGAGGCGGAGAGGTCGGGGAAGGAAAGCGAAAGAAGGAGGAACCGTTGCTCGCTCCCAAGGAATCAGAGGCAAGGGAGCCGGTATTCAGATAATATGCTAATTTCTTGACAGGTAAGTAAAGCACGTAGCAGATTAGCCCCATACTAACCTCGCAATTCAGTCGAATCGGTAATGGTTATGGCCGTTAATGGCTACGTATTTCAAGTCGAGCGACGATCGTTTTACTATACACCGCTCGCCTCTCCTCTTTGTTTGTACTCGCTCGACGATAGGTAATGCCTCCTCGGTAGATATTCCATCCTACTAATTCGGTATGCAGTTTCGTCTGTTATCTGCCCTCCACCGAAATCTCATTTTCAAACGGCAGGCGAGAGGGTCGGCCGGCCAAGGCCCGCGTTCCCGAGCTTTCCAGTTCTCCCCGATCCTCTCCAGCCTCCACCTCCATCCTTCCTTCCCCCTTTCTTCCCCCTTCTCAACCTCTCACCGATCCGAAAATCCTCCTCCTTCGCTTCCGCGTCGATTTCGGAATCTTCGGAAGAGATGCCCGGATGTAGAGGGGGCCAGAGAAAAGGAGAAGAGGACGGGTCGCTATCGGGAGAAGTCGCGATATCGAGCGGAAAGGTTGTCGGTGGTGTCCGTGGCTACGGCGAGCGTTCGGATATTAATTAAACGGCGGCCAAACGAAAACGCTCGTTCGGGAGAAGCATGAAACGAAGCGAGGAAATTAAACGGGGCCCCGTTCTGCGCACCGGGCCGGTCCCAGCAACACACGGGCCGCGCGGGGTCGGTATCCGAGCCGGAGCCGAGCGACCACGGACTTTCTACCAATGGCTGTTCCCTCTCCGTATCGGCCACGGACGCGCAACAATTATTATTATATCATCCGAGTGTCAAGAGGGTCAAGCGTGCCGCGACTACGTATAGGCATAATATCCGAGCTTATAGAGAACGCCACGTTTCTCCGCCCCCTGTACGCCTCGATACGTAATTATCCGGCTGACTGGCTCCGCCAGATATTTATGGGATCGAGAGCGAAAGATCGAAATCGATTCGTGGCCCCGCGCACTGGGTAGCACCATCTGCCCGCTTGATCTGTCTCCATCGGCCCTGGGATTGTCTTTGCTCCCTCTCTCCGAGAGACCCACGGATCTTTCGACCGGGCTCGCGTCGAATTACCGGGTACCCGATGTTAAATCTCGGAAAGGAACGCGCGATCTCGGCGAAAAATCTTTACCAACCTGAGAAACCTCGATATCCGTAATCTTGGTACCGGAGAATAGTGTCGTTGGAGAGATGTTCGCGGATTAGAGGAGGAAAGAGGAGAGAAACGGTGTTTGTCGGACCGGAAGTGGGAATAAAGGCAGCGAGTTATTGGACGATCGGCGAAAAATCTTTGGCAACGAGGGAAACTTCGGTGTGCGTAATTTTGGTACCGGACGATCGTATCGTCAGAGAGATGATCGGCGAATGAGAGGAGGGAGGGACAGGGAAACGGCGTTGGTCGCACCGGAAGCGGGAGTAAAGGCAGTGGGTTGTCGGGCGATCGGCGAAGAAGGAAGTTGGCCGAAGCTGCTCTAACTCGGCAACTTTCGCGCAATTTCACCTGGCCTCTCTGTATACACAGATTGGCAACACGATACGGGTAAAGTAATCCCGTGGAGGAGTAATCGCTGCGTTCCTGACGTATCGATCAACCACCGGATATCCACGGCACGTCCTGCAAGGTACGCGCACATGCAACCACGGGCCCGAGAAAAAGGGATACAACGCGCCTCGTGACGAGAGACGTTGCGTGCCTTCCCGATGCCTTTACGCCGAGCTTCGATATTAGGTCGACACTTGGATATTAGTTCATTCGGTAGTTGCGTGCCGCCGGTAATCGCCGGCTGGCTGTCACTTTATCGAGCTACATCGATAGACCCGCCATCCGGCTGATCCCGATTCGTGAAACTTGAAATCTTTATTTCTCCACTCGTTCCTTCGCCAACGATATCGCGGTTCTCCACGGCTCCCCGTTCCTCGCCGCGAGCTTTTTCAGCCTCGAAAAATAATTCTCGCGGGTCGAAGATTGTTCAGCCGCTTTCTTCTGCTTCGTTACTGGAGAATTATTTCGGAGCTAAACTTTGACTTCTCCGGAGTAGTCTCCTAAAATTACTTTTCTCTCGGAACGAAATCTTCATTGGTGAGAACTATGTTGCATATAATACTTAATCCTACGTCTATCGATTCCATTCGATCCATCGTTCGATCCCACTTTGGATCAAGAATAAAAATTCGTGATCTCAATTTAGGCAATTCGCAAGCAGCCCATCTATCGGTCCCTCATCGTCAGCGAAAGAAGGCCCTATCGATTTTATCGAAACGCAAGGCACGGTTCGCCGAATGGAAGAAACTATCGATTCCGTTCGACTCGTCGTTCGATCCCACTTTGGACCAACTATAAAAATTCGTAATCTGAATTTAGGCAACTCGCAAGCGACCCATCGATCGGTCTCTCGTCGTCAGGGAGTAGACGCGGCATCGATCCTATCGAAACGCAAGGAAGGGACTTCTTTGCGAAAGGAAGAAAGGCGACTTATGAAAGTCAGGTCGAATCTCTTGGTGGATTCGCGGTGGAGGAGGAGGAGGTGGTGAGAGGATGAGAGGGAAAAGTGTTCGCACGCAAAGACGCGCGTGCAGGAGGACCTTGAGTGGGAAGAAAGTTGCGCGTACCGTTGATAGGAAGGACAAGGTGCCGGTGGATCGCATGTCCTTTCGGTGGATGAATTTACGAGGGCCGAGGATATAGCGAGCTTATGCCCGGACATCGGGGCTCATTCAGTAGCGATGGACGCACGGATAATGGCGTGCCGGCAGGGATGTCGGTTAGGTCAGGTTTTTAACGGTCACGTGATCACGTCATCGTGCGTGCTCGTTCGGACAGAATGGACCACGCGAAGCCACCGCCCTGAAACGTCACGAACCGAGCCGCGGAGGAGATGATCTTCGTCGCCCGGTTTTTATTGCCGCCTCGAGACCGGGCTGAACGCTTAACGGTGACCAGGTCGAATTAACGAGCGAAAAACCCGCGTAGTCTCGCCTTCGCTGGACATCGGAACTCTGTCGAGCACTCGGACGACTCAATCCCGAGGAATTGGCGTGCTCCTAAACGCGCGACGCGTCACGGCAACCTTTGTCTCTCCTTTTGTTTGCAACGTCCTCCCCGCTCCTCGCGTGTTCCCTAACCCTCGAGAAGGCTGTCCTTGGTCTTCTGCCGGGCCTGGGTCGCGGAAACATTTAGGATTCGTGCCGGGTTTGATAGAAAGGTCGGGACTCTATTCCGTGTCAATACCCGAGGTAAATAGACATCTCGCGACAGAGCGGCGCGTGTCTCCAGAGTTGCCCGCCGGTCTGGCTAGCGAATTGCTCGCGAATTTCCACAGCCTTCTCGTCGCGTCTGTCACGCGGATTCAGAGCTGGAGAAAAATTGGAATATGACAGGAAATCGCGTGGCAGCGATTGCGACAGCTCGGCTGAGGAAAGCCACGAGTCTCTCTGGTCGAACGACGCTCTGGACTCTTTCCGAGGACGGTGATCTGCTCGGCCGGGGTCCGATGAACGGTATGCGGTGTGGTGACGGCTGGCTGATGGATTCGTCGGTGGAATTGGGAGGAAAACGAGGACACGAGTCGGTGTCGTGATCCTCGCGAGCCACTCGACTCCACTGATCTCCGGCGGTCTTCCTCGCCAAGTATCATTGGTATCGACTTGGTCATCCGATTCAACCCGTCATTCGATGCTGTTTGCATCGGTAATCTCGCTATCTAATCTGACGAGCGGCGGTGTCGTCTTATGAGGCTAATCCGGCCTCGAAAAACGAGCGGATTGCGGCTACCGAGGGCAAAACCCACCCTAAGCCAACTAATCAGATCATACGCCTCGGCTGACATCAGGGGTGTCCAACATTCCGCGAATATCCACTCAAATATTCGGTCAAAGGGAAGCGTGGGCACCGTTTTGTCCTGCGGTTTCTTTCCTCGCTAAAAACCGTCCTTCCCCGACATTTCGCCGAGGCGGACTGATTTTTCCTCTCACACGGGCCCGGAAAATCGCGGAAATCCTCGGTCGGCCGTCGAGAATATCCCTTTAAGGGCTTTGCCCCGGCTCTGTCCGACGACTCTCTCGGCCCTTTAGACACCAGTCGAGTCTATCGAGAACCGACGCGGCTCTCCGATGATTTCCGTAGCATTTTCGAAAAGGATGTAAAGGGCAACGGTGGTCGAGGATGATAGGGCGTGGTTTGCCCAGCCCTGGTCATCGGGGATAGGCTGATCGGGGGTGGCAAACGAGATTACTTTGATCCCGAATCCAACAAACTCAGTCTGATGCCTGCTAACCGCAGCTCTTCCACTCGTACGCCTCGAATAATCCAATAGTTTTACCATGCCTGCACACCGGCTGACAGCCGCCTGCCCTGGCTCGACCGATATATCCTGAATTTTCCTCGCGGATACGCGGATTCCGGAACGGCCGAGCCGCTGGTTTAATACGCGCCGCCACCACCGAAGACCGAGAAATGTCGGCTTCCAGCCCCCGCGACCTTCCCACGCGCCACCGATACTCCATTATTCCCCGTTGATGGATTTTAAGAAGGCCTAATCGGCTGCCGTGGACTTTGGCCCGATTTCCGTTTTAGCCGCGCTCACGGCTATCCGGATTTGAAATCGTTCCTCTGGCTTCATCCTCGCCCGGACTCCCCAGATCTCCCGACTTTTTCCGGCTTTTCCCTCGTAATTCCTCCTTCATCCGTGGAACCGGCGACGCGAGGTGCGGGGGAAGAGTTTGCAGTCGGTTCGACGATCATTCGACGAGTTAGAAGGTGTTCACTGAGTTGGTTTTCATTTTCAGGGCTGACTTAGTCCTCTGACGCTACCTCTGTGATAAACAATCGCTACTATTGGCGGAAGGGTGATAAAAGTCATCGACATATCTCACCGAGTGAGATAGAATTGGCGTTAGTTTTCTGTTTCGTAAAGGTAACGTTACTATTTCACTCGATCTCGGTCATCTTTGTCACCGTTTGGTCAATAGTAGTCGTTGTTTATAACGTAAAGAGCGTGAAGGAATCGGTCGGTCCTAAAGATGAAAACCCATTGTGCTAACTCGGCACGAACGCATAGTACAAGCGTCGTCTTACTATCTCGTTTGATTTCTCTTATCCATGATCTTCGTCACCCTTTGGTCAATACAAGCTGTTATTTATAATAGAAAGAGCATGAAAGGAATTGGTCAGTTCTAAAGATGAAAATCCACTATGCCAACTCGGCGCGAACGCATAGTGCAAGCTTGGTCCGACAGGGTATTCCAGGGCCATCGATTTCGCGCGTTTGCATATCCGCCATTGTTATGTTTGCGGCTATTCGCGGTACGAGAGATTAGTTTAGCCCGAGTTGCATAGTTTGCGATTTTCTAGTCCGCTTAGTCGATCCATCGGCGTGTGGTAATGACACGTTCAGGTGGAACCGAGGAGTTTAACCGACGATCGCGCGATGTTCGTCGTAACGACTGATTTTAATCGACGTGCTCGTTACGGAGGTCTATCGTCGGGGTCTTTGACGCGTGACTCGCGAACCAGAGAGTTCCACTTCGTGGGCAGGTTGCCTTTAAGAAATGTCTAGAGTGTTAGACGAGACCCGGTTAAAGCGAGGAGTTGTCCTCTTTAGTCGACGGAAAACGACACCGAATCCTGTGTCAGGGATTACCGGCGAGGTAAACACTCCCGTGGGTCTAGCAGTTTTCCTCGGACAGAGATTAGGTTGCACCCTTAACTGGTTTGCATTTCAATCAATGACGGGGTACAAAACCTCCTTGCTACCACCGCCAGCTTGCAGTTCACACGTGTCATTCGAGTAGTTCGCATTTGAGTCCAGTGTGTTCGCCGCTAGCGACCGTCAGGGAAATCGCGTGTATTCGTCAATCGAGAGTTCAGGTTCGTACCTGTGTCTTCGTTGATTTCCATATTTTTCTGCTTAACGTGACATTCGGCTAGAGAAGAGTTTTGGCTCGAGTCTGTGGGTTGGGGGCTGAATCGATTGCTGCAGTGATTCATTCGTGTCCGATTGTCTTCATCGTTCAGTTGCCTTGCGAATAATTCTTTAGTCGAAATAGGAAGAATGATGAGAATGTTCAGAGACGAAGGAAGAAGATCGATGGATCGCGATTACTTTGCTAAGTGTTTCGATTTTCCGATGCAAGAGGAGAAGATTGAGAATGGTGTTTGGAACGGAGTGGTATATGAAAAAGAAGACGAAAGTGGATGGTTCGGAGAGGTGTTTGGGTCGGACTTCGCGAAGGATTGATCATACGTGGAGAGGGTTGAATAAATAGCGGCTCGCTCGAGATTTCAACGAATCGTGAGCGAGCAATCGCGTGGGGAACCGCGGCAGCGGAGGTGTAGCAGCAGGTAGAGGTCATGCCTCTGGGTATCTCTGTCACCCTACGAACACCTTCTAAGAAGAGAGAAGATAACGGTGGTCAGTGACAAGTGCGAAGCCATTTCAAGCGGTTTGCCGAGCACGGGACGAGTTTCTTAACCCGTTTAGGCTCTCAGCTCGTAATTAAGCCCCTATACCCGTAAACTAGTCTAAAATCGAACCAGCCGTCGACATCTTCGAAGGAATTACCTTCCGACCGAGTGAAACTCGAATTTTTTCCGGGAGAACGAGAAAATTAATTACAAAATTGTTAATGTCCACAGTCCTAGGTACCATTTGGATCGAAGAAATTTCAAAATTTAAGAAAATAACCTCGAAGAGTTAAATGAATTTAAAAAGCGGAAACTGCTATAATACCTGTTCGAGAAATCAAAAGTAGCCGATTATAAGAATTATCAGAAGATGCCTCTCGAATCAACAGAACCTAACCTGAAATTTCGACGAGCTTCGTTTGGAGGACGGCCTTTCGTTCCTTTATTAACCTTTCGTCTGAAATTAATGGAGAAGAGTTGCTTTCGTCCGAAATTAACGGAAGAGAGTTGCTTTCGTCCAAAATTTACGGAGAAGAGTCGCTTTCGTCCGAAATTAACAAAGAAGAGTCGCTTTCGCCCGAAATTAACGGAGGAGAGTTGCTTTCGCCCGAAATTAGCGGAGAAGAGTTGTTTTCGTCCGAAATTAACGGAGAAGAGTTGAAAAATGGGAAAGCGTCGCGTGTCGATCAGAGAAGCGATGGACACTGGGTTGAAAATTGGGAAATGGCGATGCTGGATCGGCGTGGTTGCCCCGGCGCGTTATCTCCTCGGTTGCGCGGCGAGGGTACGCGGCGAGGGGGCCGAGCGTGAAGGTGATTTTCGAGGCTGAGTGAATTCTGCGCTGGAGTTGGAGCTGGAAGGGTAGAAGGGCGAGGAGAAGATGCGCCGGGAGATAGGTGGGAGAGAAAGGGAGAGAAAGGGAGAGAAAGGGTGGGTAGGGGAGAGAAGGTGGTGGCGCGGCGCTGCTTGGAACAGGACTTGGAAGGATACAAGGTCCTGGTATGCGGTGATATCGACTCATTACCATGCCCGGTGCAGACAGCAGGGTGTGACTTTGCATCCATTAGGATAATTGCTGCTCTAAGTCTCTCGGTGATTTCTTCGCGAGCGCTGATTGCTTTACGCGCGCGTTCCACGCGCGACGCCCGATAATTCATCGATTGGCGCCACCTTTAAGCGCGAACACGGGAGTAACCGCTTATCGTCCGCGGGCAACCACGCTCTCCCGCTATATTCCGGGATTCTGGTTTCTCGGGGATCCTGTTCGGGATATTTCGCTCGAGATTTAACGCCGTCCGCTCTTTTTCTTCGTTCCCCGATCGAATCCGAGATCAACCTCTCTCCGACCACGATTTCATCGGGAAAAATCGTAATTAGTCTCTGATAAATCCTTCGCGTATTTTTCCCGCCTTGTGACCGTGACTAGCGTGCTAGCCTGCCTTCTCGCAGTTTCGTCGGCGCGAGTCCGACTGGACGTTACGCTCGGAGGGTTAATCGAGACGACCCGGAGGTTGGTAATTACCGTAGGTTTTCGCGCTGGCCAAAATTCTGAAAGAGCAGGGGTCGTTTCGGACGTCCCCTCGGAGCGGTCTCAGGTTCACGGTTTTTCCGTGTCTCCTGTCGCGGCTTTAGGCCCGTGTGGAACACGAGAAACGATTCCATTGGATAATTAATTTCATCCTTAATGAGCCTGCGGGGACGTATGTTAATGCGGAGAGCGTAGGATATTTACATTTACGGTAGCCAGCACGAGCGTGGCCTCCGCTTTCGGACACTCGTAACCTACACTCCTACCTACACGGCCCGGAGAAACGGAACAGATAACTCGTCCGTGTGCTTCTCTCCTCTCCTCTCCTCTCCTCTGCTCCGCCGCGCGCTCGCCTCTTCCTCCGTTGTGTTCTCCGACTGACTGGAGGAAGAGAGGTCAGAGACGTGTCTTTCCACCGTGGGGATTTCCTGAGCAACGAACGAGCACGGGAATTAGGACCACTAATCTTTCCTGCTGGCCAAAGAGCGACGAGAACCGGGCCAACAGCCGACAAATGCGTTTGCCAGCCCGTTTCCACCTTCCTTCTTCCTCCCACACCGCCGGCCTGCTCCTTTTGCTCCTCTCCAGCTGAAGTTCCTTGTACCTTGTCACGGGAATTCGGTAGCACGGACCGTCGACTCTCGTTCGCGGCCCTTTTTCGCCCGGGCCTCTGCCGGGCCTCCACCGGGCCTCCGCCGGATGCCTAGCCAGGATCCAGTGATTAAAGACGCCGTTAGAAAACGTTTAGAAAAGGACTCGATGCCCGGCTCGTTTGTCAGGCCATCCTACATCCCCCGATCTGTCCACCCAGGATTGTCCGGCTCTCCTCCGCGTTAGGTAACATCCTCCGGGAATTCCGTGCACGCGTGTCTTCGCGGCAAGGAACTCGGTCTCCTCCTCCTCCTCCTCCTCCTCCTCCGTGCTCGCCCAAGTTATTCCAGCATACTTTGTAAACCTATCGCTTAATCAACGACTCGTAAAACCGGGGTAATCTCGAAGATGAATCCGAAGAGCGGGGCAATTGATCGAGCCCGCGCGTTCTGCGCGAGCCGTGCATTTCCCGCGGATTATTAATGCGGCCAGTATCTAGCTCTAAAGTGATAATTACCCGGAGAAAATTGCTATCTGTATGCAGCAAGACGAAAAGCCGAAGATTGCCTCCGCCGGCGGAATCAGACCGGTTTCCACGGGGGAATCGGCTAATCGGCCGTGCATCGACGAGACAATAAATTTTATTATCGATTACATCGATCGCAATTTACGCGTCACCTTAACGACGTTTTAATGCGTGCAACTTAATCCGACCGATCGCCGGCTAATCTCCCCCTTTTAACCGAATTTATTTCGCCAGCCGATGCTTATCGATTAGACGAACCGCTTTCGCTCCGACTAATGCCCGATTTAAGTATCGTCCACCAGCGTACGCCCGGCGATCGGTAAAATCGTCCGGGCCTCAAATTATCTTGTCAGCGACCGGCAGATCGGCGGGTCTTTGAACGATTCGCCACTCGTCGATCGACCGGTGTTTCGAAAATCGGGGCTGCAGCAACTCTGCTCCGTCCATCGTCTAAAGAATCACCGATTTTTTCCGTTTCTATCGGCACACGCGACCATGATTCATGGACTCTCGAAAAATCGTGGTGGAAATAAATCTTTCGTGTTCACTGTCGAGTGATCCGTCGATTTCCACGTTTTGCATTGGAACACGCGGTATTGATAGGTGAATTTCTTAAAAATTGGGGTGGAATTAACTTCGATATACTCTCGCCTAAACAATCGTGTAATTTCCTTGGTTTCCAGTGAATTACGCGGTATTGATCGGCGAATTTCTTAAAAATTGGGGTGGAATTCACTTCGGTGTTCTCTCGTCAAAACAATCGTGCAATTTCCTTGGTTTCCAGTGAATTACGCGGTGCTAATCTGCGAATTTCCGAATACTTGTTAAAAGATTAAGTTTGCTACCGGTATTCCCGATCGATCCATCTATTTCCATTGATTCGCGCGGTATTAATCGGAGAATCTGCGAAAAATTGCAAGGGAACGGCGGTNATTAAGTTTGCTACCGGTATTCCCGATCGATCCATCGATTTCCATTGATTCGCGCGGTATTAATCGGAGAATCTGCGAAAAATTGCAAGGGAACGGTGGTTTTGCCTTGGCAGTGGGGCGATTCGCGGCGTTAGCAGGTAGACAGGCGGTTCGTCCCAGTTTCTGGAGGCCTAATCCCGAGGACGGGCAGAGCCGAGAGACGGAGACAGAGGTCCGTGACACACGCGCGGCATGCGTGTCCCATGCGAGAGAGCCAGCCGGCCGCTTCGTTCTCGCACCTGTTGACTTCTAACTCGACCGCTTGATTAACGACTCTCCTTCCTAAATCACGCGGTCTCGCGATTTCTTACTCCATCACGTGACCACCGACACCGTCGTTCCACCACACGCTTTTTCGCTTCTGCGCCTCTACACGAGCCCGACGAGCATCCGATCCGATCTCCGCGTCGCACTTTCCCGAGGAACGCTGCTCCTGAAACAGTACCAGACGTTATTTCTTCTTGAGAACCAGGAAACCGTCGAGAGTCTTTCTCGGATCAAGCGCGTTTATCGACGTGGATCCTCTCCGCGATTGTCGAGTCTTTGCAATTCATCTCAAAGACTCCCGATCCGAGAGAGTTCTGTCGAAGGATTTCTATCGAAATCACGACGTCCCGAAGTTCTCTTGATTGGAAAGGAGCGAAGATTTTCGTTTCCGTGGTTCGCGATAACGTTTACGCGCGTATACCTACGCGAAGTAATACGGGAAGAATTGAATAATGTAGCAGGTGAACGACGGAGGAAAGCGGAGCAACGCGGCGCATGTGTGGGGCAGTGGATTAATGATGAGAAAGGGATAATGCGGTTGAACGAATCGATGATCGGATGGAAGATTGATAGGGAAGAGGCTAGGAAAAGGATGAAACCAGTGATTCGATCTTGAAGGATCATGCTTGACAATTATCCTGCGCAGCTGCTATTAGGAGGTCAGGAGCTAACGCGGCCGAGGGACATGATTAATAGATAATTGCGTCTGAAATAGCCAATCCCCGTGGTAATGACTGAGCTCTGATGAGACGGAGAGGCAGTTAAGTCATTCAGATTGCGCTACCGGTTAAGCGGATGTACGTAGCCGGGCATGCGCAATGGTTGATGGGTTAATTAGAAGCAGTTTATCATTCGTAAAGTGTCCTTCGAGGATGGGACCACACGCGAGACCGAATACCATAAGATCATAAACGATAGGCGGTCCATTTGGACGGACGTTTATTGTTTTATATTTATTATTTTCCCATTAGAACCGGATGCGCGGTGAGGTTGACAAGTGCCGGCGTTTATACCTCGCGGGGATATCGCGGAGTATGATCCTCGAATTCCAAATTGCCATTTAAAGACCTGCGCGTTCGGCATCGACTTCCGTTCGCGAGCACCGGCGTGATTAACAAGCCGCATTTTTCAACCGGCCGTTTTAATGGCGGCGCGTTAATTCCCGGCAAATAAAGCGCGATC
>NIJG01000012.1:922156-1012709 GCA_002201625.1 Euglossa dilemma | reverse complement strand
TTCCGCCGGCGCGTAACGGTCGCTGGACCCTCGGCATCGGGCCCCGTTCGATTTCGTGGTTCGCGGCTCGGCTGGACGTTAGATAATGGAGGATAATTAGCATCTGGCAGCTACCGAACACGTATTTCGTTTCAGCCGACCGGGCAACCCTTCGCATCTCATTAGAACGTACCCCATTGTATGCGCACCGATATGCATGCTAAGGATATACAAAATATACATATTAAAACGCGCAAGTGGCCGCATTTGCATGCGTGCATACGCGGTCGCCGCCGCGTCTAATAAGCCTTCGGCGCAATTAAGGGCGCCGGAAGTTCCCCGGCTAAGAGATCGCGCGGCTGCTCTTCAAACTTTCCACTTCGCTCTCAGGCCAATTACCGGCAACAAAATGTTCCCGGCAAGTTTAGATATTCCCCGCGGTAGGTACGCGTTTTCGGCCGATTTGTAATTACCAGCGACGGAGCAGCCGATCGTACACGGGTTCGCGAGGGCTAAAGAGGTAAAGAGAGGGAGAGGGAGAAAGGCGAGCGACAGTTTGGTATTACGGCCACACCCTCGGATGATCGTTCGCGGAATTCGAGGGGCGGAATTCCGCGAAGCGTCCGCGGGGAATTTATGTTGCGGGGGCCGGGCTAGGCCGGCGGGTTATTGCAGAAAATCGAAGATATCGCGGCGAGGGGATCGCAGCTCAATCCGCGCAATTAACGAAGATCCGTGAGACTTTCCATTCGACGTCCCACGCTTGCGGGCTTTGTTTACGGTTCTACCGGCGACGTTATTCCCTCTTCCGATCCCTATCGAGCATCTCCGAGCCACGCAGCCCTTCGCCCTTCCGCCATCCACCCGCCATCCGCCATCCGTACTCGGCCTTCTAATAAACGACCAGCCTTTTCCACCCATCTTCCTTCTCCTCCTTCTTCATCTCTCTCTCCCCTTTCTTCCGATCTCCGGCTCGTCCCGATCGACGAACCAACGGAAAGGAGCTGCCAAGCCACCCTTTCCCGAGGTTCCTTGGGTTTCCATCGGGAGCGGAGGCGCTTCCGCGGCATCCGAGCCGAAGAGGAGAAGCGTGTCGGTATAATTGGCGGATTGCAGGCTGTCGAAAGGAGCCGTAGGTCCGGCGATGTAGCCTTAATTCCAGAAAAGCACGCCGAAACGACCACGAGGACTATAAACAATTTAATTAACCACGCGGCCGAGGTGGAAGTGGAAGGCGCGTTCGTAGCGTACGCGCGGCGGGCAGTGCATAAATCAAAGCTCCTTTATTTGCCCGGTTCGACTATTAATGAAGCACGGGTCCGTCGGGCTGTGGAGCACGACGGACGACGACTAAATTAAATGAACATCTAAATCGTCGAATCCCGGGGACCACAAATCTCCCGGCTGCCGAAAACGCAACGGGCGCAAGAGTCGTATAGGAGAGGAGGGAGAGAGAGTGGAGGTCTCTCTCCGTCTCTCTCTCTGTCTCTGGCCGTTCGGCTGGACAACTAGCAGGGCTCGAGCCCGCTGCTGGGCTGCCGCGCCGCCATAAATTCTCCACTGAATTCGAAATTCGCCGCCTCGCCGGCCCGTGCACGATCACGCGAACAGAGGAGGTAATGTCGATGTCCGAGTGATCGCTCGGGGATCTCGCGGCTGCGTGGGACGCCCGGAGATTTCGATGCGTCCAGATTTCTAAGCGGAATCGCCGCCCGATCTCCGCCCGATCCCTCTCCGCTTCGGTCCGTTTCTCCCTCCCTAACCACCCATTTACCATCCAAATTAACCGACTTTTCCACTCGCCGGAAATTCCGTTTAACGCGTGATTCAACGTGATATAACAGGGAACGCCAAGATGATGTTGGTACCGTGGCTAATTAGACGTATAGAATAGAAGAGTATAGCTTGAAATAGGTCGAATATAGCTACTCCAGAAGTTTGATTTATCGCGTGCAATTGGTATTAATTAATATTAATCGCGTAATTGCGACCGTGTTTGAATAAAAATCAGTATAATTTCTACCAAAAAGAAGCTGCGTATTTTCAGCAATCGTTGGAATAAAACGTGCGAAACGAGTGATTTTCGTTCCGTAGAAATCGCCGATGAATTAGGAGATTTATCGATGAGCACCGGCGATATCTCGATTTAAATATCTACCTACCGATTAACATTCGATACTCTGGAAATTCGTTGAGCGGAATAGGGGAAATGGAAAATATCCGCGATCGGTGTAGGTAACAGGAATTAGAAGAGCGTTTGATTTGACTGGTAAAGCAAACAGGGCAGCAGAGGCACGGCCGAAGCGTTCGCAGGAATTACCGGGGGACTTCCTCCGCGCGGCTGCGGCGATTCCGCGAAACGCAATTTCACGGGGCCCCGTTCTCGCGATCCGAGACGGAATAATCCCCGGTACTCGAAAAACTGTCTCAGTTCGTACACTCAATTAGTTCCGGTAGTCGTAGTCCATCCCGGCGAGGTGTTCGTCCTCGCATAATAATTCCGTTTGTCACGCCAGTTACGCGCTCTACATAGTCGGCCACGGAATCACAGGCACGCCGGGGCATCGCCAGCGACCACCTCGAAACGGTGAAACGCGTCCGGCCAGATTTTCCCATACTTTCCCGACGCGAGAAAAATTCGAATCCCGAACACCTCGTATCCATCCCCGCGCGAGATACCTATCTTTCACGGTGCAAATAATCTCGCGAGATCTTGCGCGTCGGTGATTAACGATCGATCTAGATAACGGTAGATCGATCTAATAGCAGGCCGACGTGGAATTTTCATCGTTGGCAAAGAAAACGAAAGACGCGTATTGTCTGTCGGAGAAAAATCTCGACTGAATTGTCGGTTCCTCGCGATATGACAGGAAGCTGAGAAGAGTCAGCGATTTTGGTGATTTTGATCAGCTCGATTGGCTTCTTTCAGGATTTCCATACTATCGTAGGAACCTACGAAAATGTCTAAGTAACTGATCAAACTCTAAGGTTAGGCTAACCGCGCGAATACGGAAAAATGACCACACGCGAACTTTTGCAATTTGTCAAACGTTAGCTACTGGCAATCCGACACGTATCTGACGTAATCCGAACAATACGCACCGTTGCCTATTGGCCACCTTGACTGGCTTCCTCTCTCTCTGTAACGCAGTGGGTAGGTTGGTAGGTAGGCGATTAGCAAGCTAATCTAACTAGTCAAACGGTCGCTACCGCGATTCGAAACGCGGGGAAGAACTCTGGCTCGGAGACCACCTCGAGCGATTTCTTTCCGACTGGCCGTGGTAGCCGGCGGAAAGCCGCGATGGTTGTTCCAGATGTGTCTTAAATCGCCTGGTAACAGTGTGTAATCCTTATCTGCTGGATGCGCGGGTAATCTGCCGCGATTAGATTGTTCGCGGCGATTCGCGCGGAGATACACGCCAGGCCGCGATCCGAAGCGCGCGAAGATTAACGACCGGTTCGGCTATTAGAACTTGCCCGATTGTTCGATACGCCGCGCGGCGATCCGCGTTACCAATTAACAGATTTTCTTTCGTCCTCGGCCGCGAATCCTCAACACCCGTTTTTATCTTAATCAATCAATTTCATGCGAAAAGATGTTAGGTACACGGTATGATCCGGGAACGCGGTAAATGGCCGCAAAACACTGTCTGGGGCAACGGATTCGCTCGGCGCGAGCAAAAAGCCGGCGAGCTCCAGGGGAGAGTCGCTGGTCTCGCGAGGCTGATCGGCCCGCGGCGCGGCGTCGGCGTCGGCGCCGCGTTTACCTGGATAAATCGCGTGCGCGCGAGAAAAAACACGGCGGGNCCGCGGCGCGGCGTCGGCGTCGGCGCCGCGTTTACCTGGATAAATCGCGTGCGCGCGAGAAAAAACACGGCGGGATCGTTCTCGCGCCTTTGACCGATAGCACCCGGTCGTAATTAATCCGGCAACGATCGCGGTAATTAATTCGCCACGGCGATCAAGGAAACCGCGGCCGCGTCCGCGACGCGACGCTCCAACCACGGCTCGCGTTCCTCCAATGCTAACCGACGGTGACTCGGCCGTTTCTTAACTCCTCGCGCGCCTTCAGCCATCCTTTCTGCTCCCGTTACCCTCCTCCCAACCGATCCCAGTCGATCCCAACCATCCTTCTTTTTCCCATCCTTTCTGCTCCCGTTACCGGACGATCCAGGACGATAATAGCCGATCCCAGACGATCCGAGAGAATCCCAGACAATCCCAGACGATTCCAGACGATCTGAGACGATCCCAAGACGATCCCAGACGAACCCAGTCGATCCCAGCGGCCATCGCTATATCCAGGGAAGGCTCCGTCATTCGGATGCTGCCAATTTTGATTTTAATTTTTGCGTAATCTTGTGAGGGAGATGCGAGGATGCAGGGAATGAGGACTAGAGCGAAGCTTTTTCATTTTTCTTTTCGTTCGGTAATAGTCGGTTAGAGTTACCCGGTGGAGGTTAGTCTACCGGGTAGTCTGGTCTTGTTTTCACGCTGTGAATATTGAATATTAAGTGTTGCTGGATATAAAGACGAATGGGCTATGGAACTATGAAGAGCTCGTTGATTGATCGTGCGAGCTTCCTGGTTACCCGATAACGACTGGTCACTGGTTCTAGTCGAGGTATATTAATCTGGAAGACCGGTTCAGGGTTGAATGTCGAATATCGACACCCTGGATACCGAAGCTTCCTGAATCTGCGGAAAATTCTTTCGATCGATCGTTACGGTATGGATCACGGTATCGAACGCTTGTTCAGAATCAAATACCGCGGCGTTTTTGACTCGTTAGACGAGAAACGGAGGATTGTATTATAGTAATCGTGGTATTAGAGTTCGGAGTTTAAATATTGAATGTTAAAGTGGCGAATAAGATAAGTGGCGTACCGAGACTTTCTTGATCGACCGTCTAAGTTTCCTGTTTACCTGCTAATAGACGATGACCGGTTACGCGTAGACGGACGGAAAATTGCGCCTTAGTCTGGAGATTAGTTCAGGGTTGACGATTGAACGTTGAAACGCTGAATGCTAAAGCTTGCTGAACCCGCGAGCAAGTAGTCTATGAAAATCTTCTTGATGGATCGTTAGAGTTTCCTGTTTACTTAATAACAGTTGATGGCTGGTTTAAGTAAAACATAGAGGCCGGAGGATTGTAGAGTAGACAAGAAATATTGATCCGAAGGTTAGTTCAGAGTTGAATGTTGAATCGTTGGTAATTTATTCGGTTTTCAAATCCGGAATGCTACCGCTGGCCGGCGCTAAAAATAACGCAGTTCGCGAAGATCTTGATCGATCGAGTTTCTTGTTTACTCGATAACGTCTGATGACTAGCTTAAATGCCGCATAGGTGATTAGTTTCGAATAAAATGCTAATCGCCGAGTCCTCGGACACCACGGCTTTGCATCGCTAGGGATATTTCGAAGAATCTCGACCGCGACGTTAGCTTGAAAAGTTCGAAAACGGAAAGAAAGCGAAATGTACGAAGTGGTCGGAGGAGAAAGGAGAGGCGAGCGGGAAAGAGAAAAAGGGAGTAGTTTGGATACAGCGGGAAAAGTACAGCGAGGCAAACTGTCGACCGCGAACGCGGGTTAACAGCTGCATTTGCATTTTTGTTGTCGAGAGGCTCTCTTTGACGAAGACCACTAATTCTGGCGTCGGCCGACATATGGTCGATTATTCGCCACAGGATGTCGAAAGTCGCTCCGGCCGGGATCGGCGCGCTCTTTCTGCTGGCCGCTTACGAAATACCACGTTGACAGGCGAATGCACTTCCGCTCGTTTCGAGTCTCCGGCGAATTCGTTGCGTGGCCGCGGCTCGCCGGCAAATTTCCGTCCGCCGCTTCGAAAACTCTCCCTCCGCGAGAACCGACCGACCAACCAACGCGGCTCTACGCCAAAGCCTGGTACACACGAGAAATTCCGATCGATAAAGCGACCTCTAGATTCTCGATGAAAGAATGTCCTTTCCAGTCGGCTTCGAAATCGCATAAATTTCCACCGCTATAAATCTCTTGCAGGAAGCTCGATCGTATCACCGCGATCATCGGGGGAAAAAACGTCCGCGCGTGGAACGAAATTTTCATTTTTCCATTAGGACGCGATTATCGGGCAGCAGCAGCCGGCCGAATCGTTATCTGGCCGCGTAGTCGTTCCTCGGCCACGTGGCCGATACCCGCCTATCGTTCCGCGAGATCTCACCCGATAAAATCGCTTTTCGAGAAACGAGAAACCGACCGCCTGAAACGTAATTACCGAACACCGACGGTGCGCTAGCCGACGACAACCGGTAATTAATTATCGGACGTTCCGAGCGTTAACCTACGCGATTCGTCGCGATTCGTCGCGATCCCGAGTCCACGTCGGCCATTTGGAAAGCGGCGATTCGAGCCCTTCGCCGCGCGTCAACCCCGAACAAATCGAATTCTCCTGCCACGTCCTCTCTCGCCTCCAACCCCGAAGGAAATCGAGCCCTCTGAGGCTTCTACCCCGGTTCAAGGTCGATGCCAGGCATTCCTAGACACCACCCCATCCCCGTCGCCGGCCAACCGTGTATATCACCATCCCAGGAAGCAGGCTAGCATCCCTTGCGCGGTGGGAGCTTCCATTGCTGCCCCATGCTGTCTGCCACCCCGGAACTCCACTGGCAGAGCCTCTCTACCCTCGAAAATCCATAGTGGACCCACCCTTCGCGGCGCCTGCGCGTCTCCCCGTTCCGTTCCAACGATCAACCCCCTTCCCGCCCCGGCTGGCCTCTCCTCTCCCAACCAAGGACGTCAACCGACCGACCGAGCTTCATGCCGCGAGCCATTAAACGGCCAAACCAACGGACGACAGGGATACGCAGACGCTCGAATAAACCCCGGATGGATCCTGCCTACGGATACCTCCATTACGTACGCGATTCCGAACGTCAAGATGGCGAATTTTTACACGCGCCGTTTATCCTTCCACCCTTAAGAGCTCGAGAAGTTTTTAGCTTACGAGTGCCAGGTAGTTTTGGTCGATTCGAGAATTTTTTGGGGATGTAGAGCAGTAGCTGCTGTGTCGAACAAAATGTCGGAGAATAGTAGGGACCGCGGGTTTAGTGGTGTGGGAACCAAGATGGCGAATATTTAGAGAATTGGTTCTTCGGTTATGAGAGTTAGATCCAGTGATTCGGAGGATTTATTATGATACTAATACGATCGGAATCAAAATGGCGAATTTTTCTGGAAGATAACTTCTTCTTGGAAACTTAAGACTTCCAAAAATTTCTGCGTCGTGACAACCAATGTTACTTTTGTCCGAGTAATGAAATAAAAGTGGAAACGATAATCTTCTGATGGAAAAGGCTGTTTCTTGGAACTGAAAAGTCGGAGAATAGTAGGGATTGGTGTGGAAAGCAAGATGACAAATTTTTTAGAAAAATGGTTCGGCTACAAGATTTATTACGATACGAATAGATAGGTGTTGCTTTGTTAAATAGATCGGAACCAAAATAGCGAATTTCTCAGGAAGACGACTTCTCGGAATCCTAAGGCTCCCAGAATTTTCTGCGTCTTGACAATCGACGTTACTTTTGTTCGAGTAAAAAAATCAAAGTAGAAATGATAACCTTTTGAAGAAGAAGGCTGTTTCTTGGAACTAAAAAGTCGGAGAATAGTAGAGATTGGTGTGGAAACCAAGATGGCGAATTTTTTAGAGAAATGGTTCGGTTATAAGATTTATTACGATACGAATAGATAGGTGTTGCTTTATGTAGATCGGAACCAAAATGGCGAATTTCTCAGGAAGACGACTTCTCGGAATCCTATGACTCCTAGAATTTTCTGCGTCGTGACAATCGACGTTACTTTTGTCCGAGTAAAGAAATCAAAGCCGAAGCGACAAACTTCTCTTTCTCGGAACTCTGAGAACTCGAGAGCCTTCGGTTTCTAATCGATTCGAGGGATTTAGGTTGGATAATTCGAAGGTGGTTGCTGCGTCCACTCGGACGTGTTTCCGGGGCTGCATCGATCTCGAGGGGACATCGAGTATTTGCCGAAAAGCCCGGCGGAGGGTAGAGTAATCTACAGAGGGATTCGTAAGGCTGATGGATTGGTGGATAGCGTGTCTGGCTCTCCGATCGCGCCACCTTTGATTCGTGTTATTTAATTCTAATCAAACCCTCCGTCCATATTTGTCCTTCCTCTCGTTCAGCCAACTAACACCGTTTCCCTGAAACCGCGTTTCTCGGTAGCGGCCTGTACGTACACGGGGTGACTCTCTGTCCGCTGAACAGGAGACCTTAACACTCGAACCAACACGAACGTAACTTCACCGGCGATAGTTAGCGACGTTTAGGTCAGCCTTCGAGTCAACCAGCCAACGAATCACTCTGCACGTACGCGTATCGAGCACGGTATACTTACTTGGAGCGAAACGATAAGGAGGGAAGCTAACCCGAAATTAAAACACCTAAAATCTCGTTAGCAGCTCGAGGGAAAATAGAGGCGTTTGAGGAATAATAGGTAGGAGAGGTTTGAAATGCAGGGCGAGCCTCGTAGCCTCTCCAAGGCCGTGTTCCTCCGAACGAGCGGTTCGAAGGTCCCTCTCCAGGAAAACGCGATCGAAAGCAAGGCTGCGGCCGCGTGGAGAGGGATGGAAAATTGCCATAGAGCCTTAGGGTAACGATCGCGATAACGCAGCCGGCCATTAAACAGCGGGCTGAAGTATGCGCGCACATTTCGAGTGCGTAACCGTGTTACGCTCCGGGGACTCGACACGCATCTACGCGATCGGTCTAGGTTGGCAAGGCCCGTGTTAGCGGGCTGTTCCTAGGGGTCGAATCACTTGTCGCGTTATCAGCCGGTCACGCCGGAACCAGGCATCGCCGGCGATCCTCAGCTTCTCCTCAGTGCCTCCTTCCAATCTCTCCTCTGGCCTTGGCTTTCCTTCGATTGGTAATCGGAGAGGGATCGAAAGCAGGATTGATGATCGTAATAGTCCGCGGGGGTGCGCCGTGATTAGTTGTAACCGAAGAGGAATTGAAAATCGCGGTAGAATCGGGCCGTTGTTAGTCCAGTTGCGTAGCAAAGGGACAAACGTATCTGATCCGCGGCGTTGGCAAATAAAGCAATCGCTGCGGTACTAATTGCCGGTAGAATTACGATCTATGCACCGTGATAGCCGGTTGTTGCGGTAAACGTAATTAAAATAATGGTCAGATGCCGAGCCGGCCACCGCGAGAACAGCCAGGTCCAAATTTAGCCGCGACCACCGGCGCGGCTCTCGTAATTCAAGGTTAATGGGGACCAATTACTACCGGCGTTACGAATAAGCTGATTATTCAGCGGTGCTTGGTCGCCGCGACGGAAGCGAGCGCCGAAGCTTCCTTCTCGATTTCCGATGCGCCGCGACGCGACACGACGCGGCGAGAGAGCGCAGGCTGGCTGTCTCGCGGGCCGAGGCTGGTCAGAGCGGTGGAATCCTCGGAACGGTCGCAACCAGAGACAATTATGTTGTAATTGCGGCATTGTCGCATCGGTTTCGTTCCCCGGCGACGGGCCCGCGGTTCCAGCACGCATTGAAATGCAGTTTTCTGCCGCGCAAAGTGCACGGTTTGCGTTGCTTTCTTCCCACGCTGCGGCAGAACAAAAGTCGGTTACGTAAACGCGTGTCTCGTTCATCGGTTCCCTCCGGGACATTGTTTCGCGAAATCTATAATTTTTTCCTTTTTTTTCCCATTTTCCTTCCTCCTTTTCCATTACATGTCCGTCACCGTGACACGCCGGTGATCGAGACGAGCCGATCGAATCGCGATGGCGGCACCGTCCGTGTAACGGGTTCGTGCGCGATTCCTATTAAACGGCGGACACCTCGCGAGATCGATATTTGTCTCTCGGTTTTCTCGAATCGAACGACACGCGTGTTATCGGCTCGGGATCTCGCCGGTGTTTGGCTAAGTTTCACCGGCTCGGCCCGCGCGTCGTTAGTCTTAACGATTGCAATTAGCGTCGTGAAATTGCACGGAGTCGCCGGCGAGTATCCTTGACGAGTTCCTTGAATGCACATCGCGCGGGTAATCTCGGGTTTATTCGAAGGATTCCGCTTCCTCTTCCCTTGGACCGAGTCAAATCGTGGCTCTGGCCGGGGCCGGACAGTCCGAGAAACTGCCGGCCGGGCTCGAAAAGCTCCGCTGCGGAGGGAAAGAAAAGGCGGCAAAAAACCGGAGGCAGAAGAACCAAGTGGCACAGCCCACGTGCCACTCCTTTCCTCCCGTCCTCGTCCCAATAATTAACCGTGTTTTGCACGCCGGGAACTCGCGCGAGCAGCCGCGAAAGAACAAAAGGCCGGCCGTGGGTCCTAATGGTATCTGAATGAGACTATTCCTCGAGGACCTCCGTCCGTTCCTCGTCCCGGATAATGGATTCGGTGTCATCTAATAATTAATAGAGTTCTTCTCGCTGCTGCCGCGCGCACTCCTAGGCACCGGCAATCTCATTCATCACGCTTTCTAACCCCTAAGCATTTTAATTAAGGCCATCGCCGTTTTTCCATCCACCTTTCTTTCTCTCTTTTCCTCCTTCTTTCCATCTTTCTTTCTCTGCACCTCGCTCCACGCCACTGCGAGAGTCCCTTTTTTCCTGGAAACCGCGTTTTGCCCCGCGAATCGCGAACCTTCTCGCCGGATCTCCAGGATCGATGGATCTCGCTCCAGACCGCACCGGTCTTCTCTCGTCTTTCAGAAATTTCGACGCAGTTGCCAAGAGTTCTCGAGAGAGATCGAGATGTCCGTTTCGGGAAGTTCGCTTCGTGGAATATTCGTATACTCTCGGGAATAATAATTATGTTGGACGAAGAGGTAGAGAAGGCCAGAGGCAGCGGCGCGGTGTCTTTGACGCCGGTCCTGCGCTGATCCTGCATGGGGTCCCTGTCCCATGGAGAACGGTTCAATTAAACAAACAGTCCGTACTCGATCCGTAACGCTTGATTTCGCAAATAAGCACTGGCAGCTCCTCAAAGTAAAAGACCTCCATTTCCTCCGCTCGAACATTCCTACGATTCCTAGAAGAAAACAATCATCGTCGCGATATTTCCATGAACGTAAATTTTCACCATCAAACTGACTAATCTAGGTAATTACCAAACGAATACTCGAGACGCGTTTATATCAAAATTTTTGATATATATTCCGCGAGTTTCTCGGAACTCGAAAGCGAGAAGTTATCGTTCCAAACGAGAACTATGAAAGGTAGAAATTTTCTGACGCTGGAGGGCAAAAATATTCGCGCGCTACCTACGCCAGTGGGGACCCATCCGGCGACCACGTGGTAGTCAGCTTCCACTTGTCGCTATTATCGAACAATTTACGCATCTTGCGACGCATCTCGTTGGGTAAACTGGGCAGAAAGCGGGAAAGGGAGGAAAGCAGGAAAGGACGGAGGGTCGGCGGAAAAAGAGGAGAATGGAAGAGTGTGCAGATGGCAGAAGTACTTTGTAATAACTATACTTATCCCGAAGAATGCCGGACTGTTGAGTGGGCATATCGGTCCGCAGGGTTTCCTCGCGTGTCAATCAACCCTCGGATAGTGGTCGCCTTTAATTATCGAGATCCCTCGCTCGTAGGCCGCCTGTTGTTCCAGCCTCGAAGGTGGCCGTGGAATTCCTCTAACCAGTCGAACGCGAACACCGCAGGCTGCCCGATTATCTCCGATACACCGGCTAATTAAACCGACGCGACGCGACGCGTCTTTCCTCCCCGTCGATTTTTCTCTCGCCGCAGAAATTTCCTGCTCGCCCCGACGGCCACGTGCTGGAGCCCGGTGTTAGATAAGGGAAAATCGCGATTCGTACTCAGCGATACCTTGTGCTTGTTCTGGTTGCAGTCTGAAACCGCCGCAAAAGGATGGGGTGACCAAGTCGAACCCCAGCAAGCGACATCGGGAGCGGCTCAACGCCGAACTGGACACGCTGGCCTCGTTGCTTCCGTTCGAGCAGAATATCCTCAGCAAGCTGGACCGGCTGAGCATCCTCAGACTCAGCGTCAGCTACCTCCGGACCAAGAGCTACTTTCAAGGTGGGTCTTCAACCCTTGTCGCTTTCCCTCGGGCTAATCGCGCGAACCGGGCCTCGTAATCGTAAATCGTACCTCCGGAGGATTCGAGTGCCTCGTTTGAGTTTCCAACGACTCGAAACGAAAAATACCCGGAGCGTAGGTTAGGCCGGAGATTGACGGGGCCCGGAACGCGCGATAATTAACGAAATTAATTCGAGAACAGCGGCGATTAATCGCGACTTTCCTGCCGGACGAGATGAAACGTTTAAAAGAGTGTTACGGAGATGGCCGGGGCTGATACGTGTTATTAATTGCGAGAAAATGGTCCAACGTCAAGATGGCGGGCAGATACCGAGATTTCTTGCGCCCGGTTCGCTCTGGCTAAACATCGTTGCGCATCCAGGAGCATTAGCATCCTCGAATATCCTAGCTAGCACGCGATGCTGTCGTTACTCTGTCTCCGTGGAAACAATAAGATTCAAAAACAATGGCCGGCCTTCTTCCGCGATCCTGCAATTCGTCTGTTCCCCGTCAAACTTCTCGGTTTCCTCGGCAACCATTGTGATCCGCCGTACTATTGTTGCATTGCTGCATCGTGCAAGATGTTACGGAGAAAGTGCTCGGCTATGCAGATGCATATACGGTTTGGCCGTTTTCTTCTTGTTCGAGAAACCTAGTAAGTCGGCCAATAAGTAACGTCGGATTTCTGCAACGTAACGCAACGTTTTTAATTAATCGGAATTACGCGACTTAATACCTTAAGATTTTGATAGATTTTTATAGAATTCCTTTTTTTTTTTCATTTCGAGGATAATGATTATTATCTTACTAGTTCCTGGAAAACTGCTTTCGTGATATCTCGAAATAGTTTTAACCTTATAGCTGTTCCGCTGAATCGAGTTAAATATAACGGCGACTCTGAGGCGAACGGAATGGCGTTTTATCAACAAATCAGAGGGTTGATCTGAATTCTTATTCATTTGGGAACACGACTATTTATCTTCGTCACATCGCGTCAATTATATTCGTATGCAGCATACTTATCTTCCCCTTACGAAACGGTAGTCCTAGCATTAAGCGATTACTCGGCCGCTGGAATATAAGAGAGGCGGACAAAACGAACGCGACGTTGCAGTAACGTTGCATTAACGGTGTAACGTTAATATCAATTCGCTTCTTCGTTAATATCAATAACAACGGCATCAACGGTCGGCTCGTTAACGTTGCGTCGTATTAATAACAGCGTGTATTAACGACACGTATCGATGATAAGTCAACGCTAATTTCGCGAAAAGCAGCTGCACGCGATACCTGTAACTGCGAAAAGAAAAAGTGGCGAACCAGTCATTTGACTGGTTCGGTGGCCGCGGCGTGGAGCACGTCGAAATGCCTGATTAATGGGGCCTCGTAAAAAGTTGCAAAGTTATAACCAACGGAGGATTTAAATCGCGTTAAACGCGGTTAAACGGCAGGCCGAATTTCCATATCGATTCGAAAGGGTTGCCGGGACAGACGAAAACGCGAAAAACCGTGTAAAGCTGGGCAAAGCCGGGCGGAGCGAGGCTGAGCCGAGCGTAGGCGAGGTTCGCCAATCAATAGCCTGAAAATCCGTCGTAAAAAGATAAGCCCGGTTATTACGAGAAACTCGCGGCGCTCATTTGCCCGAAGGTTGTAATTTCTGTACAAAGAAGAGTTTATAATCCGTTCGTGACGCGGAATCGTAACATTGCTCAACCCATTTGCATTGCTTATTCATAATTAGTCAAGATATCCGCGTGGCTATGACATTTTTCAGTTTTAGGTCAGCCCAGATACCGCGCCGCGTTATACAACGATACGCTCCGCGAGATCGGCCCGGGATAATTTTCGTTAGAAATCAATTTCCCGATCCGCCCGAACACGTCGCGACGCCTTCCTTTCCCTGCCTTTCGATTCCTTTAATTCCGCGCCGCGGATAAATCGATTCGAATCAACGTGACCCAATTTTTTGGCTCGATCGCTAGTGGCGTGACTCTTTAAGATTACGATATTCAAGGTTACCTCGCTTATCGGTATTTGCTGAAAAAAGCCACGGGCTCGAAAGGTGCAAGGGCATTCGCCAGCCTACGACAGACACAGGCTTTCCTCAACGACGGAGACAACGACAAAAGCGGGAACACGCAGAAAGCCAGAGATTTTACAGGAGAATAAAGTCGACGACAGATGCACGGAAGAGAGACAGAGATAAAGAAAGAGAGAGACGCAGTGTTAAGTAAAAAGTTAACGAAGGAAGAATAGGGAGAAGAGGAAGATCGGTGGCCTCACGCGGAAATCGCAGGCAGCGCGGAGGATCGGGTCGAACGGAGCAGAAAATTTTGTTGTAACGGAAAGGAAGAGAGTGAGAGGGAAGGAGAGAATGAGAGGGAGAGAGAGAAGGGTAAAAAAGAAAGGGGCCAGAATTATGCAACTGCATCGGTGGCGGCAGCAGCGCGGCTTCCTGCGCCGCGGGTGTGCAATCTCATCTGCAATCGCAATCAGGTGGGGGCCAATCGAAGAATCGCCGCGGAATAATGGGTAGACGTTCCTCTTTCTTCCCGTCCATTATCTTCCTCCCCCGGTCTGGAGTCGCGAGAAGGCAGCTCCAATCTCTCACGACGAACGTGCGCGGCCTCTAAGTGTGCCCACACGAAACCCTCGTAATGCGGCTTCTACACTTTTATCGATTTAACGCCGCTAAGTACTGCGAACCTGGCCACGGACGATCGCGCACCTCCTCCTACCCTTTCAGACCTCGCGGGGAAACTCCGATGATACCCGTCCGTGTCCTGGACGCTCCTCCCGAAGGCTGATCCTCGGCCAGCACCCACGGCCTACGTCCATCGATACTTCCCGATGCTTATCGATCGCTCAAATTTTTCTCCCAACCTATCATTTCCAGATCGACGCCCGTCAGCTTTCCTAAACTCCTTCCGAGGATTTATATTCTTAGCAGTGGGTCGATTGCATTGTCCGGTATCCTTCCTCCGGGATCTTCCGACTTTGCCCAACTTCTTCCCCTTTTATATCCTCTTCTAGGCAAGAATAAATAGGGTACCGTTCCTGGCAATTCGGTAGTCTCGAGGAATGCGGATACGATCGATCCCAGTGTGACACAGCGCGAGAGATTTTATAATTGCCTGAAACCTATGGGGTATTCCGTTAATTTGATCAAGGATTAGTTACTTCGTTGTAGAAAAGTCGTGGAAGACGACCAACGGAGTATTTTTAGGTATGTACAGACTGACGGAGTTTATAGCGAGTTTACTATGTCGGACAACCAATTACGAGATGAAACCTAAAAGTTCAGAATACTCTGCGCGCTATTTGGGACTGCGAACTATGAACTTTGCAGAAGTAGAAATTTTCGAGAATGTCAGAGGTAGAATAAAATTACTCCTCTAGCTCCAGCCACGAAAACCTTGCCCTCGTTGCTTCCTACTACAGGTGTGTTCAACCTTCTAGAACACCGAAAACCTCGAATATACGGTTAACATATTCGACTAATTTACTATATTAATTTACGAGCTTTGATATTATTCTACGCGTTTTTATTCGAGCTGTGCACATGTCTATTTGACGACCAGTACTCAGTCGACATTCTGAGTAAAGAAAATAAAGCGATAAATATGTTAGGAACAACTATAGGTGAAATAACCCAATAACTCAACCCACACACGTGCCTTTCTTATCTCATTTCTCTATTAAAAATGTAAGCGAGGATACAAAGACACAAGAAAAGCTTCCAGTCGCTGTGGTTCACCACGAAAAAGCTTTTTAAGCACATGGGGTTAATTAACGAAATTCGTTTCTACGAAGAAACGTAGACTGTCGGGTCTCAGAGCCGATCGACCGATGGAAACATTAACTCGAAGGCAACGACACGCGTTTCTACCGATCCAGGCCGTTGCTCCTTCGTTTCCCCGGCGTTAATTTGCCAGGAAAAGGAGGAAACGAAATGTCTGGTGTTGCGCTGAGCGGGAGGATGGTGTGTGTAGACCCGGATGGCCGGAATCGAAATGCGGGATGCGGTGGATGGTGTCGGTGGTAAGGAGGATCGACGCGTGGGTCGCGGCGTATGCAAGGTAATGGACACGAATCCGGATGGCGGGGCGCGCGCGCTCACGGGAATGCGAATGCGAATGCGAATGCGAACGCGAGAGAGACCGGGAACAGGAATGCGAACGTGAACGCGAATGCGAACGTGAACGCGAACGTGAACGCGAAGGTGAACGCGAAGGTGAACGCGAGAAGACAGGCGGTGCCGGAGAGGAAGACTCGCGTTCTGTCGATGCGGTGTTGCGTTGTGTTGGGCACCCTCGGACAGAGCGAGAGAGCCACGTCCCGATATCGCGGATCTCGCAGTATATCACCTGCGGGCCACAAGAGGTTGGCCGGCCTCTACTTAGCGCTCTTGTTGCTACCGGCGAGCGATCCTGAGAGCGAAACCACGGCCCAGCCCCGGGCATTGTTCACACCGTTTTAATAGGTATTCATTGTCGGACCTCAGATCTTTTCCGAAGACTCCCGGGAGAGTGTCGCCCGATGCCCCGATACCTGGGAGTTCTTCTGCATTACCAGCTCACCTGCACCCTGCCCCGCGACCGCCATCTTCCACCCGGCCACCGGCCACCGGCTCCTTCTCGCTAATTGCGAAAAATCCCCGCTGAAAGGGATCCGGCTGCTTTTGACGAGACCTTCGTCGCGGCCAGATCCTCCCATACGGAGAAAGTACCCGTCTGCCACCTTTCCACCGAGTTTCTTCCTTCACTGGTGACGGAGGAAGCGGTTGTCGTGACAGAGGCAGCAGGAGGAAGTCGGAAGAAAGAAAGGGAAACGACCGATCTCGCGATGCGATATAACACGTAAAGCGGATGTCTCGATAACGATTGCGAAAAGGGAATTTCGGGTTTAGAAATTGGTGACTCGGTCTCGGCGCGAAGATCGGCGGGAATCGGCGAGGATCGACGCGGATCGGCGCGGATCGGCGAGGAAGGTTCCCAAGGAGTGGCGTTCTCTCGGACGGGACGGTATCGTCTATTTCCCACAGTTGGATTCGAGCTGGGTCTAAGAGGGAAAAAGGAGAACCCGCTCCGCTATGTAAATTAATTAGCCTCTCGGTAAACGCGCTGATTTTTCAACCGGGCACGTGGTGCGTCCTCGCCTCCGGTTAGCTAGCAGAAACAACAAGAAGACGACAAAGAAGAAGAAGAAGAAAAATACGAGGGGGAGAAGGAGGAGAAGGAGAAGAAGGAGAAGAAGAAGAAGAAGAAGAAAAGGAGGAGGTGGCGAACGTTGCAGGAGATTCAGATAGCGGATCGTGGGGGTTGCGCCTCTTTCGCTTTTTTACTGACGCTTACCGTTCCTTCTCTCGCGTTTCGCCATTCCCCGTAGACCCCATAAAAGGTCCAAAGCGACGAGTCTCGGTAATTAACCTCCTCCGCGCCGATCTTATTGCCGGTCCCTCCTGTCTTTGCTCGCTTTTTCCCTGCTCCCGATTCCACGCCACCTTTTTGACGGCCCAATCTCCATCCGATACATTCCTACTCTCTCCGATCCCGACTTTTCTCCGCTAGATCCCCGAGATTTCCCCGCGTCTTGTCGCGAAAAACTCCGATCCTCGAGACCGAGATGTCTGTAATTCCTAGACTTCTTCGGATACGAAGAAATTTCTGGAGCGGACCGCGAGGATTTTCGGATTCGACGAGACACGCATAAACGCCGTGAAGAACGCGGCGAACGAGGAGCAGGCTGTAAAAAGAGAGGGAGAGGCTGGAGTTTAAGGGGTTCGAGGCTTGCCGGTGGAATAATTGGAGTTTGATCTTGCGTGTGACAGATAGACAAAGAGGAGAGACGAAATTGCGTCCGAGCGGAATAAGGTCCCTGATGAAATTGTTAGTTCAAGACATTAATAATCTCCGTGGACTAATTAGTTACCGTGCGAGGGCATCAAATCCTCATTATACAATTCGTCACCCTCCGACACCTTAATCAAAACCCCTGGCACACGTGGAGTAACGACGCGACGTTAGCGGGAAAGTAATGAATTCTTTGCACTGTTGAACGCGACGCTTTGCCATGCTGCTTAGGAGCATCGATCAACCGGATTTCCAGGACGCGCGTTTCCCTTTTCCCTCCATTTTTCTTCCGCGAATCCGTTTCGATTCTTCTTCGCAAAATTCACGTACGGAAATCGACGAAAAAATCGAAAAAACTTGGAAAGATGTCGCAAAACGGTACGCTTCCCTCGTAAATCGTACCCATCTCGAAGTTTCGAGAGCTTGTTTCGAAGAAAACGATTTTTCACAGACGCTAACCGCAGACGCGATTGCTGGCAAGGATATTTCCTCGCATTTCCACGACGGAGCAGCTTGTACCGCGGTGTACCCCGTCGACGTGACTCGTAAACGCGTAGCATGGACGTTGATGAAGAGATACACATCGGAACAGTTACCTTCTCATCATTACGACTCATTTACATTTTTCATTTCAACCTGACACCTGGCGGGAAGGAACAGCGGGAGAACCACTGCGTGACGGAGCCAGGGGGAGGGGAATTTAGGAAACGCGAGGACGCCGCAGGTCGAAGTCGAGCGAAAAAGGACGCCCGAGGAGGACGAACGGAGAGGAGAGAAACGGGAACGAACACGGCAAATGTCGAGCGAGAAGAAGAAGAACAAGCGGAGAAACGAAGCGGAGGAAGAAAGCGGAAGTGGTAGAGGAACTATGATGCTCGTTGGAAGCAAGAGGCACGTAGCGATGGATATAGTGGCGACGGTGGTGAAAAATAAAAAGAAATTAAGACACCGGGGTTGAGGAACGGGTAGGTGGTGGCGGAGTGGAAGAAAACAGGAAACGAAGGGTTGGGGGGAAGGGAGAGGAGCGGAGAGGAAGCGTAAAAGGAAGAAGAGAGGCGCGGAGTAAAAAGCGAAGGAAGCCTCTAACCGATGGAACGAAAATGGCGGGAGAAGTGGCCGAAAGGCGAGCGGTGTAACATTGACAGCGCGGATCGGGGCGAGAGGAAGCGAGAGGAGGAGAGAGAGAAAAAGAAATCAACGAAACGGATCTCTCGAGCCGGTGGCCGAGAACCGGAAACGGCCGCCGGATTATGGAAGATCGTAAATCGATTAAATTCGTCGGCGCAACCGCGCTACCGAGCAGCGCAATTATTTAATTTCGCCGATTATCTCCGCTCGAGTTCATTTTTCATGTCATTATCGCGATGCGGTACCGCCGCCTTTTATGATTTCCCATCGCGGCGCGCGCGCACCATGATCGCGAGCCATCATTGCTATGAAGTCATCAGCCCGGGGGCCGAGGATCGGGGCTGCGCCAGCCTTTGAAAAGTGATTTTCTTTCCGCCTGTCGCCGCGGGCCTCGCGTGTCTCTCCTTCTCTTCCTCTCTTATCCCTCTCTTATCCCTCTCTTCTCCCTCAGGCGGCCACGCGACGCTGCGAAACCGATTTTTGTTAATGCCCGATGCGTTATAACCGGCGGAATCAGCCTCGCGTTTTTATCGCGCCTCGGATAATCCGTGTTCCATTCGGATAAGCCAATCTCTGACAACTCTCTGTCCGCGGTTAACGTTCCAATTTAATCCTCGACGACCAGACGTCAAGCCGCGATATCAAAATAAATGAACCGAGTAATTTTAATTCCGTCACCGATCTCGAATATATACGCTGTTTGTCGTATCGCGGTGTAATGACATCGCGAACGGGTAAGCGATTCTTGTCAATGCGATATATTATAAGCAGAGAAATAAGTCTCGTACTTTTATCGCGCTTCGGGATTATACGTGTTCGAAGATTTTAAGTAGATATCCGTCGAGGCTCTGCTCGTGATTAACGTCTTCTCTGACACGAGTGGTACTGATTCTTCGAATTCGCGATATTTTTTTGAGCATTTCAACGACCATGATGGATGGAGAACGTTACGAAAGAAACAGCGCGCTATTTTTCCTTTCCTTTCGTCATATTGTTCGTCGATTCGTCGTATCTCGAGAATAATATTATCCCGGAGCAATTATACCAGATATAACATAGCGTCCAAAATTTAGAAAGTTCCTCGATATTAAATTAAATATCTCCGCTCGGAAAAAATCGAGAAAAGAAAGTTCCACGATGACCATAATACCTATAATAATTTCTCAACCTTCCCGATTCTAAATTGTCTCGATTCGAAATCAACGATCATAACGCGGAAACAATGGTAGAAAAAAAATCGACGATCAGAGAAATTGTAAAATGGGAAATAAATTTAGGAGAATTTGAATAGCGGAATTTCCCGGTACCCGGAACCGTGCTGTTATCCCGGAATTGGAGATGGGGAATTAGGGAAACGGGTTGCTAATCGGGAGGACTCGTTAGCCAGTGGAAGGCAATCGGTCCGTGGCATCTTGGTGCCGGTGTCATCGAGACGGGGAAGAGGATCTGTGGCGATCGGCGGCTGGACGGCGATCGAGATACGGGAAAAAGTTCGTTGGGACATCTGCCGCGAGCCATCAAGCCCTTCCGATGAAATGACGCGGCCACGGCCGAGGACCGTGTGCATTTTTCTGATAGGGCCCGTGTAGTCTGGTTCACGGAAGGAATGGCACGCGTGGCGATCGGTATCGCCACGGACAGTCGGTCCTCCATTTCGGACGGGCAACATCCGATTTGCCTTTAATCGGTTCGACACCGAGCGCTCGACTGCTTGCCGACCGGACACGCGATAACTATCGCTCATTAACGTCATTATTAAAAATGCGGCAATTAGACCGCGGCGAATATCGACTTATACGGACGAGACACGTTTCTCGATCGGTGAACACCTTTCTTCGTCATCTTCATCGGCCGACAGAGAAAGCCTGCTACCGGTTATTTCGCTCCACTCAGCGACAGGTTTTACTCGAACGACATATGAGCGATTTTAGGGAATGGAGTCGTTAACATTTCTCAAGGTCTTTTTTAACAGCGGCATCTGTACGTTTTTACGTGGGAACCGTGAGGATAGTAAATAGGGTGTAGCACACGGTGTCTCGAAAGTAATATGTCTCGAAATTACCTATGAGGCCCGCTCTTTCATGCAAATTATTCCGAATAACGTAATAGGGAAAATGCTACCTTCGAAATTTCGAGTAGTCCCTTTATCGCCACTAATTTAACGAGTTTACGATTACAAGTCGCGAGGAGGGAAATAAGTGGAGAGGAGAAACGAAAATTTTTCGTATTTCGATATACTATTTCGCCTATTAGCGATCTACTTTTGCAGAACATTTTACGCGGTGACTGCTGCGGTATAATTTAGATTATTCTTAAGATACAACGGGAAAAATCGTCGAGATAAAACAAATATCGATACGAGATATCAGTACCACTGGTCACTGGTGGCCACAATGGCAATCGACGCGTTAAATAAAATCCAGAATAGCGAAATACGAAGGAAGTGCCAATCGACGAGTCGTATGTTCGCCAATTTTTCTCAAACGTGGTTAAATCACTATAGTCTCGCGTGTGAAACTACCAGGTTGGCCAAGATTGGTCCCTGCTAGCAGAAATGTATATTTCCTACATCAGTAGTAGACCTAGAGACGATGAAAATAACGATATCTTTACCTTGTTACTATTTTTCACGCTCTCTGTCTCGCTTCGATTCCAACTCTTCGACTCTTCCGTAACAATTAATTGACATAGAACTCCGTATTATAGACAAAAGACTCAATGTCCAATCACGCGATACCATTTGCTTCAGGACCAACGTGATTACAGACTCCTATACACATCGCTAATAATTTCCATTGACACATTTTCCATCTTGCCGCCCCACGAGCGGGCTGACAATGGTGGCCGACGGTATCGCTTCGATCGTCTTCCATTTTTTCCACCGGGTGTCCGTAACAACGTTATCGTCGACGGTGGTCACGCGAAAGGAAACGGACACGGTGTAACGTATCCGTGTTCTCCGGCCGAGGATAATTCACGTAACTAGAGAGAGAGTACGCAACGATTAATCGTCGGGATAATCGAAGCGTAAGAAGCGTCGTCGGTCCGCGTTCCCGTTCCCGGAGATCCGTATCTTCTCGTACAATGTGTTTAGACGTGTTTGCGGTAATGAAATATGATGCAAATCGCCGCGCGGATGATTGCCTGCGCGGCTATGAATAAATATCGCGGCGAGCCTGTCTATTAGATATTAAAGGATAATTAACGGGAGATTGAACGAGGCATTAGAGAAGATTAAATCCGGACCGCTGTTGCGCCATCGGCGATTAACCGGCCAATCGGATTTCGCCAGAACAAGCGCGTTTCCCCGTCGGTGATCGACCTGGATCGGCCGGGATAAGATCGGGAAAGGCGAAAAAAGGATTTCAATCGAATCGGCTCACAGCTGCTCGATCCCGCTCGCGTACGCGGCGCAGCTTCGCTGATAAGGGCGTGTTTACAGGAGCGCAGATGCGCTCCGAGGACGAAAGTTACAAGCGGAACAGGTTACAGGACTCGAGGGCTAAGTACGTCATACCGATAATCGGGTAGGATCGCGGAAGGTGGTAGGAAAATCGATTGTCCCGTAGATCGGTATGATCGCGCACGGTCCAGCACCTGTCGCGTACCATCCGCTCTCATCGATCGGCCGTGTTAACAGCGATCTGATTAAAAATTAATAAACGACCGGCACCCAATGGAAATACCGAGAAAACCGACCACGCCAGCTGATCCGCTTAATTGATCGTTCGCCGTACCGGCGTAATTACGATCGCGAATTACCCAGAATTAGGGGACGTATCTGTACCGAGCTGATCGGCCGATTTTTCTGTAAACGAAAGTAAACAACGCGTAAACGGGAATACAGTTCGCTGCTCGGTGGTCTGTTTAACCATAAATGTAAAGAAGCTCGGGAAATTCTTTACACAACTTTTCTCGTTTTATGTATCTTCTAGCGGCATTCGAGGCCGTAAAACGGGGAAAATTGAAGTTTCTAAGTGTTTCTAAGTTTTTAAGTGTAGGAAAAAATATAACTAATCCATAGAGAACCGAACAATCTGGAACATTGGTTTATTTCCAACGTAATGCAATCTTATTTCGAGCTACGACAACAGATAAATTGACTCGGTCGTGACGGTAACGTAAGGACAGAAAAAAAGAAAAATAAATAAATAGAAACAAAGGATGGTAAGGAAAATACCTCTCTCGCGTCCGAACCTTCTAGGTCTACGTTCGAAAAGTCGTTGCATTACAATATTAAATTGATTTTTCAGTTCTGTATTTTAATTATGCGGAAGATTAGCAGTTTCATCCCTTAAACTCGAGTCACAATGGTTTATATAAAATGTGAATAACCGAGGAGTGAATTTCGTGGAAGCAGAAGATCGCAAATCGCGTACACGCTTTTCTCGTCGGTCCCGGAAAACGGAACGAGTTCCAAGACACAGCTAGGCCGTCTAATAGCTTCAATCACTTCAAATTCCAACCTCTTAACTCGAACTTCTTTCACTTTACCGCGCCAAACTACGAAACCTCTCAACGATACACCCACATCTCTGGTATATCTACATTCCAATTAGGCTCCCTGCGTGGCATTCCTCGGTTGCTAAAAGGAACCTCGAAATCGGGACTCGTCTGGTCCAATTCCTGCTGTGGCTGTAAATCACTTTCGTTCGAGACGTAGCAATAATTTTCACTCGGACGTTTACACTCTGGTGGCTCGAGAGATCCACCTGACTCGCGAGATCCGTGAACAAACTAGGCGTTATTTACATAGAAAGAAGAGGCATGCCCGTATCCGCGGATAATGCAAATTATTCAGCGTCACGATCCGCGAGGGATGTCCTCGTTGCGTTTCCACGACGCGCATTTTCCTTGGAGAAATGATCGATCCAACTTTCGTCATCCTGAATCGACTGGAGTTGCTCGATGTGCATTTTCCTAGGAGAGATGATCGATCCAACGGTAGTCTTGATTATCCTGGATCATCTGGAGCCTCTCGATTGGCAAAGTTAAGCTCGGAAGCTAGTTCGGGAACCTGGTGGGTTGGTAGGAACTTGGTGCGACAGGGTGTCAGCGTGGAAACGGGGAATCCATGGAAATTAGCGAAGGATGCTCGTTGGCCGCGGCGATGCGCCGGTCCCGGGCGTTGCACGATCATGAACCCCGATAAGAGGCGGCGTAAGGGTGTTATTAGCTGAAAATACGAGGAACACCAGCGGGCATCGGGCAGCACTTTTATGGGAGAAAGGGAATCATAATTGCGAGAGTTTAGCCGTAATGTCGGCAATCATTTTAATTAAGAATAACCCCTACCCGCCGCCGCGGTCCCCGCGTTTCCAGGTCTGGCTTCGGCCTAATTGGCGTATTTCGTATTTTACTGCGGCGTCTTATGCAATTGGCCTGTCGCGTCTCGTGTTGCCGGCGACCAATGATCCATGGGTCGCCTCGATTAGACCATTCCAGTCAGGGTGGGGCGTTTTCCGTGGAAGAAATCTTCGCTTTCCTCGTACCTGCGAGGAAGAGACTGTTTCGAGGGAAACCGTCAGCTGAGGCGTCGTGCGTCTCTTAATCGAATCAATAGGTATTTTCACGAGTATTTCTAGAGAAATTGGACGCGCGAGGTACGGACTCGTTGGCCAGTCGATCGTACGCGTATCGATAACGTTTATCGTCTACGTCAGCCAGCAATGACGCGTAATAACGTCGTAACTCGGAAGAGCGATCGAAGTGACGTTCAGTCTCGATAGGCCAAGTAAATTACGCCACGTCCGACTTATCCCTTCAGGATCTGAGCGTATCGACAAAAAGCTGGCTCGCGTGCGGTAAAAACGAAGGACTCACGTGGTCTCGCGGCCCGACTCCGCCAACACAATCGCGCTTTTCCCTCCACCATTTTCAACCATCTCGGTATTACCTTTTCTCCGCGGTTCCGATCGAGATTCTTTCCGTCCAAGCGACGCCAGTCGAACGGGATCCACGATTACCGAGTCGAAATTGCTAAATTAATCTATAGTCATTCCTGGATATCGTAGCGCTTTACCTCGGGTCCATATCTCTTCGTCCGATTCCACCTAGAAAAATAGGAAAATTATATTAGAAAATACGCAAAGATATTTAACTTTTATCGGTAATGGTAGAACGCGCTTCATGGAAAGATTTGCTAGTAAATTCGGAGTGTATAACCGTCCGCGAATTATTCCAGCAGCGAATAGTCGATTTTCGAAGACTCGGGAATAACGGAAATCTTGGTTAGCGAAGGATTAAAGAGCGGTTGAGGAGAGGAATGTATCTCGGAGATGGTCAGGCTGTCGGTATCGGATGGGTCCGCGACGAAAAGGCGCGGTAACAAGCTGGCGGAAGTGCAGCAGCAAGAGACGACAAAGCACGAAATCGCGGGTTCGCGGAGCGTGAAGCGTCGTTGCTGGCCGGCGACGATCTCCGGGACGATTCTGGCCGTATCAAAGAACGAAAACGCAGTCCGGAACCGCGTCGGCGCGAGGGAGAGAAATCGGCTGGCGGTTTTTTCTCCTTTTTCCTTTTTTTAACGAACCCGTTGCCCGTTAGTCGTTAGCATGCACCGAGAACCAGCGTCGGATAGCGATCTTCGCGGGCACGCGCTCACCGACCATGAGAGTTCTGAATATTTTTATATGAAAATCCAGCCTAGGTGAAGCTAGTTAGAGGCGGACGCCGCGCGAAATTTTTCTCCGCACGCACGCTACGCGTTTACGTGACGCCGATCTCTGTCGATCTCCGTTGTCCACCGCGCGTTATGATCGCGATCCCGCCGGGAAAAAGGCCGCTTTTTCCAACCAGACGTCGTCGAAGGCTTTGCAAACCGCGAACGCTGCTCGCGGGAACCTTGACTAGCCCGACCTTTCCATTTATGACAGACTCGCGAGGCACCGTTTGGAACTGTGTGGAGAACCGTGTCGAGAACCGGCCCCCGATCGGACCTGCGCCGGTTTCTTTCAAATTCGATACATGCCTCCGGAGCGGACGGTTATCAAACTTCGGATCGTTGCTTTACGACCACACGCGCGCGCGCGATACCAATCTACCGGGCGTAATTGAACAATTAAACGTCTAACCCGCGTTGCCAGCGGAATGGCAGCGATTATTACCGTGTGCTCTCGATCCAACCACCCAACACCCTATCGAGCTACCAAACTGCTGATCGATCGAACGCATCCGGTCGGAAAATCGAAACGGACATCGAGCTGCGCGTCGGTGGTACCCTTGGCTAATTATCACCGCCACCCCGGGTCCTTCTAATTAGACAATTAGCCGTCGATGCGTCGATCGCGTATGCACCGAGGCGCGAGAGCATCTTTCCGCGAACGGAACCCCGGTCGGCATCTCGATGCTAAAATCGGCCATGTAGCATGCGTCGAGCACATTTTCATTAACATAGTCAGGAAAAAGAGGTTAGTTGCGCGTAATTACAGAGAGCAATGGAAGAAAAACGAGCAGATTCGCCCGGAGAATCCCTTTAACAAGAGGAGCCTGCCATCCGTGGCATCGCGAGCGAGCCTCTCCTCTCCAGTTGCCCGCTTATGGAAATCGCGATCAGCAACGCGAACGCAGATGGACACAGGCGGAAGGAGAGACGCGGAGAGAGCGTCCTTAATAACGAACGGAGGAAGTGGTCCAAATAGAGAGCAACACGGGGTGGTAATGTGGACCATCGCGATCTTTCCGTTCCACGACCGGCTACTCTCCGATTATCCTCCAACCGACTGCCCGTTATCCTGCCTTTCTGTTCTCTATTTCTTTATTTCTCCTCTTCAACGCGTTCTTTCACCCCTGCGATTTATCTCTGCATCGGAATCGCTCGTTGATCTGGCCGGAAAATCGCGGAATCGCGAAACTACGCGAAGATCGAATCCGTGATGACTTTCGCGAGATCCAAGAGTCACCGTGAAAGCCTCGATTCTTTATCGCGCTTTACTCGCGATTTAGCGAAGTAGCGGTGATTTAACGAGCCATACCGTGATCATAATAATCCAATTTATTACTTTACACCTTATTACTCTTCTGCAGCCAACTCTTGCTACCCGCCAGCCTCTTATATCCTGTCGAATAATGGCGTGTATTGGCAAGAAAAATGAATAAAATCATTCATCATCCGGTACCGACACTCGAGACGCCGCTGCCTCGATTTCGTATCGCGAAACGATAAATCCGAATGGGAAATCCGGGAAGACGGAAGCGCACGCGAGTTTGGCGGGAGATTTGGACAGGAAGACTGAATCGGTGGAATTAGCTGGAACGGAGGGAGGATTGGAATTAATTTTCACGGCTGGATCACGGCGGGATACCGTTTCCGTGAAAGAGAGAAGCCCCAGAGAGGAGTGGCCTGCGCGTCTTCGAGCTTTCGCTCGTGATCGATTTGTTAATGCATAAAAGCCGCTTCTGTCGAGCGAGCGACACGCGAAACACGGCTTGGAAGGAGGCCCATAAAACCGGGCCGGTGTTTATCACTGAATACGGCGTCGTAATTACGAGCCGCGGGTAATTACCTCGTAATTAATACGTATAGTATTGCGAAACGCGTTTGCAACGTAATCCCCGCGAGTGCCATAAGCGACGCCGGTGCAAAGAAATTCGACCGCGACGCGTTCGCGTTTTATGCGCTCCGCCGGCTAACGAGTTTCGTTTATTTTGCAACTGCCGATTGGTCGAGGGGAATAACGTTGGAAAAAATCGCGGCTGGATCGATTACTCGCCGAGGAGAAAAAAGGTTACGATGGGACTGGGGAACGGTCTTCGACCACCTTTCTCCCCGTTTTGCCCTGGTAATGGGACAGCCGGTGATTAGAAATCGGATAATGCGCGTATTAGAGTTTCGACGACACCCGGGCGGAAATGAAAATTTCCAATCGCACGCAACTCTCTCGTTCGCGTCACGCCCCTCTCTCGCTTCTTACCCTCGAAACCAGAGGGATGTTTCCTTCCCGCGAGGCGGGATTACCGCCTCTCCGCGTCTCCTCATTCGCACGCCGAGGTGAAAGAAAAATGGCCAACGGATATCGGGGATAATAAAGGAGTAACGAAGCAGAGAGATCATCTCGGGTAACCGGCGATGAGTCTTTATTCCTCAACCCCCTCATCTTCCCCTGCAATCCAAACCCTCGTCCCTCCTCCTCTCTCCTCCTCACTCCTCTTCTCTCGGCCTCTTCGTATTTCTTAAATTATAACGCGAGAAAAATTTACCGGTTCTACGGAAAGAAACCGATCGACGGTAGGCCGTTCTGTTGCTCTCTCGAAAGCTTGATAAAATTCAAGGGTTCGTATCGAATGCTCTGCCATCTTCGATCCGCTTCGACGTTTGACGAGGAATAGCTACAAACCGTGACGCGAGTGCTCATCGGCGTAGCATCGTTGAAAATATATTTCTATCCCGATTCGATCGACCTGTCGTTCTTCGTCGAATTCGCATCGACCACGCGCGTATGTACCTGCCTCCGAATGCGCGGCAAATTAATTAATCGATTAATTAACACGGTAGTTTCGTTTCACGGTAAAAACAATTTCTTCTCGATTTCTTGCACGGTCCAATTTCATAATTACCGGCACAATTGCCCGCATGGCTGCCATTCCGCCAACGCGACTTTCCACTCCAGCCTGCCATAATCAAATACCGCATATGCATACGAGTATTATCTCGGGCTCGTAAAACAGCAATTTCTTCGCGGTGTTAGCCGCGAAGAGGCGTCTTCTTTAGCATTTAAGTGAACCTAAGCAGAGGGATTAGATTGTAGCAGCAGCTCGCGGCCACGATACTATCAGTTTGAATCACTTTGTTCAATTTTAATGAAAGCCGTGGCTCGCCACGCTCGAGATCCGCCGAGGGTTTCCCTTTTTCCGATTCGACAACTCTTTTAGCCCGGAAAAGTTTCGTTCACGGTCGAGGCGCTCGACTCGCGGACGCTCGCTCGCGCCGNGCGGACGCTCGCTCGCGCCGCTGCCGACGCCGACGCCGCCGCCGTTTCTTCTCTCCGCAAAAGCGGAGAAATAATTGCGTTCGTGTAGCTAAACGCCGGTTATTTGTTTTTACGGTGCATGATAGTGAGCTCGTTCCAATTAAGCCGTAATATATTTAGACCGTACGTTTGTTTTAATATATCGCCGGTCCCAGCGTTGAAAGCGTGCGCGCCAGTAATACGCGGCATTCTCGTTAATCCGCCGTTAATATCGGAAGTGATTGATCGACGTGACGTTTCCAGGGCCCAGAAGGAAATCGCGTTTAACGCGGGCACGCGAAAGAAAAATCGACTGGCTGTAAATTAGATGGCAGCGTTTCTCGCTCTCCTTTCCGGCCGGAGGACTCCTGAATTTTTATGAATCGTGTTTAGCGACACACATATTTCAATTAGAAATCTTGCACGCATCTCGCGAATCCGCGATATCCTATCGTTCCATCTCCCTCCGCCGGCAAGCCCGACCGAAAGAGTAACCTTTTTCTTCACGCGTATTATTTATATATGCACGCTCCGAGCCGCTTTTCTTTTTTTCCTTTTTTTCTTTATCTTTTGAAATATTCAGATTGCTCCATGCATGCGGGTTTATTATACAGTCGAACGCTTATCTCGCACTGCTGAAAAATAAAACGCGGATATTCCACCCGGACTTTGAAAATATTACCGCAATAAGCGCGTACAAGTATAAACAGCTCGGGGCGGGAAATTCGTCGAGGAAATTACGGAGATCTGCCTCGCGAAGATCGCAGGATTCACGTTCGCGATGGCTCGGCAAAAAGTAGTCACAAAATTCGCGCTAATAGCTGGCCGATCTCGGAATTAATTACGGTGTAATTCCACGCCTAATAAATCTCGTGCTTACGCTCGGACAGTTTTATGAATTTCGTCCACGAGTTCCCCACTTTGCCTATCTTCCTGCAAACCTGATTCTCGAAATTTCGCAAATTCGCCTCTCGTACTCGTTCGATCGCGGCGATTTTATTTCGTCGCAGACCGGAGTACCAGCATAGACCCGCCAAACTCGTCCGGAATAGTAATTCCGGATCGCGCATGTTATATTTTCCGTGCAATTAAAGCGTTCCCCGTCTCGATAACCCGTGCTCGAAGGAGGCTGACGGCGGTGCGTTATTAAAATGGGTGGAGAGGAAGGGCGAGGAGAGGAGAGGAGAGGAGAGGTAATGGCTACGTTGACCCGTCGCGAGAAAGGGCAAAGGTGTGCCGAAAAGGTAGAATTGCTCGGTGTGCGAGTTTTAGAAAACCGCGATAATTACGCGGCATGCATATGCAAAGGTGGCAAATTGCTCGTAATAACAGTGGTTCGAACTTTCATCGAGCTCTATTTATCCGGACGAAAATCTCGCTGCGAAACGAGCATCATCCAAGGCTGATATAACGCGCGGCTGATAATAATTACTAGTTGTTATTACAGTCCAATTCGCTGGTGGGTTACGGATACGCATCCATTCTAATTACCAGCCGAGCAAGCCTGCTTGATTCATATTCATACGGAGCGCCGGTGAAATTTTATGCGCGCGCCGCGGACGTTATAGGCTGCTATCTTAGTTTATTAGTTGGTGCACACTTCCCGTCGATGCTAATTCACCTATATCAATCCGAGAATTTTGCGGGGTTATGGTGCAGAGCGAGGCATGACGAGGAGTCCGCGACGCCATTGCAACCGCCGCCGACGCCCCAGACGCCGGCTCGCGGACNTCGCGGACGAGCCAGCAACCGCCGTTCAAATATTTTCGCCCCGAGTTTTCTTTCCTACGCGTTTCCTCTACGGCCAGATAGTGGAAATTATTAGCCGGGAATAATACACCGGTAATTAACTTTAGTTACTTTATTAACGCGTGGAAACGGCGTCGAATAAAACGCAACGGAGAAGGAAACGGGAAGGAAGATACGCGAGGGGAAACGATTCCGGAACACGGTTGCGAAATCTTCGGTCTGCCTCGCGAAATGACGCGGAATTTCGGCCGCGATCGTGAATTCCATAGAAACGGAGAGCGCGAAACGGAATGAGCCACGGCCAGGACCGGTTACCACGGAGAAAGATAATACGGCGATAATTAAATATGATGAAATCGAGATTCGTCGATGTAGATTCTATCGAAATAAAGAGTAGCGAGTAAAACGAAAATTCCGAAACATGCCGGGGAATTTCCGGCGTTTAATTTAGATCGAGCTAATGGAAATTATTAATAAAGAACGAGAATAATAGCGGCAATTAAATTCAGCGAAATTAAGAGCCAAACGAGCAAAGAAACTGGGAAGGGGAAAGAATACGAGAGCCGAGATGCGGACAAGATACCGATTAACGCGCTTCAAATTTTCCCTTTCGTATCTTCCTCGAGCGTCTCCGTTCCTTATTTTCTCGTCCACCGGGTATTTGCCGGTCGTTGCAGGGTCAATATCGAATGTCGTAAGAATGGAAGGCACAGAGGAACGATGGAACGGAGGCCGAAGGAACTAGCGGCACCGAAGGGGTGGAATGTTCTCCAGGCGGCGCGGAGCGGAGTCGAGCTCATCCCCGAGAAACGGGCGAACGAGGGAGAAGTTTGGCGAAGGTGGCGCAGCTGCCGTAACTCCGGCCGAGTAACCCGAGACAGTATCATCGCGATATAAATATGGCCGAGATGGTATCGCGGTATAACGTAGTGTACGCGACGACCTTCTAATTCCTCGCGAGGTATGCGCGCGTGCACGTGCACACGCAGCCTAGCCGGCCACAGATATCGAGTGTAACGGTGGTATATTAGCCGAGAATTAACGACCGCGGTAATCAGCACTCGCCTCATAGCGTTCGCCGCGTTACACGGCCAAGGTTATTAACACTTCCACGTCGACCACCCTGGATTTACGTGGCCTCCCCGTGCCGCGCCGGCCGGCCACGATGGATCGCCAGGATCCTCCTTTCCAGCTGCTCCGCTCGATTATCCCGGAAAAAACCACCGTATCCGGTTCTGCCTCTCTCGATCGCTCTGAGGAAACCCGCGGAAAACGCGAAATTAGCCTCGGCACACGTATTATTGGCTCTGGGCCACTCGCAACGATCTCTCTTCGCCCGATCGGAAGGGAAAAATTGAACGCGGAGGATTCGGACTGGGGAATTGGAGACAAACCGGGTTTGGCAGCGGGCTGGAAGGCGTCTGCCGGCCGATTGGCGAACCGTTTGATACTTTCTCGATCTCGGTCCTTGCTGCATACGTGAACTTCTCACGCGAGCGGAGGGCGAGAGCGGATGGAACGCACGCACGGAACGGCACGGCATGGCACGGGGCTACGATCCAACGGGGCGAGGATCCATCGGGATCCACGATAGCGGGGGCCACGGCCTCCAGAAGCTCCGCGTTCCGTGCGGCTACAGCACGCATCACGCCAACACGCCATGCCGCGATCAGCTGGATGCCCGGAAGGCTTCTTGCCACTACTGACCCACTGAACGAGACACCTTTGCATGAGCTCGCTCGTTTAACTTCACCCCACGCTCGTCGCCGCCACCGTCACGCGTTCCCCGAGACCAGTCCACTTTTCCTCCGGATCCCGCCGAGGATCATGCCCGAGAACCCCGCGAGTTTCCGTCGTGCTCGAGTTCGAGGTCTCTTCGCGGTAGAGGAACCTCCGCGGAAGGCCGAGGCAAGCAATAACCCAATAACGTCGCGAACATCCGACGATCGACGAGATTCGGAGAATATTCCGTGAGCGAATTGGGAGAAATCCGCGGAATCGCAGAGTGACCGCAAGAATGAAAGAGGGTGGAAGAATTACTGAAAGGGGAACGGTGAATTAACGAACTGATCGGAATTGCACCGCGGCTCGGTAGGTTACAATGTATGTCGAGCGAGCGTATCTCGGCCGGGAGATGGTTAGAGCTGCAAAGCGGCTGTTTGCACGCGTGCTCGTCCGATAGCGATCAATTACGGTGCGTAACGCAACTGTTTTTACACGCCTCTCCGTGTTATTGTTCCCCGTGTTGCAGCGAGCGCAGCCATGGCGAAAAGGAAAAAGCAGCGTGCACGTTTCCGATAACTTTCTGCTCCGGAGCTACAACATAATTCTCCCCGGGTAGCAGCCTATGCTCAAACGTTCCGCGGCCGGGATCGTTGAACAAAGTGCTCTTTTATTAGGGAAATTCCATGATATACCGCTGCGTCTATCTCTCGCTTCCATCTCCGCTGATTAATTCCTTGGCCGAGCTAACGTAAACACCGGTCGGTTTAGGGGAAACGGGATTCGGCCGATGCTGCGAGGATTTAGCGAATTAATCAGTCGATGGTCTTTTCCGTAAACCCACCCGGCGGGCATTAATTTCTCGTTACAAAGTCGTTTCACCGTTGAGCATACAATTTTCAACGGGATTTCCATCGCAAATCTCGAGGTGTTAATTATATCAGAGATCACGGTAGCTCGGAGGCTCGATTAATCATTTCGTGTTATCACGTCGCCGCGGAAGCCCGTGGAAAACCAGCCGGGCCCGATTTCAGCCAACGGCTAAATTACGATCATTACATTTCGAGGATTATAATAATTTTCGAAGGCTGCCCAGTTGCGGTTTAATCGCTTGCCGTGATAAGCAAACGATATCGGTCGCCGCTGTTCAGCGGCGTAACGAAGACCGTTGATAAATCAAAGACGTTTTGCTTACACATCTGGATATCTAGATCGGGAAAATTACGCCACGTATACCGGCTGACCGCGATGATTCAGTTAATTACCGGTTTATGCAATTAATGTTTTTAATCGGCACCGACCGCGTCAGCGTACCACCGCGTTTCATAATGATAATAATGACCGGTGAAAGCGCGCCCCGTGCTTTATGCGCAACTTCCGAGCTGCCCGTTGGCTTTCGACACGACGTACACGCCGACCGATCTCTGCGCAACCATCCCGATTCTCCAATCCCCATCCTCTTCTCTCCTCCTCCTATACCCATCCTCGTCCTCTTTAAAATTCCACCTAGCTAATTGATACGCTTACTACCGGATCAATCGTAGATAAGTTAACGCGTGTTACTAGAACGGCTGTTTTGTAACGCGCGCGCGCGCGCGAATAATTGATACGTACAGTTGCGAATAAAACTATTTCATTTTCGCGTGAGAAGCTCCGAGTGAAAAGGTAACGGTGCGTAGAACGTATGGTAGGCGATTAGATACATGTAATGAGAGGAATATTAACCGGCCAACACTATGCCCGTATACCGTAAGCTCCTTCCGATGAATCCACTTTAAGAAATACTCCCTGAAATTTCAATTTAATATCACCGCGTGGTTCGTGTAAACGTAGAACTTTCTTCCCTCTTTTGCTTTCCATTACGACCGAAATTTCCTCGATATCGGCAGCAATTTCCCGAATTATTTTCCTCTCCGATAAACTCATATTATCAAGGTTGAACGTTCCGTATTAAATCGTCGTAGATATCGTTACCAATTTTAGCCTCTGCTAGTCACCGATAACTATCGCGAATGATAACAATTGCGAACAGCGATTATCTCGATCAAAGATTCGTCGAATTCGAATTTTCCCGCGTCAGAGTCAAACAATTTCCGATCTCTGAATACTCGGTAGCAGGGTAAACTCGGTTTTCCTTATTTAAAAGTTGCAATCGAGATATCGGTGGTCGGCGTTGTTATTCGAGGCGCGATATCACGTGGAAGGTAATTTCGATTCGATTACTCAGAACGCCGTAGACTGACCGGTTAGATAAGGTGTACAAAAATCGTTACAAGAAATATTTATTACGGCGAAGCGCCAATGGAATGGAGGGGTGAGCAGATATTTATGAGCGACGCGGTGCGAAGGGTGGGGCATTTAAATGGGGTCACTCTCATACATCTCCGTTGCCTTCGAAGGCACAAAGAAATTCATTAGAACAAAAATAACACCTTCCAGGGAAAAATACGACGCTCTGCGAGCCGTTCCTTTCTTCCCCACTGACACTTTATCCTCTTGATATACTCCTACACGTGTACCGACGCCAAGCGAAATAACCTTAACAGGGTCTATGCACATTGGCTATGGATTTCACTCGGTCACCGATTCAACACCAGTCTCGTTCTAATCGCCGACAGATAGTCGAAGAATTCATCGTCAACCGCGATATTTTATTCGCTAACGCGACGGTATCGAAAGGGTGCATAAGCGAGAAAGTTCCGCTGGGGTGCATAAGTAAGCGGCTGAAAGCCCACTCGAACCCTTTCGACTTTCAAACAGAGGAATCAACGGATTTTCCCAATCGTTTCGTGTTCAATTCTTCCCGATACGAGAGCTTTTTAATTCGATTATTCAGCGATTTCTATCAGCGGATCGAACAACGAATTGCAAATTGTAAGAAATTAATCAGAAAAAGAATCCCCATTAGGGTTCATCTCAGCCACGATATACGCGTCCCATAGAAAGCTATAAGTAATAACATCGACTCTGGTTACCGATTATGTCGGTATCGTTGAAATAAGTAAGAAAGGGAAGCTTTTTTAGGGGATGACCACGAGATGATATCGATGAGAATAAAAAGTGGGAAATTACCTCGGGATAAATATCGCGGAGCATAGAGCGTGATCACCAGGTGGTATTTTTGAAGGAAATAAGAAAGGGGAAGGCTGTTTAGGGGATGAGGAGGAAATAGCTGGGCCGGAGGTTGCTCTAATAACGAAAGGAACGGCAGGACGTTTGATGCAAGTCCTGGCTGTGCAGGACACGTTTCAACAGGATGCAATATTTCTGATTCTTCTCGCAGCGCGCAGACGGTCGCGCATCAATCTCCGCTTGGAGGCAGCGGCGATGAGACAGAACCTTTAATCGCTCGTCAAGAGTCGCCCGATTATTTAAAGGCTGGGCCCTTTTGTGACGTCCGGCCGGTCCACTGACTAATAATCGTCATCGATCAACCGGTGACTTCACACGGCGCATTTAATGCGCCGTGATGCCGTCATGATACGCGTACTTTGGATTAGTTCCACGATCAAAGGTCACGGCCGTGCGCGGTCCCATTCGGACGCCAGTCGGCTCTTCAGACCATTCCTTCCCGCGCCGCGGTGCGTTATTTCTGCCAGTGCTGAGTGCTCTGAGAATTTTCAGGCCCGAAGATCAAGTAGCTTTTTTAGATAGACCAACGTACCGGGTGACGTACAAGTAACGCCACTCCGACCAAGAGTGATCGCGCGGTAATTAAACATCCGGACGACTCCATTCCTTTCGCGCCTAATCCTCCAGGTACGCCGCTTTTTCCCATTATTCCTAGTCGCCTCTCTTTAACGCCGATTTAAATCACGTTCCGCGTCGTCCATTTCACCATCCACCGGCCAACTATACCTTTGCTTCACGACGGAAATTCTTCAAGGATTAATGCCTTCTCCTTTGTAGCCTCCTATGTACCTAAACTCGATATCCCGTCTCGAATGATCCGTGCGACGATTACGATTCGGTAAAATTCTAAAAATTTACAGTCTCTGCTAATTTTTAGATAACACGCCGATCCTCGTTTCACGTAGACGCAACTTTGCCCCGTGTCACTTTCTAAAATGTCAAAATTCTCATCGAATGTAAAGAGTCTGAGGGAGAACAGAAGGGATATTTCGACTTTAAAGCTAGCGTCTGCTCGGAAAATTCTCTCTCCGACGCTGTTACTCGTAGCAGAGAGATCCGCGAAAAAGCGGAAGCGGCCGGGAGCAGCGTGCAGGGTGGAAGGAAACGCAGCGAGCTGGTTCGAGGGAAGTGATTAGCGTCGTTAATGACGGACGTCGGGGAGGGCAGGCGCGTATACGCGGCGGGTCAAACGATGAACGTATAGAAATATAAATACATCGTTTGCCGGGGGGTGAGGGTCGGGGAAGGGAAGGGAGAGGAAGGGAAAGGGAGAGGGAGAGGGCGAGGGCTGGCAGGTAACCGCAGGGGTAGCTGAAGGAAACACGGGCTGCAGTGCCAGCCCGTGTAACCGACACCAGTCATTCGCCTCCCCTATTTCACCACCATGTTGTGCCACTTGTGCCCCCCGCCACTTGGTCCCCAGACACAATCCCTGTACGTGTTCTCCGTTCGCCTGTTCCCCACGCTCCAGGCCCTGTCCCGGCTCCGTTCGCGTCCACCACTGAAAACGATACGTTTGCCTTTCCTCTTTCGACCGTCGATGGATATTTAATTGGCTCGCGTGGCAGTCAATGGCCCGAGTCGGCTGGCTAATCCTCCGTTTTGCGGGATTCGCTCTTCCTGCGTCTCCCTCGACGCTTCCTGTGGCCATCGATCCGATAGTTCTTCTCTTTGTACCCGAAACGTGTCTCTCCCGTTTCAAACGCTACCTCTACACCGCGTAATTTCCCAACTTTCCTCGGGCTTTCGTTCCTTTCTTCCCCGATTCCTGGAAACCGGACCTTCGAGTCGGATCTTTCATCATTTCTATATGTTCTTCTTCTTTCTTCCACCGAATTCGAACGATGATCGTCTAACCACGAAAAGCTAGATACGGGTCCTGATGGGTGGATTTTAAAGCATAGGTACTACTGTATTCAGGAATCGGAGAATCGAATTATAGTGATGGATGAAAGCAGAGGAAAAATGCTAGATACAGGTCCAGACGAGTGAACTTTAAAGTTTTAATAGGTACTGGTATATTCGGGAATCGGAGAATGGAATTGGCAAGATGAACGAGTCTCGCTGGTAGAGAAGAGGAAGCGGAGGAGAGGAAGGTCGAGAAGAAGCCTGATGTCCGAGCAGTCGTAAAGCTGGTCCGTATCACGAAGCGCGGCTAATGTATCTAGCAATCGGTCGCATAGCTGGCGTCTAAAAGCTAAGGTTCTGGGAGTAATTTCGCCGGTGCTGTCCGCTAGAACAAAGGCCTGGGAATTAATTAGTAGGCGCGTATACGGCGAGTCCCCTAGAGGGCGCAGCATATGGCGCGATCGCATCATCGCATCACCACCTGGCCCTCCCTGTTCCCTTCTCCCTCTTCGCCTCGCTCCCGCCGCTCCTTCTCTCTCTCTCGCTCGCTCTCTCGCCCTGCTGTCCGAAGGGGGCCGAAATGTTGTTGGCTGGATGGACAAACCAACGGTCGGACAAAAAGACTAGCGGCGAATCGACAGGGGTTGCCGGCCGCAACCCTCCTGCGGCTCTCTCCGCGACGATGTTCATGACCCGTGAACGGGAAATCCAACCAATTCGACTTTCCAGCCAGCTTTTCACTTCTATCGATACGCTCTCCTCTGTACAGACTGACGCAAAAGTAGCGGTGTAATCTCGATAATCGAGAATTTTCCGGAATCGCGAGCATCTATAGAGTGTTTTTACGCGTAGCCGCTGAAACGGTCGTTTTTGTATCGCCATTTAGTTTGATTAAGCTGCCGGTTGCATCGAATTGGCGCGAGAAGAGGGAGAAAATGTGGGTCTAGTTCAGTGACGCCTATGGGTGCGGCTTCTTGAGTGACTTTATCTTCTTTCGCGTGTGGTTAACAGAAATAGAAATTAATATATTCCCTGGAGACATCGGCGTGTCAGCTGTCGCGTTTCTACTGGCCGTTGCCGCGTTGCCAACGCCGAGCTCTAGTTACGCGCGCAGCGGCGCTAGTGTTCCGCGTGGAGCCGAGTCGAGACCGAGTGGTAACCTCGGTTCGAACCGTCTTCCATTTCCGTCGCCAGGGAAGAAAGCCGAGGTTCCGATTTAGAATCGAATCCGACGAGCAAAACCCTGTCGAGACCGGGGAGATTTACCGTGGTTCGGCGCATCGTCTGGTTTTTAGAGATTCCATCCCGCTGTCTTTGGCGCGACCGAGACAAGGCAGACCGAATCGCGGTCGTCGAGAAAAGGCGTCGTATCGATTACCATCTCGCGGCATGGCGTCAAGGTAAATCGCCGGATATCAAGCTAAAATATGATGATCGTTGCTGATGATCGCGGCGCGAACGGTAACGAGCTCGCTAATATTCCATCAGCGTCGCGGGACCCGGACTTGCGGCTACTCGGTTTCTTCCTCGAAACGGGAACAGAAGAGAGGCAAGGACGTCGGAGGCCATCGGTTCACAGAGATTTCCCGGTTAGAACTGATCGGACAAAAACCGTGAGACGAATCAGGAGACAAATCAGCCGCGACCGCGACTCTGATCTCGCGGGACTCGAGCCTGCAGCGCTACGGAGACTGATTTACGACGTATCCTGAATTTTATCACAGAAGAATCCTTGATTTATGAAGCTCGTTTGATCGACGACGTGGATCTAACACCGGGTCAGAGTGGCGCGGATCGGGATTTCACGGCTGGCGGGATTAGAATTCGCGGGAAATTACGGGGGAACGAATTATACCTCCGACTCTGCTATCCGATCTTTTCGTTTCCTTATCCCCTATCGGCGCGTTTAGAGAGAGCTGTGCGAACGGTATGGAAAAACAGTGGAGAGGGAATGGAAATGGAACGGAAACGGAATGGAAAGGGAGACGGAGAGTAGTGTGCCGTGAGTTCAAAGGAACGAAAACTGGCAGTTTGAACGGAATTCGATCGCAGAGGAGATGCAACTGTACCGAAACGACGCGGTGGCCCGTTGGTCCGCGGCGAGTGCACCGATATCTCTGCGGTTTCGTTTATTTTAAGTCGGACGGTATTTTTAAAAGCGACTGTTCGCAGGGTCCTGGACTGACCGCACGGAAGGTGCAAACATCGGTTCCTTATTCACTTACCGGGGTCCGTGGGTCGGCCGTGGAACAAAAAGACCGAGGGGAAAGCGGCCTGTCCGGCCGCTGGTGGCGCTGGTCCCGGCCAAAAGTCTCGGTCGTTTTTCGAGGCTCGTGGTCGACGCATGAAAGCTGAGCCGCCGAACGCGGCTGCCGGGTTACGCTCAAAATCCCCTGTCCGCTCTTCAATCTACGGGGCCAAAGATCCCAAAGCGAAAAACGCTCCGCGTGTATGTATGCACACGTCGCGCCGCCACGGCACGTCACTTTTCGCCGGTCGTTCTGCTCGCTTCTCGAGCCGACACTCGAGACACACGACCTTCTTCTTTTATTTTCTCCCTCCACGCTCAGCCTCCGCTCCTCTTCCACTCTTTCTCTCTGTTCTCTCGGACCAACAACAGCCAGATTTTCTGGAATTCGTTCGAGCTCCCCTACCGCAACCTCCTTCTCTTCTCTTCGCTTCTCTTCTCTTCTGTTACTGCTGTTGCTGCTGGTGCTGCTTCTCCTCGGATGGTTTCGGCGAGTTCGTGGGAAAGCGGCCCGTTGATCGGCCTCGACCCCGTATAGATCGATCGCCGTGGCCTGCTCGCGGCTCGCGATCACGCTCGCTCGCCCGGAACATCCGCCTGTCGGCTCGCTGCAACGTCGCCTACGCTTCTCTCCCTCCGCCACCCTTCGCTTCCCTTAACTTCTCTCCGTTTGTCCAAACTCCCTTTCCGACTTCCTCCCGGCAGCTGGACGCTTCAGCGCCAACCGATCTCCGCGATCTCGTGTTCTCCCGGCGAGAGACGCTGTTTCCATGCGTCTTCCATTAATCCGATGCCTCGGGCCAGTCGACTGGTCGCAAGCATTCGATCGCCGCTCGATCGACCGTTTCTAACCCAAACCTTCCTCGAACGCCACGTTTCCGTGGTTAGACCGAATTCTCGCGAGTCGCGAGCGAACGAGACGAGGCGAATTGCCAGGAATTTCGCGATCCGGCGTGACAAACGGATTCGCGACGATGCGGCGAGATCGGCGAGAGGAAAGCCTGAAAAACGGGTTGAGGCGACACGATATCGCGTTTCAGCCTGCTCTTTGTGCTCCCTCGCCGTCGCTTTTCGAGAGTTAACGTCGATAATATTTCTTCGCGCGTCCGATCCCGGCAATAGGCGTGTAAAATGATTCGCTGTAAATCTATCATCTACCCGGGCCGCCACCTCCATCACAGGCACCTGGCCTATCTCACGGTATCCGCGAGAGAGGGAGCCCGGAATTATCTGTTCTTTCCTGAATATTCCAAACGGCACAGCTGCAAACGCGCCTCCACGTGGCCATCCTCGTCGACCGGGTCTGTTTCAGGCTCCCGCCCATTCCTTGATTACCGATGATCCAGTGATCCAACCGAGGATTGCACCACGGATGCGCTTCCGATCTCTCTGAAAGAGGAAGCGATAGTCCTCGGCCTGTTTTTGTCAGAATTCTCGCGTAGATCAAACTCTCGCGTACGTTCCAATCTTCCCGAACGAGTATTACAGCCTCGGACTCGGGTAACTCACTCGGTTATCTCGCACCATTTTCTACGCGATCCCTACGAGCGCGGAACCTTCGTTTTAATTTCTTCGTTTCGAACTAAACTCGCGGCCGTCGCGTTCGAGATCCTAGGACGCGAGAGATCGCAGGACCATTTTCCTCAGCGTCAATAATCCCTACGAGTGCGGAACTTTCGTCTTAATTTCTTTCTAGGTCCTAGGACGCGAGAGATCGGAACCGAGATGGAAGCAAAATTTTCGCTAGGTAATTTTATCACCGATCGGAGGAGTCGCGCGTGTCGGGACGGAGAGTCATTCGATAGCGCGATAGCGAAGGGGTAAAAAGCGGATCGGTGAAGCGGACCGAGAGGCCGCGCCTGATCCTCTCGAATTGGCGCGTTTCGTCGTATTCCTAATCGCGGCCCCCTTTGACAGCGCCATTCCTCTCGCGGCGAGAGGCAGCGAGTGTACAGGTCGTTTCACGGTGATTCCCGTGGCCGATCCGAGGGTTGCGTAGCCTGAAAGACGATCACGGTCGTCGGCGTCCCGCCGTGGCCGGGCCTCGTGTTACCTAGAGGCCTTCATTAGACTGACACTGATGGCGAATCGCCGCCACGAATCACGTAATCCCGCCGGTGCCCTCTTTCATTTGGCAGATCGAGACGGCCCCGCTCTCGTTCACGTTCGTTTCTCTCCACCGTCGTGATTCCGCCGGGCCATTTCACTTGAGGCGCAGCCTTTAATGAAAGGGTTCTTACGGGAGACGAGAAACGAGACAGCGTACTCGACGATTCCACCTTCTCTCTAGCCTCTTTCCTTCACTTTGTCTCTGTCTTCTTGGCCGCGCGCGGCTTCCTCCGCGAAAAAAGCCCGTCCGTTCGTTTCCTGGGCGCCACGAGCTGGAAACTGGCAGGCCACTCGCTCCTAGACACGTTTCACGACCGTGCTTTAAACCGGGATGCCCCGGATTGACGGATTGCTTCGTTCTTCGCCCGTTCGCGTCTCCGTCCTCCTCTGCGTTTCGGTACTCTCATCCGAGCCTGCAAATTTCCAACCGTCCTTTACCTTTTCTCTCAAAATCGCTTTGGTGGTGCTTAAATTCTGAAATTTAGACAAGCGTCACCGAGCTTCGCTATTCTACCGTACTTGACGCTCTTCGACGTAACTTTCTAACGTCCAAGTCTTAGAAATACTCGGAGAATCAAAGCACAATGGCATCAACCATCCCCGGCATAATAGTTTCCCAATGATCCCTCGCGCCGAAAGAGTTGGACATTTTCAGGTTCGTTATCGACATCAGCTGGTTAATCGAAAGCGATCGGGGGTTGCCGGGGTGGGAGCGCAGCTGCGGGGATAAAAGCGGCGCTAATCGCGCCTCGCCCTGTCGCGCTAACCAGCTCGCCGTGTCATTTTCGTTCGTCACAGCTCGTGTTCGCTGTTCTTGCTGAATCACGCGTCGAAGCGTTTTGATTCCCGCCGCCTACGTCGCGGAACGTCTTACTCCTCGCATCTGCCGGCCGATCGTTCGACTCTCGTCATCCTCTCACCTGTCACCCGATCCTCCGTGCCCCTGCCTCTTACGGTTCCCTCCGAAATTCCGGGCCCCGGTCGCGCGAGTCGATCGCGCTTCGGCAATCGGTCGCGAGTATCGACCGCGGGCCGAGGCTGGGCCTCTCATAAATATGCATCGATGCGCGGAATTGATTCGGCCGAGGCCGGAGAAGCGGCGAAAAACCGTGGAACTAGCCGAAAACCGTCACGCTATGGAAACGTTAAGCGTTAAGCCAAGGTGTGCTTTTTCGTCCCACGGATCTAGGCAGCTTATCGTCCGCTTCCGGAGACGCGAGCCAAGGCTGACCCGAGGCTAACCCAGATCCAGCGAGTCGAAGCCGAGATTCGACAGAGGGCTGGTAATCTACATCGCGAGCCAGATTTTCCGATTTATCCTCGCGGCGAAACTGGAACGTCGACCCGGTGCCGGAGGTCACGACCAGCCTCGAAGCGGAGGCTCGGCCCGGAAAGACGAAAGAAGCGAAGAGAAGCAAGGAGAAGCGAAGAGAAGCGAAAGAAGCAAGGAGACAGGACGTAACTGCGGCCTAGACGAGCGGAGCGTGGAAGAAGGGAAAAAAGAACGGGAAAAAAGGGTGGAAGGGGAAGCCGGGACTCGCCTATATGCTAATAGCGGCGCCCTGATTGGGGACGATAAACAAAGCAATTATACGAAAAGGGCGGTATCCCGTAGGTACGAGGGCCGTGGGGGACTTTGTTACGATTCGAGAAAGGCACACGTGCCAGGTACGCGGCCACGGACAAGGACAAAGTGGCTGGAATAAAAGCATCGGGAATTAATCGGGCCGGCTGACTTCTGGCTAATGACTCCGTCCGGATGATAGGATGATTAATCCCCGATTATTTCACCGGTCTCCTTCGGAAAATTTCTCACGAATGTTCGCTTGGTCCGCGGGTAAATAACACGGTTCGCTCCTCCGTGGAACCTGCCCTTTTTTCCCGCCGCTCCGACTCTCTAGCTACCTCTCTCTCCAGAGATCTCGGGGATCGGTGGAAAAGAGGAAGACGGAGGGCAGAAACAGACGAAGAATATCCGGCCGATAGCGTGAGCCTCGCGGAGAGAAAACGAAGGAAGAACGAGAGTTGACATGAACGGCGGCGCCATTAGAAATTCGCAACATGTGTTTCAATGTAGCGACAGAGCGGGGCATGCATCACCTCACGGACCTCTCATGCAATATGAATCAACTCCCGGCACACTCTGTAATTACCAACGCATTTCATTACGGCTATTAAACGATTCGCGGCATGAATACCCTTCCGCTAATGCCGATTGGTCCTCTATCCACCGAATTCTACAACGGTTCTTCTCTCACTTGGCACAACTTTCGCAAAGTTTCCGCTCTGCACCGATAGTTACCGAGACAGAGTTGTCTTTATGGCACTGAGAATGGTTTCGGAAATTAGAATCTTCGGAATTTATTGCGAATTTCTTAAATTACGAGTTAAAGTCGAGTTTTGGAATAGCAGTGTTAGTTGCTCGGTGTCGGAGACATCGCGGAACGTGGCGATTTTTCAAATTTCGCCAGGTTTTATTTTTACTCGTCTAGGAGCGGAGAACCCGAGCGGGAGCAGGCCTCGTCCAAGGCTGTCTGCGAAACGTTCGAAATCGAATACGAAGATTTATGTCGACCGGTTGCGGTTACTCACCGGCCCCTGAACGATTGCTGATATTCGTCCGGCGGCTCGGTAGCCGGCCAAGGGGTTAAAAGGTGTCATTAATATCAATCGAGGGCCACGATTGATCCGTAGGCAAGGCAACGCCAGGCTTGATCCCGCCGAAGGATTTATAGATCTCATCGTCGGCTATAAGGGAACCGCTGGTTAAAAATGCCGCTGACCCCTGTCGCTGGCTCTATATTTCTTGGGAATTCCCCTTTCTATGGATGCCTGCCACGTGGCCGCGTGCATGCTCAGCTGATTTCATCGTCCGGCTTTCCCGTAATTCACTGACCACTGGAAACCTCCCGCTTCCACGCTCGCTTGCTACTTTGCCAACGTTTTTCCAACAATCTGCCCTATCTGCTCTCGAATCTCCGACATAGACCTACTACCAACCCCCGATTGCGCCTCGAATTTTAAAAAATTTCCAAACAAATTATACGGTTTAACCCTTCGAATATCGGGGATTTCCGAATTTCTTTGTTCGAAAAAAGAATTTAACAGCCGATTATCGAAACGGATAATTCAGGATATTATACTTGGAATTTTAGGTAAAAATCGGGGATGTAGCTAGGCGAGTAAAACGATCGGAGTAGTAGAAGGTTCGATAACGGGGACGCTATCGTTAGGCGAAGTATGCGATTTCGTTCGCCGCGATTTCATGGATCATTTGCGACTTAATGGAGGACGATAAAGCGCGAACGAAGCTCCATAAATGCAGCCAGTCCTTTGACCTAGAAACGGAATGGCTGCAGGTAGGACCAGCCCCCGGGGGCTCAGCCCGTGTTCCGCAAATAAAAGCGGTTTCTTCGTGACCGGGTTTAATTAGACACTCCTCTAAATAATTGAACGAATCGGCCGATCTTCCGCGTACCTTTCATCCCCGTGCCACCCCCGCGTCGCGATTTAGCCAGCGCGTCGTCGATCGGATTTCGCTGCAGCTCTAATCGCGGACGGACCGGCCGTAATGGCGTTGGAGGAAAATGATAACGGCTCGGCGGGCTGCGTCGTCGGCGTAGACGAAATCGATTTTCAGGGACGAGAGCCATTTCAGAAGTTTACGATTAGAGAACAATTGACTGGCAGAGTTAACCTGCGAGGAGGGTTGCGGTGAACCTTCTCGGTGGCAGACTTTATCGATCTCCCGTGGCCTGAAACGACCACCCTGGTACCTTCTTCTTCCTCCTACGGCTCCGACGATAAAACCCACCGGGGCGTGTTCCTCCTATCCTTTTTCTCCTTCTTATTCTCCTTCTTACCACCTTCCGACCACCTTCCGACCACCTTCCCAGCACCTACCCAGCACCTTCCGAGCTCCCCGAATCCACCCTCCTCATCTGCCCTGCCATCCGACTCCCATCACCGATCCTTCTCCATGATTAATCGTCCGCGTCCACTGGCGGCCAATCTTGCCCTCGTCGCGCCGGACCCAGACTAGCCGTCGCGAATTAGCCTCCCGCGAATCCTTCGCGAATCCTGGCGAACACTTGACGGTTGGTCATCGGGCTATGCCTAATCCCGAAATAACACGGAGAGAAATGGAGCAAGCGGCGTGAATCGATAGCGCAGAAAACAGATTCGGGAATTTGCGGAAGGGAAGTTGCAGAAGGTGTGGACCGGGACGGAAGTTTGGGTCGCAGTAAGACCCGGGTCGGTGCTAGTCAGACGTAACGAAACGTCTCGCGATAAATCAACAGTCGGCGCACACGCGTCCCGTGTGCAATTACATCGCTGCGAAATTACACGATACGATCGGTGGCCGAATAAGTGGGACGACCGAGATTCCACGAAAATTCTGATAAGCGAGCCGAACTGAGCAATTAAATCGGGCCGCTTCGCTGGAACCGGTCCGCTTCCTAGAAACCGAGTCTTCCGGGGATCGGTTGATCGTTCGAAAAGTGAGCAACGATCCTCGAAAAAATCTCGCGTTTAACGATATCGGCCTAGCGTTTACGCCGATCGGCCCGCCGCTCTGTTCCTTTCGTGTCCAGGATCAGTTACGATAAACCAACCATCGCTGCCGTGTACTTAAACGCAGATCCCTTCTTCTGGACGAAGCCACTCGCCGAACATCCCCCGGGGATACCGTGCTCGCGGTTTTTATTTCCCATCGCCGACTTTCGCCGCGGAAACGCTCGAAAATATTCGGAAACATCGGCTGGATCGTTTGCCCGGAGATTTCGTCGGTGACGCGAGCGGAAGGAAGGGGTCGCGGGGAGGCAAGGGTGAGTTTTCGCGTGGGGAAATAAAGGCGACGGAAAGAGTGGAGATAAAGGAGAAGTCGGCCGAAGCAGGCCTCGCAGAAGCGTCGAGGAAAATCGATACATCGGGAGGAGGTACGATTACGCGAGTGACTCAGGCGGTTTCCGGTGGACGCCATGATGGATTTAAGTACTTCCGGCCGGAGGCGCGTGCGCCAGCCTATCCTGGCTGGAATTATCGGAGCTGCTCTCTACACGCGGAGATCGAGTCCGATGTCGATGTCGACCTACGACGCCAATTCTCCCTCTCCGATCCTCCCCGATCCTCCCCGATTCTCCAGTCTTTCGTTAAAATTCTCAAATTTCTTCGTGGAAGCTCCGATACCTCTCGCCGTTCGCCAGGCACGACCCGGCACGATCGATTTTTAATTAATTTCCCGGCGACTTTTGCCCGGAGTAAGCAACGGCTCGCCTCGTCCCCGAAGGTTTCTGCAAATGGAGCCCGGTCGAGTCGAAAAAGCCGGAGCCGACCGAGGAGGAGTAGCAACGATCGATTTTCCGATGCATCGTCGGGGAACAGGAGTTCTCGGAAGGGAGGCCCGTATAGTCCGGAATCGGCGCGTAATTAAAGAAACATCGCTGGCCACGGTGTTCGAGCGGATCGATAACGATCGATATCGACGGAGAAGGGATCAATCAGCCGGCTCATAAACCGACCTCGCCGGATTCCCGTCCAGATGTATGGCAATTGCTCGAAATAAATGGAGGCCCCGCTTTCTGGGCACGTCATTATGCAGATGATCTCTCATTGCCTCGCCTCATGCTGCTCGCTACCCCTGCGGACGAGCCCCCGCCACTCTATTCATTGTCTAATATCCCCGGCGCTTATGGCTGCGGCGAAAAATTTCGCCGAACCGGCTCTCGCGCGTAATTCGCTCCAGGGGTGAGTCCCTATTCCTCTCTCCTCCGCCGCTCCGTAACCGTCCTGCCAATTACCTAGTAAATCCACTTACCCAAAGTACGTTCGGTACTTTCCGTCTTTCTAAATTGAATTAAAAAGCTTCCGAGTTGCTCGCGATACCTGTGCGATATTCCTTTGACGCGCGGCAACCACAATTACGAGCGAATTACGAATATCCGTTACTCGTGGAAAGTAATCTTAACACTACAGAAAATCCCAAAATTCATTATAGAATTACGAAGTCGGTACCTGTACGAAAAAGTATTCTCGTAGGAAAATCGAATGAAAAAGCTTCTCGATTGACCAATGTTCCTCTAACGATGACCACACGAGGCAACCACAGCGCGAATTTTAAATATTCGTCATTCGTGGAAAATAATCGTAATACGACGGAAAATCACCATGTTCATTATAGAATTACGTAGTCGGTACCCGTAAGGAAAAGTATTCTCTGCGATGCGTTCGTAGCTCGAAGGAAAATGGAATGAAAAAGCTTCTCGATTGGCTAACGATGAAATTACGAAATTACGAAGCTACCTGTCGAGAGTATGCCAGCGGATAGTTGGTCGGAGGGAAAATAGAAGGAAAGTCGGTAGCCGATGGAGGAATGGTTAGAAGCGAGTACGTAGGTAAGAGGGTACCCGGTGGGCAGAAAGTAGCAGTAACAAATGTGGCGCGAAATTGGGCTTGAAGTATGTAATCGTGTTTCAGTTAGCCGTTCTTAGCTCGGGACAGGTGATGGCGGGGAAGGCCGGCTGAAACGACTTCAGGGTGGTCCGCAATGGGACGCGATGATACTTTATACCTTTCCACCTCGGGATCGCCGTCCTTTATCTTATCCGAATGACGCTTCGACGGGCTGCAGCGGGCGTACCGACTTCATTCGCATTCGTCTCGATCTTTTCGTCAGCAGCGTTGTTGGCAATGGCGCTACGGCGCGGAGAGACGAGACGCCGGCCGCGGACGACGCTGCGCCGCGTCGAGCTGCACCGGTGTGGTCCGAAATCGAGGAACGCGATGTTACCTTACACCTCCTTCGCGGCGCGCCGCGTCGGATATATACGCGCCACCAATACGCATCAACTGCGCGACACGGCATCGTAAATACGGGCTCAAAGACATAGGGGCTCGTTATTATGATGCTAATGAGCGGTCCGCCCGCTGGAATCCGGCGGGAACGCGCGAGATTCACGAGCCGACGAGGTGACGCCGACCGATAACGCGCCCCGTGAATTCTTCCTCTTCCTCTCCGCCGTATCGCTTCCAGCACCCCGACGCTCCTCCTTTCCTCCTTTCCTCGTTTCCTCCTTGCAGCGGTAGCTCCAACCGTTCTTTCTCCTATTTTCTCTCTACCCGTCTACGGCGTTTCTCTGAATCGGTAATCCTTCGGAGATTCCTTCACCGATTATCTACCGTGGAGAATTCATTTTTTTTTCCTTTTTTATCGGCACTTTTTAATTGAGACATCTGCGTCGAAGATTTCCATTGAATCCTACCGTTCGCGGAGTTGTAAATTTATCAAAGGCGAAATGGGAACGAGATACGAGACGCCGGTAGCTTAAATGGCCATAGGTTTGTATTTTTTTCATCTTTTTTTTTGTTCTTTCTTCAGGGGGGATTGTTGAATGTTTTTTTTTTTTACAAAGGGGACGGTCTGGTTAGAATTAACGATGTTATCGTGTTTTAGTCGGAATTCTTGCAATTAGATCAGGAATTCTTTAATTAGAACGCGCGTGTCGGAGATTTCGATTAAATCTCGAATCCACGGAGTTGCGAAGGGTAGAATGGAATGAGGATCTTTTAAGAAAATTTCTGCTCGTAGAATAGGAAATTCTATGTAAAGTTAATGAAACGCTTTTGCATCGCCGAGAATTTATTAGCATTCTTGGGCCGGAGATTCTTTGATTCTTTGACGGAGTTCTGGCTCGTAATCCCAGGATGGAAACACACGCTATTAGAATTTCCTAGACTAACTTTTCCCCTAACATTCTTAACGTTGATCACTAAAATTAGCACTCTCATATTACGATTAACCCGATAAATCACGGAGTTACGAGGAATAATACTTCTTTACGCGAAGTAAAGAAGAAAATGAAAAAAAACTCCGATTAAGTCGAGAGATGGCGCAGCGACGAAAGATAAAAAGGAGATATAGTCGGATGTCGAAACCGGTGGATGTAACGGACGCGGAAAATAAAAGCAGAGGTTGGGAATACAGTAGATGCGCGGCGTCGAGACGCGTAATCCGCGAGCGAGCCCTCGAAAGTTGGATCGCGCCGGTGACGTGTTCCTCTCTCTATCACGAACACCGGATCATGCCTTTCACATCGGATCTCGCGCTTTGAGAAGATTTGCGAATTAGCCGGCTCGTCTTGTTATTTACGGTGAAACCGAACACCGGACAGTGTATTCGACATCGGATACCATAAGTGGATTAGCTGTAGATCCGCGCGTCCATGCTGCGATCCACCGCGAAAGGTTTCCAGTGTCTTAGAACCCTGAAATGTGTTTCTCGCCTGCTTACACCTCCCGATTCTTCAAAACGATCTCCCTCCACTCTTTCCACTCCTCAATCCCTCTCGTTTATCATTCCTTACAGACAAATCGACAACGTTCACTCTGTGTTTTAATTGAAATATTTAATCGTCGAATAGCCTTTTTACTTTTCAACGTGGTACAGTTTCCATGTCGTTCGAAATTTTTTAACCTACGTCTATCTGCTCTTTATTTCCCTCTCTGTCTCGCCTCGCGATCGACGCATAAGAGCTTTCTCACCCGGTCGGCCGATAAATAAATTCCAAACGATGTCACTTCGATCCAGTCACCGATAACCAGCATGCTCCTACCGAGAAAACAATCTGCAGTCACGAGCAGTGACAGACTTGGCAGCGAACGTGTCAGAGATCGGGATTTTTCATTTGAATATTCGAATAGCGGCGTGTCGTTGAGAATTTTTTTCAACTGGCCGGCGTTTCATTTTATTCCGGTCGTTGTAAATAATTGCGACACTCCGCGATCGCAGTGGACACTGCTGATTATCGTGGCTGCGCCGAGATAGCAAGCTCCAATCACGGGTGATCGAGACGGAGAGCAAGCCGTTAAAGATCTTGGTCTTCCGTTCGAAATTATGGAAACGTTGAGTTGTCGGCTTGTCCGATTTTGAGTTTAATATTATGGTTATCAGGCGTTGGCACACGGTGTTTTAACAAACGAAGTAACGGGTACTTATGTCGTAAAGGTTACGAGCCAGGCGTGTTCCGTGACGTCGGCAGCCCGGGGTCTGCCCGGGGTCTACCCGGGGTCTACCCGGGGTCTAGGGTGGATGAACGCCAGCGCGAAAACAAGGGAGAAGTATTATTCGTTCGGGGCACATTAATTAATGAAATTTTGAATTCGAGTGGTATCACGGTTTGCCGGCTTCCGGCTCTGCCCGCTAATTGCGGCCTGATTTAGCCCCGCGATAACTCGCAACCCCCGAGCCACACTCACCCCTCCAACAGCCACCGACAGCCACCGACAGTCCACCGACAGTCCACCGCGACGCCTTCGAATAACCATATCTCCGACACTCCACGCGATACCGATCCACCTGCCCTTCCTTCTTCTTCCCTAAGCCACCTCTTTTTCAAACGCGTTCAAACATTCTCGAAAATTCTTTAATTTAACAAAAGATACCGTGGGCGAATACAGAACGTGTTACAAGGTTTCACTAATTTTTACTAGAATTTTACTTATATCCACCTGCCCTTCCTTCTTCTTCCCTAAGCCATCTCCTTTTCAAACGCGTTCAAAGATTTTTCAAAATTTTTTGATCCGACAAAGAGTAACGTGGATGAATACAGAACGTGTTGTAAAGTTCTTCGGATTTTTACTAGAATTTTAGTCCTCTTTGCTTTCTTTTCTTTCGTTGAAAGGAAGATGGAAAATTTCGAGAGCTTTCGATTGAAGTTCAATCCAATATATTTGAAATTAAAAAATAATTCGAATTTTAGGGATAAAAGTCGAAGAATTCTCCGATTTGAGAATTTTATTTATCTTTTAAGAAAGATCAGCGAAGCGAATATCGTAGAAGCGCGTGGAATAAATAGAAGAGCACGGATTTACGAAGTACAGTTGGAAAATTCGAGGTTTCCACGGTTGCGCGGCAGAGGAGGATGATAAATCGGGGAAAAGCGGGTGATTTTAATGGCCGCATGCGAGACGCGGTATAGCGATCTTGGCCTTGTCGCTGTAAATCGTTTTTCGAACCTCGCCCCGATTCTTCTCTCGCGCGTCTCACCGAGAGCCGGCCAACTAATTAAGGATACACTGATTAATCTTTTATGAGTTTTACAGTGGATGGGCGTGGATCGCGGGTGATTTACCGCGGTCGTAATCTTTCTACGATTGATTCGTTTAGAACCGTGTCTCTATCCCGGTTCCCGATGCATTAGCAACGGGCTCAGGCGGTTTTTCGCATGCCACCTAACGAGCCGGCTAGATATTATCGTAATCAGAGGCAAAAACGGTAATTTAGAAGTTCGTTAGAAATCGCGGTCCGCGTGAAACAAACAGCTGCTCAATAGAGCGGCACTTAGGCGCGCTAAGTAGCGAAACATCTGCTTAGAAACACGTTCGCCTGGAAACGGAATTTGCATCACGAACGGCCGCGCTCCACGCCGGCCAACTAGGCGAACTTTCCAACTCGAGCATTTCTTTCGCATCGGGTTTAATTAAAAGATTACCGTTTACGTGCCGATTAAAATGCAAATACGCGAATTCGAGCCGTGAGAGGGGGTGAGAGGAAAACGGAGGGCGAGAGGGGTGGCTGTGCGTTCGACGGGCCTTTCATTAGGGCGCGCACAGAACGGGCGACAGCGGTCGTTACTTGATTAATACACGGCTAATTCCGTTATCACCGAAGTCGCGCTGATCCCTGGAAATCCCGCGGTTGGCCATAATGCACGGTTTATCACGAATGACAGAGTGGGAAAAGAAAATTGCGGCTAGCTCGACCGCCCGGGGGTTAATTTGAATTCGGCAGCCGGCCGCGGCTCACGTGTATCAGCCAGCACGCGAACTCTCAAAGAAGGCAAAAAGTCCTGCCCCGCTGCTATTACCAAACTAATTAAATTACAAATTTCATTTGAACTGTGTAATCGAATCAACCGGCACGCGGCCCGCGAAGCTGTGTTTCCCACTTTCTTCCTTTCCCTCTCTCTCCTCTCCTTGGCCTCCTTCCTCCTTCTCATCTTCCTCCCTTCTTCCAACCAGTCTCAGGGTTCCTCTCCAATGCCAGAGGTTGCCATGAAAGCTACTCGAAGAAGATATCTCGCGGGAATAGTTTAAAAATGAAATCTCGATACGTTCTCCCTACCATTTAATTATTCCGGTTGCTATTTGCGTAAATAGAGACGCTGCCTTCGCTGTGAATCGCGGATTCCCGACGGAACGCGAAATTTCGCAGAGAAATTTCCGAAACGAAACCGCGGTTGGTCCCTGGCTCGGTACGCAAATGAAACCCTGGCACGTTATAATTGGCCGAGCAACGAAACAAAATTGTCCGTTGGAACACGCACGTGTCAGACTAGACAACGGACAATTTGGCGGAAAATTTCGCGGACGTGCGATAAAGTCGGACGATAGAGCGGAGTCGGCGCGGGGCGTACGTGTCGGGCGTTAATAACCGAATACGAGGCCGATCGCTTTAATTTCTCAGTACAAATAACGACGCTTCCGTTTATTATTGCAAGCTGCCACGGTGTATTATTTCCGAGCGAGAAAGCAGCGCGGTAAGCAAAGGAAGATGCGCCGCCGATAAAATCTGTAATTGCGAGCCGCTATTAGCCGATGCTCGGACTCGCTCGCTGGATCTGTCTCGCATTAAAGCAGCGACGTGCATTTTATTTATTCTCCTTCTTCCCTTCCCACCGACCCGCGTACGCGTGCGATCGGAAACGCGACATTAGACGCTCTCTATCATTACGCGATCGACTTTCGCGTAATCAACACGCGTTCCCCGCCTAATTAATTGCCAGCCCTCGGCGCCGATTCTCCCCGATTCTCCCCGATTCTCCGCCGATCCTGCCTTCTCCTCGCTCGCGCCTAAGTCGATAATTACTCGCGATCGCGTAATTATTACGCGAATCTCGCGCGGGATAAACAGAACAAGCGGAGCAGATATGATTTGCCGAAAATGCGAGGCGAGTGAAGGACAAAGGACAACGAGGAGGACCAGCAGAGGAGAGGAGCATTAAGCAACGGCGAAACCGTGAAAGCACGAAACTCAGCACGGACGTCCTCGAACGGGACGAAATAATTGCAGACACGGGGGAAGAAGAGCGCGCAAGACGGATTAATCGAAATTTAATGGTCGCCGCTGAGTGGCTCCGAGCGAGAGCCCAGTCACGGTCATTGCCTTGGCCGGTTCGTTTGCTAATTAAATTCGATAAAATCAGGCGGATGACGTAGGTCGGTCGATCGCGAAACGGTCCGGATGATCGAGGACAGACGGCCTGGGACGACGAGGGTTGAAGCGGAGAGAGTCAGCCCCGCGATGGGGAACAGCTTGCGTTCCTCCTGTAATTATTATAATACGGCCAGTTAGCGGCCTCTCCGACGAGGAAATGTCTCTCTTGAGGCGTGACTCTCCGTTTCGGGGGCATTCGTTCGCGTCCTCTGGGAAACCTACCGGTCGCCCCATTCCCGCCTCCTCCATCCCTCCAACCTTACAAATTTCGCCAGTACCGAACCTATACACGCTACAGATCTTCGCAATTTACGGATTTTATCCTTCCTTTTTTTCCTACTTTTTTCTCTTTTTCCCTCGAAGAACTAATTCCTAAAAGATCTTACGTAGAATCATAGAAATTAGTTATAGAAATATTTCTGTTCCTGAAAGCACGTGGTTACATTGGCGTATTCTGAAATATGTTCTGGAATGTCTGCCCCTCGGTTATTGACTCGTTTGCAGCGGGTAAAAAAAATCGGCACGATGAAACACTCGCGAGAGCGAAATTAACGCTAATAAAATAACGAATGAATATTGATAAATCACCGGGCTTATTTTCGCACGGAAAACGTGTTTTTATTCGTTTCTCGATTAAACCGGTTAATCGAGGTTCCACCGTGCACCGCTTACAGCGTGCGAACCTCGCGAATTACCACTTATTTTTCGCGCGTTTCGCAGTGCGTAAACAAACGCGCGAAGAGTTGAACAGGCCCGAGAAATAAATCGAGCTCGACCCGTGTCGAACATTCGAAAATGCGACGCGAGTTAAATTTAAAAAAAAAAAAAAAAAAACGAACGGGTCCAACGATCGAACGATAAGCGGGCTCGCGCGAATTTTGCAATTTCCGGCAGGTAAACTCGCCGAGCCGTTGCGCGCGACTCGCGAAACGAGCGAGAGGGGTTGAAGAAGCAAGCCTGCGGAGAGAAGTTAGGTCGGAGAGAAAAAAGGAAGGTTGGAAAATAATAAATAAGAAATAATCGGAGGGAATAAATTGCGTGGAGACGCGCAATTAAACGATAAGGGTAGTCGCGGGAAGTTTGCAGTTTCCGGCAGGCAAGATCGTCCCGAAGGGGAGGAGTTTGCCGGTCTGTCGGTGGAACGACAAGCACAAATCATCGAGGACGATCATGAAGCCGCGGAGCACGGAACATGGAAACGGGGGACCGGTACAAATGACCCGGGATAATGTATTCCCACCTTCCGTATTTTGTCAGGCTCGTTTGCCGGCCGGGACGTTTCGGTTAGCTGAAAAATTATGGCGATCCATTCTAGTTAGAACCGCGGGCTGGGGCACGCTGTTCCTTTGGATTCCCGCAGGCTCGCGGACCATCGATGATCCATGACTACCCTCGGCCGTGCACTCTAAATGATTCCGCGCGTGCACCGGCCTCTATCCCTTCGTTACCGACCCGCTCCGATAGAAAAATCCCTATTTCGTGTCTCGAGGTTTAAACCAACCTCGCGTTCATCTCGGTCGGGAATATTCGAGGAAAGCGGGCAAGCAAAGTACATTACCCTTGGCTCGATTGAACCGCCACGAGCGGCGAACAAACCAGTGTTTGCACAGGTTTTCGAGTGTTGGCACACTGCTTCCGAACGAGCCGCTGCTTTCGACTACTTTCGACGACGAACGCGTATCGTCCTCGCTATCCGTTTCGGGTCCACTTCCGAGGGGGATAAAAGCGGATGGATGAGAAAATCGAGCGGAAATCGGGCGGAAGCGGCAGAGACGCGGCGCGGATAGGAGCGGACACCGTTGGCGAGCTAATGGCGGCACAGATTAATCTTGGCCGCGAGGTTTTAATGCCGTGGCCAGGCCTAACGACGCCCAGCCCCGTTTACCCGGACGGGCCGAAAAATTTAATTCGGTTATGAAACTCATTAGGTAATGTAGAAAAGGCACACGAGCCTTGCCCGAAGCATAGTGATAAATGAGGATGTCGTGTCGCGGGGCAGTATATGCCTGGCCACCGACAGCTGCCCTCGGCCGCTGGACACCGTGCTATAGCCGCTTAGATAGAGACGACGGAATGCATTAATACAATTTGCCCTCGTATCTACAGCTGTACGCGCTAATTATAATGTGATTTGCCTTTACAGCCGAGCCCGACTCCTCTTTCGGCCACCGCCACCCTCGAATTTCCTCTTCGGCCCGATCCAGATCCCGATCTCGAGGGGCCCGGTGCTTCCGTGGGTAGTCTTAGATCGTTGTGGGTTTTAGACGGCAGATAACCATCTCGTTCGTCCGATTAGAACCTATTTCGTTCGCCGTTTGTCCGTCTGTCATTTATTTATTCGCCTCGTACCAACGGAACGAACGCTTTCGCTCTGCCCAACTCGTAATAATTCTAATCGCGGAATTTATACTCGAAAGAGAAGAAAGAGAAGAAGAATGATGATTATTAAATAGAGGATAATAGGGAGAATTTCGTTTAATAGCGACGGAGAAAATTTCGAGAACGAGGGATTTATAAACGAGCATTTCGTTCTCGCGAAAGGGTGGAGATATCGAACGAAAGATAAGGCAAAAATGTTGCAAAGTCGTGCGGAATAATATGATACGTATATATAAAGTTTATTTTCGTCCTCTGCGGTCAGGAAAAAGCGACTCGGTCTTACAAATCTCGCTAATCTCGCTGCCACCCTCGCCACCACATCCACCATATAGGTACTACTAAACCGGGGCTTAAGATCGAAATAACGCGATACACGCGATACGTAAACATTTTGGCAAATGAATAACAATTTTCCTCGAAACCCAAATTTTTACACTGCCAGCTCTATCATTCCTCAAGAAACGATCTATCGATAATTCTAGAAGGAACAGACCTGTTAATAACGCGAATGCTCGAGAGGTCGCAAAATCGAGCCGAGATCGCAGTCTACGTTGTAACACGGCAGAGAATATAGCGATTGGTTTACTCGGGTTTTAAGTCGAGTCATTGGCGGTTAAATGTCGGAGGGAAGAGACTATCTGGCGGTGTAATCGGGTTTTTGCGAAGTAATTCGCGCACGGGGTATTAGCATAAACCTTCAGCGGAATGGCGCGGTGGATTTAGCCGGGTTCTAAAATATTTTTAAAACATCCTGACACCGCGTTATTTATCGGCGCTCTGGATCGCCGGCTCCCTACACGTAAGTCACTGGCTGGCCTACTTCGACCTGTTCGTTTATTATTACCGCGGCCAGGGCGAAAGCTCGGTGGAAAAACCGCGGCGACGGGAACGTCCGTAGGCCTAGGGGGTGGAAATTCTTGAAACGCCGCGACGCGATAGCGAGGCGAGCTGGTTGCACGAGCTGCGAAAGAAGAAACGCGGATTGTAGGCCAAGCGATAACCGATGACCACCACGTCCACGTCCGCGATGATGATAGACGGCTGCGTTTGTGTGCGCCGCGTTTCCGGCCCGAGATTGCGGCTCGAATCACCTTGACACGAGCCCATCGCCGCTAAGGACTGCTTTCCTGCGATTCCGCTGCCAAGCGTCCTCGGCCACTCCGGTCCTTTCCTGCCAATTTCACTTTTCCTCTCCTCGCGAATTTTATTCCCTCCCTCGGCTATCTTTCCGCTAATTTCTCCGGAAATCGAGATCCCCGGGTTGCTGATAAATTTCCCGACACTTTCACCGAGAACGAGAAATAATTCTCGCAAAGAGAAAAGAAAACGAAGGGAGCGGGGAATTTGGAAATACGCCAGACTTTCGAGACACCCGGTGTGTACAGGATGAAATTAATTAACGGATCGAGGCGTCCGCAGGATGGGTCGAAACGTGACGCACGATAAAACAGAAAGTTGTTCATCGAGGGCGAGAGAGAGAGAGAGGGAGAGGTGAGAGAGAGACGCAACGGCGTAGCGCGATTCACGGTCCGCGGATAATTCGCTGTTAGCGGGCTAATTAACAATAGATACAAATTGGCACGTTAGTCGCGTTTATGACACACGCGCATGCCGTGCCGCGTGCACATTTCCTCCCGCGGCGTGTAATCATTCGTAATTGCGCTAGGTACCTGGTCCTCTTGCCGACTATGCGCGCCGTTACCTCAGCGAATGTCAATTCGGTTTGTCATCGGCCTAATTACTCTCTGCCTGCACGCTTTCGTCGACCCTCCCGGCGATAGCTCGTCAAATTACCGTTTTCCCAATTTTTCAAATTATCTTCCAAAACGATTCGAAAGAAGTTCCGGAAAGCGCGGAAAAATTGGGTAATTTTCGCGTCTCGGGTAGTATAGTAAAAATTGCCGGGATAATTACTCGGAGACGGATTCGGAAAGAAGGAACATCGAAAGGTGGGAAGAAGGTTGGTGGGAAGGGAGGAGCAGCCCCTCGGAAAGGGGTGTCGGGGCCGAGACACCGAGTCCCGAAACGAAAATATAAATTTCCACATACGTATGGTTTATTAGAGTCGCTGTCTAAGGATAACAGTCTAGCCGGGCAGAGGGTCCGTTTCGTTGCGTAATGAGAGATTTTATCGCGGTTACAGGGATAGGGCGGGGCAACCGCACTCATGCATTATCACCCCACTTCTGTCTGACGGATTACTTTATACGGTCACTGTACATAGAGAGAGGCGGCAGGGGCCGGTCGCGAGCGGCCGTGTATCGTGGCGTCGAGCACTAAAGAGCGCTTGCGAAACTACTCTCTTCCTCGCTGCTGCTGCTGGCTCGTCGCCTCGATAAAAACTGTCGGCGTCTGGCTCTGCCCGAGCCGCGATATCAGATCGTGTATACGCGCCGAATACACCCCGCGCGGACGCGCAATTTCTTTCTCTGCCTGCTCGCGCCCTCTGTCACTCGGGGGTGGGCCCCTTCCTCCGATCCTCGCGGTCCCCTCCGCGCTCGCTTTCGAGGATCCTTCGAAAAGCGGTTAATCTGGAAATTATGATAATCGGGAGCGGGGAGAGAGAGATTAAATCGCGGATTCCCGAGGTGAATCGACTAATGTCCCGAAATGAAACGGTGACTGGCGGATAGGCGGTAGGGTAATGGGAGGTGATGGAAGTGGCGAGCGTGGATTCGTACGGTTTCCAGGATTCGAGAGGGGACAAGCGCACAAAGGCGGCCTGGTAATTGGTCGTTGCTTTATAAATCGGCGATCAGCAACGCGAACGCATGTACGATCGCTCGTTATGACCGGCTAATAATCTCTCTTCACGGCTATTATCGTCCGACAGAGGCAGACCGCGAATTAACTTCGTTTCCTCCAATTTGCCCCCCGGCCAGGCCGGAAAGTTCGCTCCTTCTTTATTTTCTTCCTTTTTCTCTCTTTTTCTCTCTTTTTCCTTCCTCCCTCTCTCTCTTTCTCTCTCTTCCTCTTTTTTCCTTTTCTCTTTTTTCCTTCCACGTTGAAATCGCCTCCCTTTCGGCCACGCCGCGATTTCCGCTCCGGTAACGCGCGCCGGACGCGAAAGAATCGGAATCGCGGCCTAATTATTTCCTCGAACCTCAGGGCCAGCGGTTCGCGTGAATCGTCAAAGACCACCTCGGTGCGTCGGTGCATAATCGGCTACCAGAAATCTAAACGGCCTTCCCTCGAATCAATTATCCTCTTCTTATTAATTACCTCGCTCGTCCTTGATTAAACGCTTTGCGTATCGAGAAGATTGCTCAATCTTCGCCGTGGCCAACGTATTCTCCCAGTCAACTTCTTATCGCCGAGCTATAATAATTCCGTACGGACCAGGATATTGCAAGGGGTGTTAAGTATAAGCCTGCAACAGAGATACAGGCAAAGTGCTCCGGCGTGCCTAAAGTGTTCGGCAAATGTGCTTACCTTCGGTTTACCTCCAGTCGAACAAACAACGCTTCCATCCTCGACGACTTTTCTTTCCACGTCTATCGTGGAAAAATTCCAATTTTCGAGGGACCAGGCGATTCCGAGTGCCGAATATTTTAATCGCCGAGCGAAAGCTTGGCGATCGATCATCCGAACGTGGAATCGCAGGCGAAAGAGGGACAGAAGTCGCCATCGCGGTGCAAGATTCCTGGTCGGCGGCGTAGGAATATGAAAGATTAGGCAGGCGCACTAATACACTCGTCGGCGAGCCGCGCGATTACGTCGCGGAAACGAATGGCCGTAGCGCGATAAGCGCGAGACGAAGTGGTTTTCGTCAGGTCAGAGCCGGCAAGTCCTTTTCGATCGGTCCCCGGCGGCTTTCTGAAAAACCAACGATCCCCGTCGGCTTTTTGCCGCGGAACCTCGTAATCCCCTTATCCCGGCCAATTATCGCGTATTCTTCCTCCCCACGCGAACCAATTACCTCCGCGGCCAGCGTTCCGCCGTGTCGTGACCTTTCGCTGCCGCCGTTCCTCCGCCATCCTCTTCGGCCATTATTTATCTCTGCCGCGGATCTATAGGCTCCTCCAACGTTTTAATTGCCCGCTGCAAGCCCGTGATCCGCTTTGCTCGCGGAGCCGACCTCGAGCCGCGGCTCTGTCCACGTGGACACCCAACGGGGACCTTTTCCCTTGCAGAACACGCCTTCCAGGGTTCCGCTGAATATTTGTTTCTTTTTTTTCTTTTTTTGAGTGATCCGACGAAATCTACTTTAAGATAAAATTCCCGATAGATCGTCGAAGCGTATCTAATCGATGTCACGCAAAGTCCATCCGATTTTGAGAAAGAACCTATTTCATCCCGGGGTAATCGTTAATTCTATGTTTTTATTTTCTGTAAGCGAGTGCTCGGATACGTGTACATACATATTTGACAACCTCCAACGGCTCATTACATGAGTAAGCAAACCGTATTAGTCATCGTTAGTCATGATAAAGAAACGAAGTAAACACGTGTCTTACGGTTCCGTGGTTATTATTAAAGGTATTTGAATATTCTGTCTGATAACAAAAAGACCTAGCCCGGAAACCCGGAGTATCTTAATAGTGTACTGCATTTCAATCTGATCGAAGAGAAAGAGAGAGAGAGAGAGGAAAAAGACAGGGTATGACATGGTCGAAATATAATTCGGTTGTCCGATTAGCTGACATCAGGGCCATTTTCCCGGTGTTATTTAGACGTGCCCCGAGTCGAAATAGTACTCGGTTCGGAGGAGCTATTCCGGTTGCCGGCGAGGATGACGGTGCGTTTCACGCAGGCCGACTCGTCCCGGCTCGGGCTAAGTGAATGGTTAAGTAAGCGATTATCTCCTTGAGCGTATAATCGATCGATGATTAATGGGATCGGCGTTGTCGGATGCGGTTCCAATTAGGAAGCGTCCCCGGCGATCAACGCGTCGATACGCGTGCCGCCGCTTGATTGTTTCAGTCCACGTGCTTCGCGGCGATGGGCGTGGCGCGGCCGATTTTTAATTTCCTCCCTAAAACCGAACCTCTTTGTCATTCGGTCTGGTCCTCGACGTTAACCGTTCCACCCCGCGTTTAATCACCGGCGAAGAAGACTCGCCGAGGACGTTCGGTAGGGCAACGCGTGGAATTTGACAGTGATCGACGTGTCAACACTCGCTGTCGGATTAATTGGATCGGAGGTGAGGCCGGGAAGGACGCGCGAGCTGGGAAGGTGGCCTAAATCGTTAGGGCAAACAGGCACGACGAGTAAACTTTGGCTCCCCCGGTCGGAGATCGTGTTTCACGCGTTTCGAAGCGTGCACACGCGGAGATTCACGCGCCCATGGAGGGCCGTGCGCCATCGCTCCGGTTCGCGCATTCCGATTGGCCTCTGCCCGCTTTTCATTCCGTCGCTTCCGGTCCGACCGTCGGCCTCCTCGCGAGCCGACCTTGCTGCAGCAAGCGGAATTATCAGCGCCGATCTCACCGACTCCTCGCTCTGCCCCATCTCTCCTCCCGAGATCCCTATCTCTCCGCTGTGGTTTTCTTTATTTCGCCTTTCTTTCGCCGCGTTTCTTTCCGTCCAGTTTCCCTCGCGACACCTTTCTTCCGGCCGCGCTATCTCGCGCTTTTTGCGTCCCTTCGCGATGCGAGTACTCGGTTTGCCCGGAAACGAAGGTTGGAAAAAAGGTGCCGCGACGAGGAGATTCACGACTGGCGCTTCGTCGATTCGTTCTTTACACCCCGTCTGCCGTTTCCCTTCGCAACACGACGCGGAGGTTGGAAAAAAGGTTTCGCGAGCGGTGTTGGACTCGGCGTCGATTCACTCTTTACATCCCGTCTACCGTTTCCCTTCACGATGCGAGAGATACTTGATTGTCCGGAGTCGGAGGTTGGAAAAATGGCGCTGCGAGTGGCGCTTGGCTCGGCGTCGATTCGTTCTTTACATCCCGTCTGCCGTTTCACTTCGCGACGCGATGCGGAGGTCGGGAAAAAGGCGCCGCTTGCGGCGCTTGGCTTGGCGCCGATTCGTTCCCGCGCGAATCGGTGGATGGTTGGTAAACGGTGGACGCACGGTCGTTTGACAGAGGGACCCTGACGGAAGCGGAGAGAGTTGTGGATCGGGGAAGCATTAGCCACGGTCATTAGCCGCGGACGGGGGCATCTCGCGGAGAGACGCGGAGAGGAAGAGCATTGGAAATCAAATTGTCGTGAGGGTAAATAAAGCGCGTGCAGCCTCGTATCCTGCGGTACGCCGTTATCCCGACGGCCATCCTAATGGGGTCCTGTCCCAGAGGGTCGCGTGGCAGAACGCGGCCGCTTCACGACATTGCGTGCCACTATTTACGAGTGAACAACCTCTTGCTCATCCTTCCTGCACGCGTCGTTCCTTCTCTTGGCCGCTCCTCTCGCGGAATCGGCCGATGATCTTCCTTCCTGTTCCTCCGCCTGGCAACCTGTTACTGCCGCCTGTTTCTTCGCTTCCATCGCTAAACCTCACCTGAGTTACAAATGGGCAATCGAACCCGCGTTCCGTGCCACTCGAATCGTTAGTGGAAACGAAGAGAAAAGACCGAGCGTTCGAAATCACACCCTCCCGCGTTGCATCCCTGTTTCTAATCGCGGTCGATTACAAGCGTCGCTGTCGATCGAACGATCCAGCCCGAGGCGTAAACCGATAGTCATTGGGGAAGAAAATTCCGTCGCGGCAGATAAGCTCGTAGAGGAGTGGAGAGGCGAGGAGGAAGCTCTGAGCGAGTCTCACGGATAGAGAGAGGGTCGTAAAGGACCGGTAGGAGGATAGTAGGATTGCGTACGATGAAAACTGGCCCGAAGGGTCGCGTGGCGCACGCGTGCTTGACCGAGGCGCATTGCGTGCACCTTTTTACGAGCGGCCATCGGCTAAGTCGCACATCTTTCATGCACGCATCGATGCCCTTCGACGCTAAATGCTCCACGGAGGAGGTTGTTCACTTTCGAAACGCATCGGCGGACTGGTATCATCGGACTCTCGACCGGCGGAGCTCGCAGGTGGTCTTGTTCTTATTCGTACACGGTCTGCCACGCGGTGATACCGTGGTGCTTTCACTTTACCTCGGCCTGGAACTCCTGAAATATCGTATTTTACCCGGCCGCGATCGGTTTCTTCGTGTAAATGATACGAAAATCGTGTGTCGACCTCGGGGCCCACGTTGCCTGCGCGCGCGCTTCGTGCGACAGGTTTCACTTCCACTCCGAGCCTTCGCCGGCCAATCCTTTCCCCTCTAATTCCTCCATCTAACATCCTCATTTCGGATTCCCGTTCAATTAGGCGCATTAGAAGCGTATTAACGTCTCCGCTCCGGCCGCGGTTTCCCCAGATTCCCCTGTAATTCGAGTTTGATAGCCACCTTCCACTCTCGGATTCCTCGGCAATCTGATTCTTGCATCGTGGCCTATGACTAATCTCGCCAGGCGTCCGATTCATCCTCTTCCTCCTTCTCCTCTGCTCGTTAAACCTCTCTTTACGGTACACGCTATTTTACGCGTCGCTCTCTTACTCCTCCGCTCGTCCCTCCACTCGATTCTCCGTGTCCCAACCGCACAGGCTTCTTCTTTATCTTTTCCGATCGAATCCTTCCGCTCGAGAGAAACGGACGATTTTCGTCGGTGAAGCGTCGTTATCGGGCCCGTGTAATCCCCCGTCATCGATTCGGCTCCTTCCGCGAGGAACAGGGAGAGAAAGAGAGAGCGGCCTCGGGAAGGAGAAGGAGCGAGGAGAATCGAGCGGCGAAAGTATCAAACGACGGAAGGAGATTAATGGAGAACGGTCGCAGAGAAGATCCGGCAATACGTGACAGGATGTGAGCGACACTTCCTTTTAAGCCCTATAATAAGCCGTCGATCTGTTGCCCGCTACACCTGCCGTACCCCTCTGCTTAACATGCACGCCATAATTGCGAAACGTACGAGAACCAGATCGTACGTCGTTTAAATAACGCGGCGTCGAATCGCTCGAATTCTTGCAAGTCTTTCCCCTCCGCCCCGCCATTCCGTTTACCTGCTACGAATTTCCACTCGCATCTAAGCAATCGTTCTAACCTTCCTGTTGCAGTGGTGATGCACAAAGACAAGGAGGAAAACTCTCACCACGATTCGCACTACCGCGCGAGGGAGCTGGCGGCGTTCGCCGCGTACGACCATCATCATCTCGACGGCGAAATGTTCCTGCAGGTGAGTCATAAACCATCCTGCCCCGAGTTACCGCTAACCAACGGCAATTAATATTTCCTAATACCTGAAAGTGAAACATAATCGTTAACGAGGCCTACCTTTGACCCTTCCTAACTCTCTCTCTCTCTCTTTTTGCTTCTCCTTTTACCGTCTCTCCCCCTTCCTCCACCAAGTTTACCGATTTCCAATCGACGGAAGCGCTCCTCGAGCGCGAAGGGTTCGAGAATCTCTCTTTCGTACCTCTACCCTCTACGACAGGGTAGCCATTTTGGACCTACCACTCTCGGCTCTTCGCGAGCCACTCGCTCCGTCCAGAACTACCCTTCGCGTCTCGCGGACGCGTCCTCCGACCAAGTAGGCGAAAAACAACCCCTAAAATTCCCCGTCACCCGATCCACGGAATCCGCAGTTGGGTTACTCGCGGAGAGAGAGAGAGGAGCCAGCGAGAAGACGAGAGGATGGGGGGAACGGGGCGAAATTAAATCATCGCGAGTGAGAGGAAAAGACAGGAAGAGGCGAAGGAGAGCGAGCGGGGAGAGATATCCGGCTGATGAACCGGCTATGAAACCGAGGCGTACGAGGTGTCTATTCCTCCAAAGTATGGAAGGGTATATACACGGATTAATGGCGGTGTATCATGCGAGGCTATTACGTTCCCTTTCCTGCGTTTTAGCTGCACACACGGGAGGAACAGAGCGAGGGTGAGGCCCCATAGTGGGGGATACGATACCGGGTATCGTGCTGGTGGGGAAGAGAAGATACACGGTGGGGGTAGAAGCGATATGTGCTCGCACGTACGAAGCGGTACCCGCGATTCCATGCGATCGAACCATTCCTGCCAGCATCTATAACGGCCGGTTATTAATTGCTCGCTGGTTAATTGCGTTACGTAGCTCGTGCCGTGAGCTGATCCCTGGACGGGACATTCTGACAGCTTGGGACGCCAACTGCGCCATTTCTCGCCGCATCGCCCAGGCCTAGTCATTCCTTCTCCCAATCTTCTCCCAATCTTCTCCCCCGATTCCCTTTCCCTCCTAATTTCTTTCCAATTTCGAGATCCAGCAAAGTTCGTAAATCCCGTCGGGTAAGAAGGTTAAGCAAAAGTGGCAGTTGCCACCCTTTGATCCTTAACAAGAAACCGGCGCGATAACGGCGATTGGTTTGGCAAAATGGCGAAAATGTCGAAAATGGCGGTTGTACGGGTGGGAAAGCTTTGGATAAAAGTTTCATTGGCGAAGACTCGGGATAATTGGAAGAGCGGCAAGGGTAGCAGGAACGAACCGTTCGGCGGGGCCTCGTATTTTCTCCGATTCCTCGGGTTCCTTGAACCTGTCCTTCCGAGGACTTCCCTCGGCCTCCTACGCCTTTCGTCCCTTTTCTCCCCGCGCCGCGGCCTCCTCCTCCCTGTGTGCCCACGTTATACACCGTTTTGCCGATCCTCGTAAAGTTCACCAAGCCCGACAGTAAATCCGGTTTATGACAAGCCGACCGCCACCACCGGACACTCTCGAAATTACGGCTGAGCGATCGAATTTTTATACTCCCCCTTACTACCAATTATAGCGTTTTCAGCGTGGCCGCATGCGAGTGGATCGGAAGGACATCGTCCTCCGCTTGGTCCTTTCCAATCTATGACACCAGCAACAAGCCCGTTCCTTTTCCCTGTTTGCTCGTCTATCGCCTCGCCTCTCCTTCCTCTCCTCTCTCGCGGCTCTCCCGGACCAACAGCCGGGGTAGAAAACGCGGGAACCGTTTTCTTCTCTCCTCTCTTCTCCGGCTGGATTAATCGGGAATTATTGGCCGGGACGATGGAAAGCGGGCGGCTGCGCCGGCAGGACGATAAAGACCATATCGTTGCATAATTTACGCGGACGAAACCGAGTCCCTTGGAATATTTAAGGCAATTTCGCAGATAGCGATCGCGCCGGCTCGCGCAGATAGCGTGCAAGCGGATACTTTCCCGCTGGATACTTACGATTTTCTCGGCGGCGCGCGCGGATGCATTACTCGTGCGAGGGTTTCCTTAGCCAGGCACGGTTAGCGCGCCTTTTCCGACACTTCCCGCGCGTTCCACCCGGCCAGGTGAACCCGTAAATCCGTGGAACCGCCGAGGGGATGCCCCCGTGTCTCCGCCGCGGGAATTTTTCCCGAATTAAACCAGCCAACTACCTAACCAGACCCGATATCTTTACGAGCCATCTCGATGAACAATTACTTATTAATAGCGCCGCCCAATGGGTCACGCGACCGTTTAATCACCGTAATCCTCTCTCACCGCATTTTTCCCTCCGTTTATCCCGCCGAAATTCTGAGTCTCGAAATTCCCGACGTACCCCTTCCAACTTTCTCCGGCTTCGAAGCTAACCAAACCCAAACCGTGTAATTTCGCGCTGGGTACACCTCGGATTCCTCCGAAGAGGTCGCGCCGGTGGTTCTCCAGCGGACGCCATGTTTCTCGATTTGCCGATCCTCCGTGTTTGTCCTGGTTCACGGACGATAACGGTTGGACCTCGTGGCGTTTGGCCGTATTAATCAGAGGCGTTGCAGCAGGTCGAATTCCCTGGGATAACCTAATAAAACACGCGTACGCGTTCACGGTTAGCCCGCGATCGGGGATTTTTCAATCGGCCAAGGGAGCATACTTTGCCAATCCATTTCTGCCATCTCTTGCAAATTATCACCCCGAGCAAGGCGCACGATACGCGCCCCCCGTGGAGAGAGCGCGCCTCTCGCAGCTTTCCTTTACCACAACTCCAACATACTTTTCTTGACACCGCGAACGCCGGTGAACGATGCGCCCTTCTTTTTCTTCCTTCCTCCGCTTCTTTTACCCTCCTCCTCCTACGTTGCGTCGGTATCGGCGCCGCTGATTAATGCGATCGATGAGTCTGCCTTTGCAACAACTTCCATACCGGTTCCCTTTGTTGCATAGTCCAGATGAATTTCGCGGTAACCCGGCTTTCGATCCTGAAATCGAACAAACTACTCGAATTAGTTTCCTGTAGGGATCAGGGTTGACGAAAGAATGGGAAAATGTCGAATAGCTTTCTCGTAACTGTTTGGTCATCCCCAAAACACACCCCCGTCCACGCGGTTAATAAAACGCTCGGTTTTAACGGTAACGGGGTTATTCTACTGCTACTTAAGAGGCATTGCACACCCTAAGCTCGGAGAGTGTTAGAAAGGTGTTTAGAAATTGTCTTAGACTTTCACATGACGCTTTATGTAATACCCTATCGTAGATTTGTATACCCACGCTGAAGCCTCTCGTCTAAACCCGTGTTACATATCACGATCCACTTCGATCCAAAAATATACAACAAAAGAGCGAGTCTATTGAACGTTAATTCCGAATAAAAGAATCTCGACTCGGAACTCGAAATTTTCACGTCGGTGCGAGATACGGAGCTTCTGGGAATCTCGAGCACAGGTACCGGTTTTCCCGGCGATAAATTTCTTGGGAAGGAGGGTTGGGCTCGGTGCGATGGGCGACGCAACAGTGGCAGGAATTAGTATACACGCGGATATCGGAACTATGCCGAGACGGTGAAGGGTTAAACGGATAAAGTTTCGCGCGGTGCGAGGCGCGTTCTCGTAAACTTTACATCCGGCATCCTATTTCACACCAAAACCAGGTGCTTTCCGATTCTCCACGGCAGAGGCTCGGCCTATCATCAGTCCCATCGCTCTCGCCAACCCTCCTCCGTGGAAACTTTTCCCGAAAAGAATCGATCGTTTCAGCCCGATCGGCGATCGTTCGCACGGCGAGGCGCTCGTTAAGAATTCATCGTGGTGAATCGGCAACCTGTGCATTAGCCGTGAAACGCGCTCGAAATTCACGGAGGTCCGGGAGCGGTTTGTTGCGCCGCGGTGGAATCGGCCAGGCGATTTTTAGCCCAGGCTTCGGTACAAATCACGCCTCTCGGTGACGTATCGCCGCGAAAGCAGCCATTTTGCTCTCATATTTTTTATTTAATAGCCAGCAGGCTATCGTGTATCGCATTAATACGCCAGCCACACCGCAGTAGCGGTAAAAGAGGGTCGTGGTCAGGAACAACCCCCGCCACCGGTAACCCGTAATCATAACCGAGCTATTTTTCTTCCTGCTGCCTCTCTCTGCCCGTAGACTATACCGTGGACGCCGCTTGGTCCCAGCCAACTTCCAATTCCCGCCTACATCTCCTCCATCCTTCCAATCCTCTCCTCTCTCCTTCTCTCCGCCTTTCGCAGCCGTTTTTCCCGCGATTTTTCCGCTCTCACCCTCGTCGCCGTCGCCTTCGATATCACCATCACCGTCGCCGACGCGGTTCGCGAAACGGACCGACGCCGCCGGAGCTCTGGGCCGCGTGGATGGGTGGGGTAAGCGAACCAAGGTGTCGGTTAGGTCGAGGTCGAACCAAGCTGGATTTTATAGTTTTGTTCGGCTTAGACCGGAATAACTCGGCTGTGTCGTTAACGCGTTACGTAAGAAATCTACGTTGCCGTTTTATGTAAGAGCTTGGGTTTGCGAGTAAATAAAACGGCGTCGGCGGCGTCGGCGCCACGAATTTGTCTCGCGTGGCAATCGCGTAACGTCGTTAGGCGAGCAAAAGGGAGCATTACGCGGAGATGGAGGGATGTCGAAGGGCGGCCGGCTTTGAGGAATCGAGGAGAGCGAGAGGAGCGACAGGGAAACGGGCAGGACGAAGTTGAGCAACCAGCCAGCAGGCAGAAGGGGCAGACATGCGAGCATCAGCAACAAGTAAGAGCTTGGATCTGCTGCTCGAGTCGGCGGTGAAACGCCTCGCGTCCAGCAGACGCCGATCCCGCTCTTTCCATCGCCATTTCCCTCTTCAACCACCACCGGAACACTCCTTCTTCGTTATTCCTCGCAGCTGCTCTCTTCTCCGCACTTCAAATTTCGCCGATCTTCTTTCCTCCCCCCTCCCCCTCCCGCTTCGAGAGATTTCGCGTTTCGCTGGTGAACAGCGCGGCACACTCTCCGTGGAATGTCCTGGAAAATATTCGAACCAACGTTCCGTGGAAATTTAATATCTCAGTTAATATCTTGGTGTTTAATATCTCAGTGTCAAAAGAGATGCAATTTTGAGGGGAACTCAATGGGATGTTACCGATTAAAAATTTAATTTTTCTATAACTTTTTGCGTGTTTAATATCGTGCAATAGTAACGAGGTGTCAAAGTATCTCTTTACCGGAGGAATTGTAAATTTTCGCAATCTCTAGAGCGAGTGATTTCCATGGGAATCAGAGAGGGATGGAAATGGTTAAAAATTCGGTTTGTTTGATCACTGTCGGACAAAACGCTACACGAGCTGGCATCAACGAAAATTCACTCGGTGAATAAAACCTTGACTCTATCAACGTCGGCCAATCGCCGATGAAGATCTGGAAACGGTGTCACAGGCAACGGTGTCACAGGCCGCTGAAAATTGGACGAAATCGCGAGCGTTCCGTTCTCTCGTACGGGCACCGGTATCGCGATTAATCAAACAAGATAGTCCGGCAATCTGCAGTTGCGATCGCAAACCGTCGCGCAAAGAGGAGCGGAGAGATTCGACAGGAGCAGGTGTCGAAGCTCGGCGAAGAAAAAGGCGCGGAAGTGGCAGCCTGTCGACGATTAAACGGACTTTTATTCTCCTATCGGCCGCGTTCCTGTCATGAAACCGGCGGATGCTGCCCCGATAATGGGCCTGCAGCGCGCATCGCGAACCGCGCTGCATATAGTTATCGGTAAAGATGTTGCAAATGTAATTTACCAGCTGGAAATATTCCGAGTAACCGGATCAATTTCGTTTCAAATCACGTAATTTTCCTCGAGCGCCCTTTTGCCGCGCTGGATACAATTTCGTTCCAGCACCACTATGAGGCGAAGCAACTTAAATATCGAAGGGATAGCTAATCGACAGACCTTTATACCGCTTCTTTTTTCCTACTCTAAATGTTACAGTATAGGGAACTACAATTTCGCGAGTGTTGCCTATGCGTTGCGATGTTACCAGATTGGCCAAAAGTAACGTCAGTGTTTTCGCAGTTAGTATAAAACAGTAGTCATTTTCTTTGGTATAAGAGTAGGTCCCGATTTTTTATCTGAAACAAAAAATTGCATTAATTATTCGGTCTATAAGTTTTTACCATAGTAGAGATAATCGCGTAATTACTGGAAAACAAAAGCTCTGGTTCCCATCAAATTTTCTTCGGTCGATTAATTTTAATTCCAAAGGGAATTGAAAAATTCAAATTCGGAAAGTTTCACGGCAAACATTAATGAACCGCCCTGTATACAAAATTCGCAAAGGTTTACAATCAGCCGGAAGCAATTCGGAAGCAATTCGCGTAAATACGTTGTAAATTGGCAGTGGAGACTGTGGCACCACCCGGTATAGCTCGCTCGCAAATGGTCGACTTAAATATATAACGATTAGCCGGTTGCTACATAGCCTCGTAATGATTCGCAAGCGGCGGTTAATAAGTAATCGGGCGAAACAACTGGCAACCCTTCCTCGGAGACACCCCAATTTCGAAAATCGAGCTCCACGATAACTCGACGTCAAACAAAGCCGACACGAAATTGACATCGGAGTCACCCCGTGCACCTGTCGCGATCTCCCTTCGAGCGCAGAGCCATCAGCCGCGCTCGTTCCTCCTATAATCCAGTAAATAATTCTCGAGGCGAGTGATTATCGAAACGACAAACGGATTGTTTTGAAGAAACATCGCAACCCCTTGGCAAGGGGTGGCGGCGGCGTCGCAACAGCAATTTCTGGCCCGTGATTGCGTTCCTTCATAGCGCAACGGCGGTTAAGACTGATAACCGGAAGCCGGGCGCAAGGGAAAACGGGGCGATCGGCAAAGTGTAGTGAGTCAGTGAGACACGGGCTGAGTCAAAGGTAAGTGTAGGTTAGGTGGGTGCATGGGATGGGATGATATGAGGTTAGGTTGGTGGTCGACGGGGCTCGCCTTGGTCTGGCACCGCTAGTCCTTCCCGTATTGATCGCGTGCTCCTTTCCTCCCTTAGATACCACCCCCTTTTCCGCCTTACGTATCGCCAGCATTCGCTCTTACCCTCGCGTCCACACCGACCAGACACTCGCCATGGATCTCCGCATCGGCCAGATTCCCTCGCTCTCCTTCCTTCCATTCCCGCTACAATTTTTACCCCCTTCCTTTCACCCTGTTCCTCCAATTTCTTCCCTTATTTCTATTCTCCGAATCCATGACACAAGCCGTTCTGGACATCTGCAAACGCTTGCGTGGGTTCTCCCTTAGGCTAGAGTCGTTGGTTTCACGGGACCCTCCCCTGGTCGCAGAATCGAGGCCGAAAAGTTAACGTTATCGAATAAAACAATGAAAATGAGCAACTGAGCTTCGTTTCCTCAGAGTATTCAGCGATAATGACGAATCCAGCTTATCCAGAACCACAGAAACATAGTTAGCGAGTATTAACACGAGTAAAATTCGTATAAATTCTGCACACTCGTATAATCTCATTGCGAATGAAAGATATACGTAAGGTGTTGCATTAATTGAACGAAAAGAGTTGAAAAGAGACTATTGTGTAATTCGATGATTAAAAATTTGAAGGGAAATACGATATACGCGCGATATAGGGAAAATTTGATTACGACTCGTTCAGAAACACGAAACTCGCTCGGCAATGGAGGCGTTAAAGGAACAAAAGGAGGGAAATTGTCGGCGGGACGCAGAACGATACCGAAGAGCGTCCTCGCTGCGGATAGATGCAGATGCGATTAATCATTGGCGGGCATAAAACGTCGTGGAGCGACTTTCGCCGGCGGACGTTTCCCGGAAGCTCGCCGTCTAGCCATCTCGCTCGGCCGGGAGCCGAGGAAAAAAGATGGGAAAAAATGGCGACAGGATTTTTTTCCCTGGTGCAACGAGGTCCTGCTGCCTCGCGAGTATTAGTTTCGCGAACGCGCCCCCGAGCAGCCCCTCCGGTGTCCATAATTAATTACGCCCGAGCATGAAACCCATCGCGCCGGCCATTATCGTACTTATTATTATTTCTTCCCTCTTATCATTCCGATATTTGCGCCGGACACTTTTTCTAGTCAGCCCGATTTCGGATGATCGATGGCGTCTGTCGTTTCGAAAAATTCCCTTTTCTCTAACGAATTCTATCGTTGTCGATTCGTCTAGTAAATCTCGGTTTCAGGAATTTTGGAAAAAAAGAAATATTTTTTATCTCAATGCGTTACCTTTTTGGTAATACCTCCTTAGCATCGTTTGAATCGTTCCAACGATAAAACGGAGAGAAAAAACCTGGGAAAAAGTGGAACGACGCGTGATTAGCCTTTGTTATTGCAGTGGATCTCGTTAAACGTCGGGTGAAATTCGAAGATTTACAGCGGAGAAACCGGCGATAGGGGAGTGGAGGATAAAGTCGATCTCGATGACCGTTCTCTGTCCGGGTATGTCCCTTGCCTGCCTCGCAGCTAGACACGATTAACGCTAGCTCTGAATAACGCGAGCCGATTTTACGACGGGAGTTAGTTAAGACGTAGCTCATTAACGTACGGGCAATTAAGCGGCCCATTGAACGAGGATGTTTGTCGTAAGGGACGGCTTAATTAACGAAATCCGGAAAGCAATCACGAGCGCCGCCGGCGGAACACGTGGAAAGCGATAAATTCATAAAATTATTGCTCGGTCGCGTTCGTGCGCCGTGACGAAGGAGAGGCCGTTATCGGCGGCGTACGCACGAACGACAAAGTTGCAGCTGGTGAAGCTGTCCAGGCTGATGGGCCACGCACCCCTTTCACTCTGACACGCCAAACCAGACCGGACAGATTCTTCCGCTCTGCCGGGCTGCGTCGCTCGAGGTGTTTTCAATTTCACCGTAGATACACCCCAGATACACCGCGATTAGGCCTCCTCCGATTTCGCGACCCGCGAATGCGTTATCGAGGCTCAAAATGAATTCCGAAGTATGTTAATCAAGAGAGTTCGACTGGAAAGATTCGGAGCTTAACGCTTTTAAATACGATTCACGGATATTTTACGGTCGAACGCCTGCGAGTTGAGAGGTTTCGAGTTTTAAATTTTCGAGTTACTAACGTGTTATAAACGGGGCTACGAAATATAAGAACTATTTCAGAGATAATACGGTTAGAGGCTTCGCCAGCGAGCGTTCTAGCCGTCTTAAGACGATTTTCCCGTTTAACTCACTAGCGCCACCGCGGCTCATATCTACCATAAATACTTCGCTGAATCGTTTCCTAATTTTACCGATATAATCTTAGAATTTTCTTCGCGAATTTTTTTATCTTTCCCGCATTTACGTTTCCCTAAAGAGTTCGCGATTTCGAGGTTTGAGACTCGCAAGCTTTCGAATCGTAAATGGTCAATTCGAAAATGCAATTACAGGCAGAGGCCTGCGATTGAAAGTTTTCTAATTACCGGCCCTCGATCCGGAAGCGGTAAATGGTTCCGATTTTCGGAGTAATTACAAAGCGTTAAAGTCTAGGGATCAAACGGGTTAATTACCTTCGACTGGATAACGCTGGGATTAAAAATTTGATAAAAAATTGTTGCAACGAAGAAAGCGTAGGATTGTTGGATCGAAAAGCGACGAGTTTGGAACGCGAAAGCACCCCGATAGTTCCGCAACTTTGTTTCTCAGGGAAGGAAGCCAGATGGAAAGAATCAGCCGGTTTTTGCAGCGGTAATAAATATACATTGTAAGCCTCGAAACGTTTTTCGCCGGCTCATATGTAATTCATCGCTCGTACCAGATATCATTTATATAAAATACACAAGGAAGAGGATCCCGCGTGTGTATTTACCCCGCTGATTTATGTACTGTGCCATATAGGAACGGGTTAATTACCGGCGCGTAATGAATTATGTGTTAATTAAATCGCGCTGTAATTGCATTTAGTAGCAGCAGACGCAATCTTCCCGGAATAAAGGTTTCGTTCTATTTGTATTAATGAAATTCCACGGCGCGATGCGAGAAAAAGGAGAGGAGAAACCGTGTGTCGATTATCTGATTTATATACAATGCCTCCGCGCCGGCGCGCGGATTCGTTAAGCTTTACGCGAATTAAGAAGAATAATACCGCAATTAATAGTAACTTTTATCACGCTATCTAATTTATTGCGGCAGACCTTGTCTCCCGATAGATATCAGCAACACTTGCGACGCGGAGAGAGTAGAAGAAATACAAATTGCCGTTTAATATTAAACAGATAGCGCGGCATTCGCTGTACCTTTTCCTGAAAATTCTTATCCACCGGGCATGCGCGTTACGATACGCGCCTATTACCAGATTACACTGTTGCTGGTCGATCGGCGAATATTCCGTTCGCTTGGATCGTTAGCGATGGATCGAGGAGGCCGAGGATCGGCGAAGGTAAGAGAAGGGCGTGGACGAAACGGAGAGGGAAAAATTCAGCAGTGGAAAAAATGGGGATAAAACGTTAACACGGGTCAGGATATCACGTTTCTTTTGATCGCCACTTCGCAAAGCTCTCGCGGATTGATAGCGCGCAACTCGCGTGCCACTTCACACTCAGAATTTATAGTTCCTTTATTATTTCGACTAAGCTGATCTTAAGTTTCCGCACACGTAACTCGCTTCCAATTTTTCGAGCCACGATCTAATCGGATACGTATATCAACTTCTTAGCATTTTTCCTTACGCTCGCCAGCGATTTACCTTTGTTTCTAGCCACATTTGTCTTCGGTCGCGTTTAATTTGCTTCGCGCCAAACAGGGAAATTTAGAAACGGGAAACGCTCGATGAAGCAACGTTCGATTTCCCAGGCTTTCGTTTGGCAAATTTCTTAATTCGAATATTTCCAATTTTTTAGAGTTCCTATTTCGCAAATGTTTTTATTCGAATATTCCCAAAAATTTCGCAAAATTTCGATTCGGAGGTTCTCAATCTAAGGCTTTTCATTTCAAAGCAATTTAATTTACAAATTTTCAACCCAAATATTTTCGATTCGAAGACTCTCCGTTTCGCAAACTTTCGTCTAAAAACCAATTTAAAAAATTCCCAATTCGCGAATTTCTCGGTCCAAATGTCCCTAACTAGAAATCTCTCGATTCCTCAAAACTCCAATTTTGTCCCTGTCGNAGCCACATTTGTCTTCGGTCGCGTTTAATTTGCTTCGCGCCAAACAGGGAAATTTAGAAACGGGAAACGCTCGATGAAGCAACGTTCGATTTCCCATGCTTTCGTTTGGCAAATTTCTTAATTCGAATATTTCCAATTTTTTAGAGTTCCTATTTCGCAAATGTTTTTATTCGCATATTCAAAAGCCTTCGTCTCGTTCAAAGTTACCCTAAATATTTCGCAAAAATTGAATTCAAAGCTCGACATTCGAAGGAAAAATGGAGAAGGAACCGCCCCCAAAGATCCGAAAGGAGAATACCATAAACTCGTACACGTTGTAACGTGTTAACAAGGTGCACGATGGAGAAACGAGTTGATGGAAAAATGAAGCGATAGTTGTGGGGGGTTACGGGGCGGGAGAGGAGCCAGAGAGAATCGGGAGAGGTGTAATTGGGATTGAGGTTACTCCGAGGATCTGCATACCGGCGGATCGTGCCACGGCCCGTGTCCGTGCCCGTGACTTCTAGTTGCATGAGCGAAGAAAATGGAAAGATTTCGTGCGTGAAGTATTATTGGCGACCCGCTAATACACGAGAGTCAAGGTGAGGATGAAGGGGTATTAGAAGTTCACGCTTGGACGGAACACGCGAGTACTCGCACACTCGGCACGCGACTGATTCGCTGCCGGTCAGCACACGCGAGAAATAAAAATCCATCGATTTTCTTTCTGGTCCCTTGTCCTCTCACGTTTTCACCCTTCGCTGCTCTTCCTGGATCGTGTCAACCGTGAATTCTCAATCTCGAGTAATGGACACGAGAAGTGGATCCTTCTACTCTCATACTTTCCATATCTTTCTTCTTTCTCCTTCTTTTTCTTTTCTTCGTTTCATCTTCTTTCTTGTTCTTTATTTCTAATCGAAAGAAGATTAGCGGTATTTAATATTTTAATGAATAGATTAATAACGCGAAACAAAGAATGGAAATTATTTTAAAAGGGTGACGGGTTTAGTGCAACAATTTAATTCGCGATTTTTTCGAGTCAAGGTTTTCAACCTTCTCACCCATAAAATCGCGATAAAAAAATGGTACAATAATTTACACTGGAATACAGAAGATTATCTACGAGATTAATGCTTATTTTTAAATTTTTATCGAGGAGTATGTTAATTTCGACAAAGGTATTCGGAGAATAAGTATTTTTCTCTGGCCTCGTAGAGTATAGAAAATTCACGAAATACCAAAGGGGTTGATCGATATCGTTAATTTTCTGTTTGTAATAACGCTATGTCGGTGAAGGAGTTTAGAGGACGGTCGAAGGTGGAACGCAATCGCGGCGATTAGATGGAGTCCCATGGGGGATGGCGCGGTTTACAGAAATGGCCATGTCGGCCATTTCGAAGGGCAGGAACGTAGGCAGGCGGCGAGAAAATCCTATTACTAGCTTATATTCGTGGTACAGGGGCTGTTTGAAGCTCGGGGAAACTCACCCTCCACGCGGATCCGTATTGACGCGAGAGAGAAACCCACCCTCCGGATCAACCAATCAAATCGCAGCATCCGTCGCGCATGCGATCGCTTCGATAGCCATCCCCCTGCGCCAAGGGTTATGGTGTCTCTACTTTCTCTCTCTCTCTCTCTCTCCGTGCATCTTTGCCAATTTTTGCGAGCTTGCGACAAATTAATTTTCCTTCAAGATTTACGATTAGGAATTTTTATTTTATTTTTTGGGACGGTGTTGAATTTTCGAGATTTTAATCCTTTGTCTCTATTAACTTCCACAATTTTGGCAAATGCACCATTTTATTGCTACCTTAGCTTTTGGTTCAAAAATTTCTATTTCCTTTATATTCAATATTCAAGCTTCCTAATCAATTGGAAATCTAATTAAAAAATTCAAGCTCTCCTTGTGTCGAAGCTTCCTAGTCCCACAAGTATACAATTCGAACGCATCTCTGTTACAACCTGGCAACCCCTGAGCATCGAATTACAACCCTCCCAAATCATCATGAATCAGATGAAATTGAAATAAATGCTCGCATTGTGCCAGGATGAAGGAATTACTCGGGAGTGGAAGTAAAAGGAAAATCGGCCACAGGTCGATGCGACGCGGTCTCGGGTACAAGTCTCTCTCTTCATATTTCCGACCAATGAAACCCGTCGGACGTGCCTGGCACGGGCACCTACGGCAACGGGTGGAAATAAAACAAAACAATACACATTTAGCTCGGAAACGGGCGGGCAGACGAGTACTTTAAACGACCGACTCCCCCGCGCCGTTCTAGCCCCCGACCGTTTAAACTAGGACGGATATTTCGGGCTTCGATACGGCCGTTCGAGTTTCCAGCTCGTTTTGGTATTCGAAAGCCACCACCATCGGCACGTCGATAAATGGGAAAACTTTCCTCGACGTTTTCGCTTCACTCGCGATCCCTCCTTTTCCCAAAGGAATACCTTTCCGGCCCAATGCCCCCTCTTCCACGTAAATCCCTCCCGGTACCCCTTTCTCCACGTAAATTAACATCGAGGAAATTTTCGGATTCTTTTATTATCGCGAAGGAAATATCTTTAGACATAGATTAATATTATTTTCCGTCTCGGTACCCCTTTTTCGATGTAAATTAATATGACCAAGGACATTTTCTGATTTTTTATTATCTTTCAACGCAGATTAATATTATTTTCCCACCCGGTACCCCTTTCTCGACGTGAATTAACATCGAGGAAATTTTCGGATTTTTTATTATCGCGAAGGAAATGTCTTTAGACATAGATTAATATTATTTTCCGTCTCGGTACCCCTTTTTTCGACGTAAATTTATATCACCTAGGACATTTTTATATTTTTTATTATCTTTCAACGCAGATTAATATTATTTTCCCACCCGGTACCCCTTTTTCGACGTGAATTAACATCGAGGAAATTTTCGGATTTTTTATTATCGTGAAGGGAATATCTTTCAACGAAGATTAATATTATTTTCCATCTCGATATCCCTTTTTCGAGGTGAATTACTATTAAATAAAGAGTAAATACTAAGCTTTAAATTGGCGAATTAAGGCGAGGAGAGGTGAATAAATATTGGCGTAAATTCTAAACTGTTTTTATTTTTCTTTCGGGGTATTGAAGAATTTTTTATTAGGGAAGAAACGAGAAATTATATTTGCACTGAATGGGCAAAGTCAGTGAAAGGGAAGGTTTGTTCGATGTTAATACTGTATTCATTTGTGCTTTTTCTTTCTGTAGTTTACGAGAATTTCTAGTAATATTCGTAAAATAATTCGTCTGTTACAGGCGCTGAACGGGTTCCTGCTGATTCTTACCTGCGACGGGGAAGTATTCTTCGCCACTCACAGCATAGAAAGTTACCTTGGCTTCCATCAGGTACTTTTATCGCCTATTACAACCCTTAACGTTAATCCATTTTTCTAAACTTTCCTCTGTTTTATTTCTATCTTTACTAGCATTCGGTCGTGCTTTATTTAGCGTCAACTACCTACGCTCAATTTCCAGACTATTATAACGTACATATTTAAAACATGGATATCACGCTAAGCGAAGAATTTTTTGAAAGAAAACACTCAAAGGTATAACTTTCTTTCATTTTTCTATACGGTCGATATTCCGTATCGATTAAATCACCTAAGACTATAGCAAAGATAGTCTTAATAGCAAAAAGGGGCTGTCTTTGAGACTGTCCTTCGCTCTAAAATATGCGAATCACGGAAAGAAACGTATAAAAGCAAAGCGAATAGTCGGAGGCGAAGATTGGTAAAATTCCTGTTTTTCCACTTGATAGCAGGGCGTAATTTCAGACACAGTAGTTGCACCCTCGGTGTTGGTTTATCTGCTCGTGTCCACACCCAACACTGGCTGGTCACGCCAGGCCCGTCAGCTTCGTTCTACGTGTCACGTTTACGCAATCATCATCCCCTTCGGCCGAGCTAACGCACCCTTTTCCCTCTTAAAAGCGACCGGCTTACATTTTTCAGTGGACATTCGCGATTGTCCAGTCTAGTTAACCTCCCGATATCCTGCGCGTTTTCCATGCCTGATTAACCCTTCTCGAATATTCCCAGTCCTTTTAGATTAATCCAGGCTGGCCCGGTGTACGCAGCTGCTGGACAGACGTGGGCGCGACTTAATTTATTTAGGGCCTCTATCATAATTCTTCCAGCCGGAACAATGGTCGCTCTGGCAGCGTGTCTTCGTTCGCACCGGACAATTCGATCCACCGATTCGTCTTCGCGGTACTTTCACACACTTCCACCTTCTTTCGCCGGATCCATCGGATAGAGTAAAACGCTTGCCACCTACAGACTGTTTCAAAATTACGTCACTGGTATCGCAGAGATTCTATAACCTCTGCGGTGGAGGTCGAAATTTTTTAGAGAATCTGCGAGAAGAATCGTGGAAATATTCTTTTGGAAAATAATAAAAAATCGATGTTTCAACGAGCGAATGTAAAATTTCGCTGTAACCTGCGTGATATTTTGGAACACCTTGTACGAGTCTAACGAGCTGGTAATCGGAAGGAACGAGGTAATAGGTCCCTTCATCTTCGTTGCGATCGTAAAGATCGGTCACACGAGTTTTCGTCGTTGGAAATGTCACGCGTATAAATAGAGTTTTATCGCATGTTAAGGAAGCAGCGAATAAATGGGTCCACTTTCTCTTACGCAATTGCAAGTATGAACATACGCGAAACTTCGTTGTTGACTGAGAATGTCGTGTCTACGAATATAATTGCAGCCTGTAAGGAACGGAATGAACAGGATATACTGAGATCAAACGAGACGAAACACGTTGTTTAACGTAAAATAATAACAAATAGAAACGTTACTATATAAATCGTTCATGGACCAAAGCGACTAATTCAATTTTCCGAATGTTTAAAAATTTCAGATACTGGGGAAACATGAATTTCCACTTTCCGTTTCGCGATAATAGTCTATCGCGACTGGTCCAGTAATTAATTATACGTGTACTAAAAGAAAAATTAAGCAATCAGGTGAACAAAACGACAACATTGAACGCGGAATTTTGAATTGAAAGTTTAAAAATGGGGATGAGCGTTAACGAATTTCGATAAACGACTAGCAGAATATAGTAGTATTGGAATTATTCAAGGAAAATAATATCATGTGGTGTACAGGGAAGTAACTATATTCAGTGATATAGTAACGAGGTATATCAACTTTATTCAAGATGAAATAATTTACTAATAAGATCGGAGTAACGGTGTTTGCTGTGTGACAACTGACTCGACCACCAAAATAGCAGGTCCTTTTAAACTAGATTCCCTAAGATCATTGTGTCCTAAAAGGGTCGCCTGTTGACCTGCGGTCTCTGTCAGCCCTGATGCTATCGTTGCACGGCTATGGTTGATTTACAACAAGCAGGGTGCGTTTAAAGGTATGAATTTGAAAAGCGTGAGAGGTGGAGTGATGCACGACGAAGAAAGCACCCCTTTTTGTCGTTACGATATTCTGAGACACGTAGAGTACACGGTTGGTAGCGATCCGGGAGGTATTCCTCCGCTTGCTAGCTGCTCTTGAATTGCTCCTAATTCCGTGGATCTGCCGTAAACCACGACGAAACTAGCATGAAAGTGGTCAGTGGCGGAGTAACGAGCCTGGAGGGTAAATAAGCGCGAAGTCAGGAAAAGGAGCGGATTAAACGAAGAAAAAGCCCATTTGCCTTTCTATCCGGAACAGAGCGATACCGTTCAACCCCCGGTGAACGCGCATCGAAATGCGATCCGCACGCAGGCACCCGGCACGCACGCGAGTGCGACCAGGACAGCCAGAGGGACGACGCCGAGGGAGAAACAGAGAGAGAGAGAGGGAGAGGGAGAGAGAGAAAGAAACGGAGAAGCGGTGGAAAAAATGACGGATGATGATTTCCCGACACACGATGACTGTGCGGCTGAAACGCACGCGAACGCTTTTGTGCAGAAGATCGTAATTGCAGGAAACGACGGATGATGATTTTCCGATCCGATGATCCCGCGTCTCGGACAAAAGGGGAAACGCGTTACAATCTCGCGTTTCTTGTAAACAAATTTCCCGGGACGATCGCTCGGAACCGAGCGTGCTTTTCCTCGTTCCCATCGACCATCCTTCAATCACCGTCATTCTCTATCCTTTCTTGCGAATTGCGAGAGGATATCGATCTTTCAGAAAACGTATCTCATTTTCTATCCCTCCGAGAGCTGGAGGATAAATCGAGTATCGAATGATCGCGAATTTTTAGAAATTCGGAGAAATTTAGGAATATTTCGGGATTGTTGTAAACGAGTTTCGCGAAATAATCATTTACGTTTAAATATATCTTTCTCTAATGTTATTAGATACTCGTGAAGCTTAGAAATGTCATTGACGAACGCACGGTTGCACAAAGAATGGTGAGAGCCGAGGCACGAAAGTTCAACCCCTTCGACGGCAATAAAGTTCCGTAAAAGTCCGAACGTCTCGACCAATGATAAATTCCCGACGTGTGCTAAGCCGCTTAATCGCGTTTAACGGATAATTTGTTTATACCAGCGAGGGAAAATCGGGGCGGCAGGGTCGCAAGAATAATTCCTCGGCTCTTGACTTCGCGGCCGCGCTCATTGAGATGTAACTGGGCACGCAAACGGTTCACACACACGTCACGATACACCGGCAACGATGATTTTTCCTCCCGATTACGGTATATTTAAGAGGAACGAAGTGTATCGCGACTAATAGCCAACGCCGCGATTTTCTCCTCGATGCGAATTTTCGACCGACTTGCCACCCCCATCTACCCTCTCTCTTCGTCCACGAATAACCTCGCGCTTACGCCTACAATCCTATAACGACTCCTGTTTCTTTTCATTTCGAGAACACGCCCTTTGTTCGCATTAAAATACCACCCTTTCCTTTAATCCATGCTTCTCTCTTTATCGACAATACCTACGACTCTATTACAGTATCCGTTTCCTAAATTTCAAAACCACCTTGTTTCTTTATCGAGAAGTCACATCGATATAAGAATAGAGAAACAGAGACCCTTTTCTTACTTTCTAAATTTCTTATCGATAATCAACAGCACCACGTTTAACCCCTACAATCGTATAAGAATACACAAACAAAGACCCTAGTCCCATTTTCAAGACTCCAAAAGGCACCCCCTTAAACCGAGACATAAAATCCACGATTAACTTTCATCTGGATTAGCAATTAGCAGAAAAGCACCCTCGGCCTACAGGAGACGACTGTTTCTGCGACAGTGGGATTGGTAGGCCTGCCTAAACACCGTCAACTCGGGATTTTCCCCGTGCCGTTGGTCGCCGCGATAAGTTCGCCGTCTGACCTTTGGCTTAAGTTATTACTTTTATCGGTGGCGGAGTGGCAGGCGGGTGCAGAGGCTCTTGGAGGATCGAATCGGTGGTATCAGGCCAATTAAGCGGCGTGCCAGCTCCGCTGGAGACCCACCCCGTCGGCATGGCCCCGCGACGCTTTTTCCCTCGGTTTCTCGCGTGAGATACCGAACTAAAGAGCAACGCGCAGCGTTCCCGGTTGTTGAATTACCTCGGAGGGACGTTGTTGCTGGCGGACGCTGTCATTACGCGGTTTTTCCAGCGGCTCGCACCGCGGGGTGGGCGCGAGGGGAGTTACAGGCCCGTGTAATCGCGTCATCCGAAACGCCCCGCGATTACGTCGCGTCGGATACACGGTCATCGAGTCGGGAAATCATCCAGCCAGCTCTCTTTCTTCTCGTTACCGGCCCGTGCAACTCTGTCCCAGGTCTTTGCGTGCCCCGTCGCGTTCCAATGCGCCTGTTCCAGCCGAACATACGGACCACTTGCTTTGAATCATCCCTCAGTTTCGGGGTTGTTTCCGATATCCGAGTGAACCTTCGCGGTTCTCCAANTGTTCTTTACGTTTTCTTTCGATTAACCGCTTATTTTTACGAAAGAAGATTCGACGCGAAAACAGTTGCGTCTCAGTTTTGGGGATGTATCCGATATCCAAGTGATCGATTGTGGTTTTCCAAGGAAATGCCTTTCTTTATGATTTCTTTCGATTAACCGCTTACCTTTACGAAAGAAGATTCGACGCGAGAACAGCCGAGTCACACAGTTTCGGGGATGTTTCCAATATCTGAGTGATCGTTCGCGGTTCTCCAAGGAAACACCGTTCTTTACGATTTCTTTCGATTAACCGCTTACCTACACGAAAGGAGATCCCACGCCGCGTGTCGGTATCAAACAGCAAAGTCACACGGTGACGCGTCGAGCCACGCGTCCGAACGCGACGAAGAATAACACGGGACTGACTAAGCCGAACTTGAAAAACACGGAACAAAGTCACACGGTCTCGCGAGGAATTTGGTCGGTATACGGCGAAGAATAACGCGGAACTGGGACTGGGAAACATTCGCGAGGATTAGCCGCGAAGCTGACCAGGCTGGTTTTCATTTGGTTTTCGCGAGCCAGGCTTCTCACCTGCGACACTCGTGTTTGCCTCCACTTCCACACAAGTCTCACACGATATTATATGCGACTATTAGTATCTTGGATAAATAATCTCCAAGAAGTTTCGATTCGTTGTTGCAATAAAATGAATTATTCTTCACAGAATAAGGAAAAATCGAATCCTCGGAAATCGATTACCACAAACCTCTCAAACTCTACATCTTCCTAGGATAAGTAACTCCGAATAAAATAAAAGAATGGAAGGAAAAATTGAATCCTCGGGAAAGGATTACCACAAACCTCTTAATCTCTGCATCTTCCTACGAAAAGTATCCCCGAATAAAATAAAACATAGGAAGGAAAAAAATATTCGATTACCACCTTTGAATCCAGCACCCCAACTTTCCACGCACCCCCTAAACGAAAAAGAAATCCGACCTGCCTATCTCCCTCCGACCATCTTCATCCACCTCTGGCACGCGGTGAACCTATCGAAGGAGGGAACCCTGTTAGGGGCCCTGGCCTCGGGCCCGTTCCCATTAGAAATCAATTGACCGCGTTAAGCTTAAACACAAAGCCTGGGTCGGCGGGGCCCAGAGCGGGTCGGTTCGCACGCGCTGAATTATGTGGCACATTTTGACAATTAATAGCCGTTAATGAAGACGCGATCGGCCTGACCCGGGGCTATCCCGGTTGTACCCCGACCACTTTGTTAGGCAGATAGAAAGGGGGTCGAGGGGTTGGAAGGGCGCGTCATAACTCTGCGGGCATAATTGAGAGCTCAACATTCGGTATCGCGGCGTTCCGGGCCGCATTATCGCGTACGCCGGGCCCCGTGGTCGCGCAAAAATGCGCGCGTGTTCTCGTGCCGGGCCCCGCGTGGGCCCGCGAGAGGATTTCATGCGCGCGCGCGCGCGAGGCGGCGTGGGGGAACGAAGGAGGTGGACGTCGGGCGGCATTCGATAATTAATGCGGCCCGCGGATTAATTATTATTAGCCGGCTGATTTGTTTCAATTTGTAGAGGGTCCTTTGATCGCGCCGAATCGTGTTTCCGTCGATTTCACCCGGCGTCCCGGCTGATTTATCTCCGAGGCTCGCGTACCCCGCGATTTACGCGAACGCCATTCGTTTGGTGTCGTTCTCGTCCACGCCGGGCCTGCCCAACGTTCCTACGTGCCTTTCGCAGGTGGTCCCGCTTCCTCCATCCTCTCCTCTCACTCTTCATCACTCCGAATTTCCTTCCAAATTTTCAACCTTCTCTTCCCGACTATCTTCTGGTACTGCCATCCCGAGAAGTGAATTTTCACGGGAATTCTTCGCGATTTCCGAGACACAGAGAGAAAGAAAGACAGAGAGAGAAAGAGAGGGCATCGTTCTCGCGGTGACGGTTCATCGACAGGAGCGGAGACGAGTGTGGAAGTGGACAAGCAGACGGGACACGGAGGAAGGGGGATGGTGGTGGAAAAGGAGGAAAAAAAAGGAAGAAAATAGAGCAAAGGAAGGCGAGGCCTTTCGCATTCTTCGCAGGAATGTAAATCAAGCCTGCCAAGGGAGCGGGACCGCTTCGATGCCGGCGGGGGTGCGCTAGCGTCTCCACTAAATAATTACAAGCTCTTAATTAACGACGAGGGTCGATCGTAAAGCCATCCACGAGTCGGCCGCTCCGTCCCGCGGATGCATGTTTCGAGATTATTTAAACGAGCAATGGTAACAAACGTTACCGGACCTTACCGGCAAACCGCCCGTCGCTGCTAACTGGCCGCGCCGGAGAGCAGGAGGAGAGAGCTAGAGGGAGCGAGAGAGTTCCATGGGGAAAAATAAATGTGAGCGTGGCCGGGGCCCCGGTGCTGGAAAATAAAAGAGGGCGGGGTCAACGTATTTTGCGGGAGGCTCGTTCCTCGAACCGGCCACCGACACCTCCGCTTCCCAGACACCCGTTCATCCTGCACCGATTAGAAATTTTTCGGTAGGCTGACTAATATCTCTCGGCACTCGAGTTATGTTCCTCCTCTTCCATCCACTCGTATTAACCCTCTCGCTCCGAGTGAACGCCTGTGCTATCTACGAGGACCACTGGTACCTCGTCACTCGCCGCCAGTGGTCCTATACGCTTTCTCTCCGCGAGGTACAACCGTCTTTATTTTTGTCTCGAATACCAGAGAAAATACTCCGATGCGTTTCATTTACTTTCGAATTACCGACTAACTTTTCGCCGAAAAAGACCCGACGAAATCGGGAATCGAGGAACAGCGATGGTTAGTCGGTTGGAAGCGCAAGAAGACGCGGGCGAGATGTTCCTTTACGAGCAACCCTTTACGAGCGTCTCGGGGAAAGGAACGGTAGCGAATCACCGAGATCGATCGGGGAACTGGGTAATCTTCGGTGATGTACCACGGTGGAATCTCGGATGCGAAAGGAGGTGCTCGCGAAGGGAGAATCGAAGGAAAGCTCGGAACTGGATAATGGAGAGGTGAGCAGCGCGCGACGTAACGAGCGAGATGGCGAAGGCGGCCGAGTGGCAGGACGCGGCTATCGGGCGTCGATATAATTCCATAAATCACGCGTCGCCGGAATAAATCAGGTATTAATGAAAATTACACGTACGCCCGTGGCCGGTGGTTGATATACGCGGGACCGGGACCGCGGACGGGAATAAAATTGGCCGAGCCATGTTGGCGGGGCGGAATAAAGGGCAACGCGGAGCAATTACACGTCGAGCGTGTCCCAATGAAGTATGGCCGTGGCCTGGCTGCTCGATTACCACGGAAATCCTGTGTAGCAAGGGTTTAATTAAAATTAGAGCAAACGGAACGCGCAGCGGGGTTGCGGACTAGGGAAAGCCCCGGCGATCAGCGGTCTCTGAATTCATCCAGGACCCCGCGGTGATCCGAGCCGGCCCCTTCGCGGGACACTCGCCCCGCTCCGACCAATACACGCCTAAGACTTCGCCCTGCGATCGCCTATATTTATTGAGAGATCGAGTTTTATGGCCGGCCATGCGCCGACGCCCGCCGACGCCCGCCGACGTCCGCCGGGGCCCGCTGATCCACCGCGTCTTTGTCTTTTCTCCGGTCCTGGGCCCCGCTTTGCTTCCACGCCGAGATACTTTTCCGAGGAAACGAGAGAGGGTTGCGACGTCGGCTCTATATTCGCTGTTGAGTTTCTCCTACCTGGGATTCTATCGCGTTAATCTGGCACCCGATGAGGCGATGAAGAATTCCAGCTTTCGTCGCTGCTCTCCGCTTGCGATTAATTTCTCGGTCATCTTAAAGTTTGCGTAAACGATACGAAGTAGCTACATATGGAATATCGAGATACGCGCGATTTTCTTCTTCATTTTAGCGCGAATGGTATCACCGAGCTTTGCAAGATATTAGAGAAGCTTCAACCGTATTAGAATGGGGCTATTGTTATTAAGCTTCGGTTAATCCAATAAATATCTAATATCCAGTAATCTCTATAGGCTTAGTTCACAAAGAAGGGTTAATTCGCTTCTCGTCTAACTTCTTCGAGCTTTTGTAGTTATTAGACATTTTCGTCATGGGAGTCGAATGCTGGCAAGAAACTCGGATTGTTTCTGCCCGAAGAGGACGGAAAGATATCAGGTCGAGAGACGGGGAATGGGTTTATTATACTTTCTTCGGAGATGTATACCCCCGAAAGCTGGCTGGTCGGAGAAGATTCGAGCAAAGCGCAGAGTCCATTGGCTGCGGCGATATTATAAAAGGCAGACCTGCTATTTTGCGGGAAAAAAAATTTCGGTTGGGCAGTCGGGTATCCCATTATCGTCGACGGGTAATATCGTAACACAGGGATGGTGTGAGTAACATGGAAGTCGTGAGATCCGTGCACCGGCGACACGAACGTACGAGAAGGTGCAGCTACGTGCAGCTACGCTGTTCCGCCTATCGGAAATGCAACCTACCTCGAAAGCTCCCGTTCCCTTCTATCGCGTGATTTATTATATTATTCCCGGTTACCGAGCCCTCTGACAACTATGACCAGCTAATGGCCTATCGCGACAATTCGACCAGCGCGCTTCCTTCGAGGCCGACGCCAGCCATCCTGGAAATTATGCGACCGAGCAGCCAGTTTCCGAACCTCCTCTCTCTAGCTTCTTTATCCTAGCTGCAATACGATAGAAGCGCGACACTGGCCTCGGCTGAAAGAGAACGGTGCCTCGAAACCGAGAACTTCATTATCGCCTCGTAAACACCGGCCCAATGGACACCATCTTCTGCATCTTCCCATACCGACTTCGCCTCTCTACTTTCTTCCCTCTTCCTCCTAGCCAGATTCTTCCCAAGGATCCTACAGGTCGTGATCTATCCTTGGTTCGACGAAAGGAGTCAAACGAACGCGAGATCCTTACCGATTTACCTCTCCTAGAACTACCTGAGGACTCTCGACGCGACTCGTTTCCGGAAATATGTTTCTATTACTGCGGTTGCTATCATTCGTGTCCGATACGTTTCTAATCGCTCGATAAATGAAATAAATAGCGTTCTTGGAAATTGGCTACCTTCGAACCCCTTTCGCGAAGCGAGATATCGCTCTTTAGCCGAATCATGCAGAAAATCCCTTTCTAACTTTGGCCAGACTCTATTCTGTTCATCGTCCAGTTACCAAGGTAGCAGTTAGGAAAGCTTCAGCGAGGAATCTCGACTTTATTTATCACGAATGGCGCGTGGAGCTGTAAACTTCCAAATCCATGGTCGGCCCGTGTAAAAATAGCGGTCTCGTGGTCGTGGCCGCTCGCTGCTCGGATAACAGCTGTCCACCGAAGCAACCCGTGGCTTCTCTGTATGGAAACATCGCGTAGCGCCAGCGTCTTCCTATTTCTACGAGAGCTTACACGTTCCTCGAGTATGTAGCAAGCCGAGCGCCGGGTCCGTATCATTTCCACCGGCTGATTTATTGCATTATTCCAGGCGTCGAAGGCCGGACAACCGTGGCCACGGCGTAGCAAGTCGGCCTGTTAATTCGATCTATTTTCTAGGCTGGCTCGAAGCTAGGGTGCGTGGTGGACCCGATTATCCGATCGACGCTCATACGCGCACTGCACCGAGAGAGAAAGCGTGAGACAGTGGGGGAGAAAGAGAGAGAGAAAGAGGTAGAGGGAGGGAGAAAGGAAGAGAGAATATACCGAAGAGTTATTCTCGTTCTGGTCGTTTTTCTTGAACGAAGGAACGAGGAAACTATGGGTTCCTCGTGCACCACGGGCTCATCGTCCGTCGCTGCCTAGGCCGGATTAATTATGCGCGATAAAGTGCGTCGGACACGTGTAGTTACATGTGCCGTACGTGCGCCTATGTCGCCGTCGCGACGTCACGACCGATCAGATATTTCCTGAAATAATGCCGCTGCCTCTGGCCGTCCCTTTCTCCACCCTGCCGCGCCGGCCCTCTCCTCCTTCGGGGCAGTTCCAACTGTCTCGCGCGGTGCATTCGGGGGTTGCTCCAGCATTATTCCCATTACTCCCTTTCCCACCGTACCATTCGCTCTTCCTACTTTTCCGCAAACATTTCCGACCGCTCCCTGTCCAGGGTAAATTCTCCAGGGATCTCTAATCGGATATCTCTGGATAGAAGGTTTTCCTGACAATCTCGAGTACCAAGTTTGGTACCTTGCGAACAATGCAGCTTTGTATCATAAAATTCGATGAAACGAGATTAAAATACGAGGGGGTTGCGTTGGACGCAGTGGTAGTTTCTCCTCTTTATCTTTTTTTCTTTTTTATGGCAAGGAACGTGTTTAAAAAATTGTATAGTAGAGAAATTGAATGGTGTGTGTCTACTGTAAAGGTATGGAAGAGATTGGAAAAAAAAAATGACAATTGACCGTTGTGTGTTTGCCTTTAGCAGAGCGTGGTTTCGATCCACGGACCTCTGGGTTATGGGCCCAGCACGCTTCCACTGCGCCACTCTGCTGTTGTGTTTGGATGTCTTCTAAAGCTGGTTTTAATGCATTTGTCGGGGGTGAAATGAAGATAGATCAATAACTCAAAGTTTCTAAAATTAATATTGCGCTATTGCGTTATTAATAACGAGATAATTTAAGCGAACAACGTAGAGCTTATCGATTAATATACCGTGCTCACGTCATGATTGTTGAAGAATCTCGCTTATAATCTGATACATAATATAGTATTGTAATATTTATTACGTCGCAGATAACACTCTCTGTTATCATGGAATATTACTTTTTCCCGTGAATTTATTACTGTAGAAAACCTAACTGTGTTAACGAGCAATGAAATAAAGTACATCCGCGTTATGAATATTTCAATGCAGGATTACGAATTTATCCAGTAAAATGGATGAAAATTAAACGTTTCGAGGTCTAATCTCGTGGAAAATGACTAAAAAACCTACCCCAACGAAGCAGAGTGGCGCAGTGGAAGCGTGCTGGGCCCATAACCCAGAGGTCCGTGGATCGAAACCACGCTCTGCTAAAGATTCTTCATTTTTGACAATTTTTTTTTTTGCCCATATGTACTATGAACACGCTCAACCTTCTGTAATCGTT
>NIJG01000012.1:866626-922133 GCA_002201625.1 Euglossa dilemma | reverse complement strand
ACACACTCGATAGGAATCAAGTACGATACAACTACGAACAATTTATATTGAAAAAAAGTAAAAAAAAAAAACTCGTTGGTAATTATTAATTTTAACCAACCCTCTTAGCAGAGCGTGGTTTCGATCCACGGACCTCTGGGTTATGGGCCCAGCACGCTTCCACTGCGCCACTCTGCTTCGATGTTCAACCTCCCAGAAAGTTGCAGCATGTTGCAGAATTTTTTTTTCCTCTTTTACATACTTTTTTCAGTATACATTCATTAATTTAACTATCCTGTATTATCGCCAGAACATCTACATACTCGATTCTACTACTGAAATTAAATATTCCCGCCTCTAGCGATCCCTGAAAATCACATGTTCGTTAATACCAATCATATCATAATACCATAGGCTAAATAACGGTTATTATATTTTTTATCGTCATCCTGATTATTTAATTTCTCGAATATTTTCTTTTGCTACATGTATTATGAATTTTCCAATATTTCCTCTCGTTCCATTATTTTTTAGTTCTACTTCCTTCCATTTATAGGTTTTTTCGACCGAAAACAGTGAATCCAGCGTTAATTAACCTTTTCATTCGTTTCAGTCCGACATTGTCCACCAAAGCGTTTACGAGCTGGTCCACAGCGAAGACCGAGAGGAACTGCAAAGGCAGCTGATGTGGAACTCGTTTCTGCCGGCCGAAAGTGCGAGTCTCCCCTTGCACGACGCCCTTTCACCCCAACACAGCCACGTCCTCGAGCGCAGCTTCACCGTCCGTTTCCGGTGTCTCCTGGACAACACATCCGGCTTTTTGGTGAGTTTCTGCATCTGCGAATTCAGACGCGGCCGTCCGCGGGACTTTACAGAACGTGTTCCCCGTGGTGGCCGGGAGTGCAGGCATTCGCAAAACGGTCATTAATGGTTTCACTGTCGTGCGAGGTAAAGCAGCACGACTTTGCTACCCCGTTTTCCTTTCTCTCCAGTAATTACTTTTTTCGTTCTTCCAACGCGGTTCTAATGCTTGCAAAAAAAGTACTTATCTACCTGCAGCTGTGTACCGGTCGGTTTTAAACGGTGCTGCTACTCTCGAATATATATATCCAGCAGGTTTCCAGGGTTGTCCCCAAGGTCATCGAGGGTCATCCCAAAGGCAGGCAAGGTGAAACGCGAAGCGGTCGACGGGCAGATCTATGCCGGCGCTTCCCGAGGGTCGTTTAAAGGTCGTTCGAAAGTCGTCCCGGATCGCGAGCCATGCAAAATTCGTTTAGCTCGGTATCGGGACATTTCCTGGTCATTCGAAGCTCGTTTCGTTGTCGTTTCGCGCTCGCTTAAGTGTCGCGCGAAGACAGATTCCGCGGTAACGAGAGAAACATCTCGGCGTGGAAAGATCTCTCGTGATCGGCTATACCGTTCGGGTGGTTGGATTATACCGAGGCGTGCCCGTTTCCATCGCGAGAGCAATCGATACCGGGTCTTTAGCTGTGCGTATCTCGCATGCCTGGTCACAGTTCCATGTTCGTTTAGGGAACGTGCAACGTAACTCTGGTTCATTCATGGAAACCAGCGCATACGGTCACGCGAACGAGGATGATCCGTTGACCCGTGCGGAGGAACAGTTTCCGTGCTGATATCTTGCGTCGGTATCCCGTGAAAATCCGCCCCGTTTCCACCCTTTCCGACCGCTTCGAAAGAACCTTGCGGGACAAGCGTCACACGACAACCAGTCGCGAGCTATTGATCCGATTTTTACGGCATCACATTTTCATAATTGCCAGCGAGAGCCGCGTTTAACTCTCCAGCTCGCGATAATAGAGTTAATTGCAAAGGAGGGAGTCGAGTCTCTCTCTCCCTCTTTCTCGTTCTCCCTGTTCGCTAGTAATTACCCTCTGCTTTTTTATTTCCCTCCTTCCTCGGCATCTGGTGGTTACAATTGCCGCGACCTTCTCCTCGAAGAAGTTTCGCCGCACTCCGCGCGTTTCCGTACGTTTGTCGCTTTATCGTCGCGATTTCTAATACGGAAATTCCACTCGATCTCGTCTCTCGACGAGAGAAAGAAAGAGAGAGAGAGAGAGATATGCCTTGGAGGAATAATTTCGCGCGAATTTCGATAAAAACGGAGAGCGTATGGTTCTGACGCAAGGAAGAACACCGGCCAGTGTGCTTATCGTCGTAAACCTTTTACGATTACAGTTTCATTTTCATAAACGTCAAAATGGTGACCTTTTTGCGCGACAGTCCCATGACCCGGTCGGATCGCAAACTCCTCCTTTTCGTTGTTCTTTATAGCTCCCGGACACTATTTGTCCCGCGTATACCTCTGTATTTGCTAGCTGTCTGCCGTAAGATAATTAGTGTTTTGTCGCGTTGCGGCTCGCCGCTCGCCAAAGGGTAAACCCGGTTTTGCCCACGCTTTGATTTATGTCCCTTCCCGCGGACGATGGATAAGTACGCTTCTAGTGGACAACTCTGCGAAATCCGCGAGAAAATCCTGCCCTTTCTTCATCGTTCCTCAGTCGAACGTGTCTTTCTTCCAGCGTTTGGACATCAGGGGACGAGTGAAGGTGCTGCATGGTCAAAACAGGAAAACCGAGGAGCCGCCGCTGGCTCTATTTGCTCTCTGCACACCGTTCGGACCACCGTCGCTGCTGGAAGTGCCGCAAAAGGACGTGATGTTCAAGAGTAAGCACAAGCTCGATCTCGCGCTCGTGTCGATGGACCAACGGGGGAAAATGTTGCTGGGCTATTCGGACGCGGAGCTCGCCAACCTCGGCGGCTATGATCTAGTCCATTACGACGATTTGGCTTACGTCGCCAGCGCTCATCAAGAACGTAAGAGAGAACTTTTTCTATCCTAAGTCTAATCCCGGACTTTGTTGTTTCTTCGAGACACCTTCTCCCTGGGAAATTACACTACGCGCGTTCCACGTGTTTCAGTGCTGAAGACCGGCGCCTCGGGAATGATAGCGTACAGATTCCAAAAGAAAGATGGCGGATGGCAGTGGCTGCAGACTAGTTCCAGGCTAGTCTACAAGAACTCGAAGCCCGACTTCGTCATGAGCACGCACCGGCCTCTCATGTAAGCGGTACTCGATCGAACAAGTAATTAGACAGCTCGAATTTCGTCGATACGATAGCCCCGGTAATTCTGCAGGGAGGAAGAAGGCAGGGATCTGCTCGGCAAACGGACAATGGACTTCAAAGTGAGCTACCTGGACGCCGGCCTGACCAACAGCTATTTTTCGGACAGCGACAGTCTCACCGGTTCCGTGATGACGCCGACACTCCCCAGCCAACCGACGTCCCAGAGAGTGAACAGGCGGTACAAGACCCAGCTCAGAGACTTCCTGTCGACCTGTCGGAACAAACGGACCAAACTGACCGCGCAATCGTCCGTTTCCCCGCCCGCCACACCCACTGTCGCATCCGTCGACTACCTTGCGGCTGATACCAGTGCTGCGGCCGCAGTTGCAGCCGCGTACAGCAACCTCAACACCATGTACCCTACCGCTTACGCGCCCACTGCTGTCGCAGCAAGCACCGACCCTTCCTTGACCACGTACATTGGTCACACCGGCAACTATCACCAGACCTTGTACCCCGCTACTGCCTTGGACAATAGGTAAGTCTCGTTCCTTCCTCGCGTTTCATTCGTGTCGACCTATTCGCCGATAGATCCGAGCCTGTCGGTCGGAGTAATCCTGAAATGTTGGCGAAACCGCAGGTACCTCACAGCAGCGACGGAGAACTTGTTCCAATACAGGCCCCTGGGCTCGTACTACCCGGAATACCACACGAGCACCGCGTACAACGGTTTCATCGACGTCTCGCTGCCCACCTACGAGACGCACCAGCTGACGAGTAAAGCCGAGGAGAAGCTCTACTGCCAACAGCTGGGCGAGTCTCCCAAGTATAGCTACGTCGAGACCAGACACCCCAGTAGCGTCAGTGGCTCCCCCTATGCGGCCAGCCCCGTCGCCAGTGCCTCCACCATGCACACCACCACGGCGGACATCAACATCGTCCGGGCCGGCAGCAGGCACTCCCTCGAAGGTGGAGCTTCCTCCAGCAATTCCGCTGGAAGCTCGCCGGTCACCGGACCTACGAACGGCGTGCTCACGCCGAAAATAGAGGACGTGAAGCCGGAAGTCTACGGCAACGAGGCTCCTCGACAGACTGTCCTGATGTGGGGAGCACCGCCGGCCCGCACTCCACCGAGAAATAACGGCAGTTACAGTCCACCAACGCCGCATTCTACTCATTCCTCTACTCATTCGACTAACGCCACTGCTGGGGACCCCCTCAAATCTCTGGCGGAAATGAATTCGATGAACGGCGAGTGCAAATGGCGGCAGACTTCGCCCAGCGAGCAACAGACCACCGCGCCCAGCTCCCCGAGGACCAAGGCGCAGTCACAGCAACAACAACACCCGCACCACCAGCAGCAGCAGCAGCAACAGACGCAGCAGCAGCAACAACAGCACCAGCAGTACCCGGTGACCACGTCACAGTATCAGGCCGCAGCAGNCCAGGCCATGGCCACGGGGAAGCGGGCTCCGAGGTATGGCAAGGAGTGCAACACCACCACCACTACCAGTACTATCCCTACCACCATCACCACCCCGCACCACCAAGGCACGCGCCCCAGTGAGTGTCACTGCTGCCTCACAGATTTTAACGTAATTCTTCCGACATGGAAATGAATTTCAACTGGCTCTCAGCTCGAGGTTAACCCCTCCAGGATAGCCGGAGTATCGCGGAATTTATTTTCCCGTATTTTCCAAGGGGCCGTTGATAGAGCAGGGCCGAGCGAACCCCCACGTCGGCGTTCGCTCGATTTCCATTCGAGATTGTCCTCGAGGGGTTAAATGAAAAGTAATTCCTACATGCGATTCGGCGGAAAGTTTATAACGTTCGAGGTGCCGTTGATATTTCTCCGACACGGTGGACGGAAGGAAGATGATCGCGCGAGGAATAAAACCAGATATACCTTCGAAATACCTTTGATATTTTACTGTTGGGCATGCACGTAACAAGTAATGCACGAACTTCTCTCAAGCGTACCACTATCGATTCAATCATATTCTGCATGTCCACGTTTTCGTTTCTCGAAGCGAAGATTTCCTCTCTCTCCCCGAGAGAGGAGAGGGAGAGCGAGCATTTTACAGTTTAATTTAGCCCACTGCACTTAGGAGGAGAGAATTGCGTAGACGTTTTGCGCCGTCGAGAATGGGGAAAAAATCGTCTGGCGAGAGAAAGGACGGACAGCGTTCGACTAAACGAGATATAATTAGAGCGGAGTGGAAGGTCGAACGGCGAAAGGGGTTGCAAATAACGGGGAAACACACTTTCGGTTGCAGCACGCCCCCGTCAGCTGTGGGAACGGGGACGGCAGTCGGCATGGGCATCGGGCCGGACAGCAACACCAGCAACAGCAACGTCTTGTACCACCCTCCGCACCACCACCCCCAGCACCAGCACGCGGTGGGATCATCAGCGGCGGGAATGGGCCCAACTGTCCCTCAGATTCCAAACCGGACGCCGGGAGTCCTTTGCTGTCCATCTCTGAGGTGACTAACACCCTGCTCAACCAATAGTCTCTTCGTCACCTCTGCGTCGCTCCGTTTTAGCGATCAAGGTAATTCTACCGGCCGATAATCCGTTGTTTGTCGCTTTACCAATCGCAATCGTATTCTAATCTACGTCTACGTTGTTTCTGAAATACCATCTTCCTGTTCAATGTCCGCAGGTGTCTCCCAGGAGATAGTCCGTCGTTTGTCGTTTTAACAATCGCAATCGCATTCTAATCTACGTCTACGTTGTTTCTGAAATACCATCTTCCTGTTCAATGTCCGCAGGTGTCTCCCAGGAGATAGTTTCACCGAGGCGAATCACAAAACGCGTGACTGTACCATACAGATAATACCGGTTAAAGCTGTTAAGAGTGTTCCCGTATAGCGCTGTAACATAACATACTCATTACAGTTAATGTCTGACGTTGCTACGACGTATGTGTATGTACGCCTGATTACGTTCATTCGTCCGTATTGTTAAGTTTTCACGAGAGTTCTCCGGGGGTCGTGCAGAGTTTCGAGTCTGCCCGCTCGTCGATGGTGGAACCGCGTGAAAGGTGATGATTACGATGAGGGTTCGACGTTCACCGCGTTCGCGTGGCGGGTTTTCGCGAGATAGGAAAAGACAGAGAATTCCTGCGAGCCGAGAGATTGTAATTTAATGGTACGTTTGTAATTAACATATCGATACCGTTCGGGTTCGTAATCGATAGAAACCGGAGTGTGGCTAGCATGTCCCTTTGGCCCGAATCGCAACCACTTTTGTAACTTTCTTCTATTTCCTGTAATTATGCACGTAACAAGCGCGCGCAAACACCAGGCACACACGGATAGAGGAGAAGCCTGCCTTCCACGGAAATTTCCTCGGTCGAATATTTCAATTCTCCATGCCAAGGGGTCGCGCCCTAACCACACTTCCACCCTCGATCCTTCGAATGTGAAAAGGAGCGATAGAGATTCCGTCGAGGAGCACAAAGCGAATCGCCTCGATCGAGCTACGTGAAACGCAACACAAATGGGATTTAGTTTTAATTAGGCCTGCGTATATCGTGTGATCGTGCTGTACGTACTATCGTTGCTTTCTTCTTCTTTCTTTGTTAAATCCCCGCGTGGTTGGATCAGCCACCGAGGGGTTCATCGTGTCATTGCGTTCGTGCGTGTAATCATTTTTTAATGGAGTACACATGATTCTGTGATATGTGTTAGGTAACTTAAAAAGTGCGGTATTCTTCTAAAAGATATTTAAGATTCGTGCACGCGAAAATGAAAATGGAATTCTGGGCAAAAGAAAAAGACAAAAAAAAAAAGAAAAGAGAAAAGAAAAATCGACGAAAACCAGATAGACGTCCATGTTCGCCGCACTTCTTATACGAGGAATCGAATTATACCTTCGAGAAACATTCCATTTCGCATTCCAATCCCCAACTAGATGGACCAAAGTATGTATTATCCATGGCAATACATTATAACTATAAACATTCCTTGTACACTTACGCATTATCATTTTATCATATCGCTGTTTTATTTAGAAGAAAAAAGTAAAAGAAGAGAATAAAAAGCAACTCTGAATAATTCGATTCCCGGATCACACCGTTTGCGTTTTCCTGTCAAAGAACGTCAAAGATACAGTTGCGTATTCCGTTGAACGGGCCAAGACGAGAAGAAAAGAGGAAAAAGAGGAAAAAAGAAAAAAAAAAGAGGAAAGAAAAAGCGAAAAAAATGGGGGAAACTCTCGATTCGGCTGAACCTCAGTCTTGCCAATGTTTTGTTAATAAGTTTGTAATTTTTGTACTTAATTAATTTATACGGCTATTTATGTACACGCGCGTAAATCGACGTCTAGCAAAGCTAGACGAGCCTTCCATAATTTTAGACGTATACTCTCATTTCGCGAATGTAACGTCCGTGCTCGGGAAACGAGAAGACTGCGTGAAGAAGAGGAATGAGGGTGAGAATGGGCAGAGGGTACCGGAAGTCTCGATCGACTTCCCGTGGCAGCGAACTGTCCGCGTTTTAAAGAGGAGACCAGAGCGATCTTTCGACGCCTCGAATCTCCGGGTCAGAGATAAGAGATAACAAAAGAAAACGTGATTTTATTTTGCGCATACATATCAGAACAAAGGGGAGGGGGAAGGGAGCGTGTAAACCCTTCTTTTTCTATCGCAATCTTGATATATATATATATACAAAGAGATATATATGTATACATAAAGATATATATATATTGTATTATTTGCTGGTAGGAACCGTTTCAATTTTACGGATAGATGATTTCGACGAAGTCCTCTTTTTTCCTTCCGATCCACGCATCCTTTTCAAACTTTCAAACTACAATTATTCTGTAACTTTACCTACTTCGTGTCGTTGTAGCGTTATACAATATACGAAACTATTTTGCTATGATTCTTTGTAAACATCCAGTCCGCTGATCGGCTTTACGATAAAAGGACAAATTTCGTGACGCTCCAACGCTCGTTACCGACCTAACTCCTCGAATTCCGAGGATCCTTTCGATTCGACGTACACTATGAGGAAAATTCGAATATAGGGGGAAATCATCGACAATAAAAAGGATACCAGACATATCGATTTTTACTTTTCCTTCGCGCTTTCGTGGAAAGTTCGCGGACACGCGGTAAAAACGGATATGCGACGGGGACAAAAAAAAAAAAAGGACGTCGGTAACGAGCGTCGAGGACCCATACTGTAAATTCACATCTTCGACCGTAACAGCTTGAAACTACGTTTCTTTGCAATATCGTATGAAGGTCTACTATTATAAGTAATTGAGTCTAGTCCATACATAAAGCGAATTAACGATATATCCACTATGCTTAAATTGTAACAATGTTCTCACTCGCGAAACAAACCCCTGCCGACAATCTTGCTTGGTAAACGAATTACCTCTCCACTGTACACATGTATCTATACATAAACCCGCGTTAACGATCCCAAAATCGTCCGTCGACCCTCGAATCGAACGCGTTCCTCTCCACAGCCTGGACCACCCTCGCGATCGTATTTTTATTACAAACTCGAAAGACGAATAGGGAAAAGATCGTTCGTGCCTGTATATTTCTTTTCGAGGGTTACTGCAACAAGAAATTCCACCCTCCGTGTTTACTCCCGAGTACTCTTGACAAATTTTCGACAACTGTTACGCAAACTACGCTCGATTCGGGGGTCGACGCCTGGCCGTCCCCCCTTCTTATTTCATCACTTGTGGTGAGAATATTCTGACAGTTTAAGCATACATGTATATTTACTGTATATTTAAAGTAAGGTAATCTTCTAACGAGTATAGATAAGATTTAGTCGATATAGACGATTCTCCCCATAGTTATCCACATAGATCAAAATACGTACCTTATTTTATAGTGACCGGTATCTGCAGACAACATGCAATTCAATCGTGGCCCCTATCGCGTTGGATTCGTACAACTGGAAATTTTATCATCGCGTGCCCCGTGTATTTTGGATCGAACGAAGCGAAGTTCGGTCGCGATCAACGAATATCACCGAGTGCCTGTCTCGATCGAGAGGACTATCACAGACCAGTGAGACCAATCTTTGCTGATTTCTTACGATGTAAAAATAAATAGGAAGATACTATTTCCGCATATCGAGATGGATTGAATAAATGTAAAATAAAATACGAACTTGATAGTTGATCCCCTCTTTTTCGACTAAGCCTGTGCGAGGCGAAACGACGTGTGATTGTAACACGGCGAAGAGAAGGATAACCGTGGAGCAAAAGATATCGTCGCATATCAGAGAAATGTCCGTCGTTTTATTTTTAAGAATTCGAATAGCCCGAAATTCACGATGATACACCTCGACAATTGCTCAACGAACGAGACAAAATTTTACACTTTGCAGATACCCGTATCTCACTACTTGTAAATTTTTTAAACTCGACTATCCTCGGGCCCGAGCGAGTTAAAAACGAGAAAAGAAAAGAAATATCGTCGGGCCCGTTTTCCTTTCGAAATACTTCTCTCAACGCCTTGTCCTCTGGCTAAGAAAACGTGTTGCATCCTGTTCTGCAGATGTTCTTTTATATATCCGAATGTATCAAAGTGAACACGATAATCATGCCAAACCAAACTTTGACTCTCCTCGATTCACTCCATCCAATTTATCTCCGATATATTCTATAGAACCTAATTACTTATTAACACTAAACTACTAAATGCTAAGCTCTACGAAATGAAATTTTAAAACTGTATCAAATGTTTATATGAAATAAATTATAATAATGCAATAGAACGGACGTTCTATCTTCTCTCATCTGCGCTACCGTGTGAAAGAAAGAAAGAAAGAAAGAAAGAAAATGATAGAGCATGCGAACTGAATATTCCGTATAGGTGAAGACATTTCAACTCCATCGTTTTTAGGTATGTTTCTTCTGTTTCATTCTTTTTTTTTTTTTATTTATTTATTTCTCTCATTTATTTCAATTAAAAATGACTCGTTACACTTATCATAGCAATATGTATGTAAGGCCCGTACTTACAATACATTGAAATCATCGGTTTAACGTATGTCGAACGTATGTTAATACATGAAACTGAACCAACAGATAATTCTGTGTATATCTGTGTATACGTATTTATTATGCGTCACGGTTTTAAAAGTTTTAACAGTTTGGTTTTCACTGATTCGACTTGACAAATATCACTCGATACATAAAAGGCAGCCTTGGCGGTTCTAAGGAAACAACGAAAACCAAAGACTCTCTTGATTCCTATGGGGCCGATTCCCGAATGCAACGGCCAGAACTTGTTTGCACCTGATTAGTTTTATTTACTGGCATTAATAGCGTACAGCGCAATAAAGCTCGTATGAGATAAGTAACAGCGATTGGATATTTATTTGTGGGAAATAATCGACGTCCGACATGGCTTAGACGGAAGTTCGTGCTATTCTACACGATTGTTCAAAATGCAGACTAATATTTGTTTGTATAAAATGGATACATCATTATAAAATAATGGTATCGGAATCGTGAATGAAAAAGTTCGCTGATGTGTGTACATGTGTCTGATTAGATTTCATAGAAGTGGATTACGTAGGAATAGATCGAATAAAAAAAAGATCAATCTCATTTTATACAGGAATAACACTACGGTTAAAAATCTGACTGGTAGATCGAAATAATTACAAACTGTCCGGATACTATACAGTTAAAGATATATTCTTCGAATGAATCTAATGAAATTGGGAAGAGGTGACCTAATCGATATCCGACATCACTAACACGCGCGCACGTGAGAAATTTCAAATAGACAATCACAATGAAAACCTTTACTTTCGATAATATTTAGCGTTATCCATCGAACAACAAAAGGTATTATCTTTCGTTTTTCTCTTTTTCTTTCGTTTCATTCCTTTTAGTTCCGTACGAATATCTCGAAAAGTTATTTAATTATGAATATGTATATACAACCTTGGCTAGAAGTTGGTCAGGTTCAATTCCTGTACCGATGCGACGACGATTTCTTACCGTCCCGATGATTCGACTGCCTTGATCTCGATCGAGACTTTCTATGATCCCTAGATCTAGATCGTGTCCTTCGTTTACTCCTGGAAACGTAAGACTGCGAACGTTTACGTTCCTTTGACCGTGTTCGAGATCTCTCTCTAGCTCTGGATCTGGATCGTGATCTTCGTTTGTCCCTGGCGCGAGATTTACTGCGTCTGGTAGAATAGGACCGACTTCTTCTTCTGCCTCTTGAATGAGAACGAGATTTCCTTTTTCCCCTGGAACGCGATCGTGACCATTTCCTTGTAGCCGAGCTGGATCTAGATCTACGGCAGCTTCTCGAGCGAGATCTACGCCGTTTGCGATTTCTCGATCTCGATCTGTGCTTCTTACTGGACCTATAATTGCTCGAAGACCTTGAACGATACTCTTTACGTGATTTTATCGATCTAGACCTGGACTTGCGTTTGTGCCCACGCTCGGAAGAACGGGACCGAGACTTTCTGCCTCTCGATTTACTTCTACTCTTTGATTTCCTCTTTCGGTATTCACGATCACGAACTTTGCTCGATCTTTTCTTCTTCAACGAGTTACGGCTCGAGTCAGAGCTCGTAGACTCGGAACTGCTAGATTCGGAATCGGCTGACCCTGATGGAGTATTGGTCTTTGCCATATCAGGCGGCACTATTTGTTGCTGTGGACTTTGTCCGCCGCTCGACAAAGTTTCAGACGCTTCTCTTTGATTATTTATCGTTTCTTTTTCATCAACTAAAGTAGTGATGTTACGGAGTTACGCTTAATGATGTAATGACGACTTAGTTTTATTATATTTCGAAACATACCTGAATCTTTGCAGCTTGTATTACCAGTATGATTTTCCTGTTGCTTATTATACTGCTCCTCGTAACGTTGCTCTTCTCTCTCATCCTCCTCCGCCAGACGCGCCTCGATTTCCTCCTCCGTCTTTTTGAACGCTTGTTGCCGCCGTTTCACCGTTTCCTGCAACCACATCCAATAAGCCTTCCTATCCACCGATCCACCATCAAGAAGATCAAGAATGATACGTACTATCAGCTCCTCGTCGCTATCGTTGTTTTGAGCCTGGACGTGCTCGTTCTGCTCCTCCTCAGACTCGCTGTTGCTGTCGCCATAGATGCCCAGACCTATACGAAACGTCCAGTTTATTATTCTCGTTCCGCGTCTATCGTGTGTTTTCGTCAAAATAAAGACATACGCTCGACCACTAACTATGCTGCCGCTACGATTGAAAAATGTCCTGAAAGACATCTTCGTTTCACGAGAACTTATAAGCGAGCATGGCTACAGAGAGTGGTACAATGCACGAACGCATTTTTACAAATGACTGCGTGTACACGACCGGTTCCTAGGATGACCGTGCGTTGAACATTATAAAGACTTAGCAACTTACCAAGCTTACGAGTGATCTGAGCAAGAGGGGCCATGTTGTTGAGGGATGCGACGGGGGTCTCTCCTGCAGGGACTTACAATACACACGCATTTAGTACCAATGGCTAAGTGCTATCATCAGGATACCCCCCAAAATTAAATGGTACTGATCACCGATATCACAAGGAGAGTCGATCCTGCCTTCAATCCTCATATACCTTAAGAAATCTTTAATAGCAATCCTTTTAGATATACGAAACTGAAACTGCTTTAGTAAAGTGACGTTAGTAAGTAGAAGAACATATCAACGATCAGTTTACGTGCAGAGCCGGAAGGTAGAGCAAGATATCAATTAAAACAGATACGGGTAGGACCGTGTAAAAATATCACACTATCTGATAGCTACGGTATATAAAGCAAACAAAAGGTAAAAATAGATTTCGAAAACGGAAAATTAAAATTAACTCTATGTGCTTTTGTCATATCCTCTGCAACTAACAACGAATGTGATCCGATTGATCAACGATTAATTAGAGCCATCCAGAAACAATTGCAAAAACATTTTATGTAATATTTGCCCTTTACGCGTGTTTCCTTTCTTTTCTTTTTCATACGTAACAACTACATCGAATCTTATCTTATAATCTTTTTATATAATCTTTTTACCACTTTTACTTCATTTTTTTTCACGAACAATTTATTCTTTGAGAATTAGTGTACAGCTTTTGGATTTGCAACAAACAATAAAGAAAACGATTCGATAAAAAAAAACAATTATCGAATTAACTGTTAATCGAGAGTTCAGTTAAGAAAATCGGGTAACATAGTTTCTATAATGCTATTTAAAGAAAAAAAAAAAATATAAGTATCACTTATGGTACGTGTATATTAAGTCCTGGAAAAATAAAGTAGGATATCCTGAAATCATCGAATAATTAACTCTATGAATTGAACAATCTTTGTTTAATGTTTAAAAGCTTATATTACACAAATGGGCAAATAAAATTCACCGCAACACTGCACAAGACTCATATGGATAAGATTCTGTGCACTGGTGAGCGAAAGTATGAAATATCAATTTGTTAGTTGTATCGTGTGTATCTGGGGTACCTTTGGCACGTGCGCGGCTCCAAACCTCTCTGCACATAGAACCGATTTCTTCGTTCGTTACCTCCAGAAGAATTTCCGTCAGCGATCGCCGTACCTTTAACATCTGCACCGAAGGAAATCTGTAATATAGCTAATCAAACTGCGATTATCAATGGATTCGATCGAGATAATATTCACCACATCCTGCAGTATCTCTTCTCTTGTACGCTTCGGAATGGTTATAGTCGCGTTAGACGTGGTTGGACTTCTATCTGTATGCGTATGCGCATCCGGCGAGTCTGCGTCTCGAAATCGTGATTTCCGTGGACGAAGAAGAATGTCTGGGGTACGTTCAAAATTTTTTTCAGTCACCTGCTGACTACGTACTCCCTCGTCATCTTGTTCTGTTTCCTTCTCGGAATCAGAATCCTGCGTTTCAAAAGAGCAACGACGAATTACGCAACGGTGTTTCTTACGAACATTTAGCGTAGCTTTATTTGCGAAGCACGCAATTAATGCATGCATTCGGACACCTACAAATTTGCTTTTACAAGGATTCAGTACAGCCCGAGCTTCATCCTCGGCTTGCTTTCGGGCCTCTAATTCTTGTTTCCTTAGTATCTCTTGCCTTTCTCTTTCAACGGCTTTCTGTTTTTCTTTTTCCATTTTTTCTAAACCCTCCCTAATCCATGCCGGCAATTGTCTACGTTTTGCCGCGTCTAAAGTAAACATATCCTCATCGTATGAATATTTTACCACGGAGACAGCAGGATATTATCGTAAAGATCATTCGACGAATACGCGAGAAAATGTGATAACAAAACTGATCGACTAAGATACTGTCGTCGCACGAATATTGTAATCCTATGTACATCTTTGTAAATAATAATAATAATAATAATTGTTATATCATTCAATTATATCTTATACATAGAAATTAATAGTACACTTAATCATACACATTTTACAAACCATGCTTCTCTTTCACTCACCTATGGTTGTTGTCGTATCCTCCTCGGGTGTTTTTTCCCTATCCTCTCGACACCTTACAGTATCCATGGTCCTCATATGCGGTGTTCTATTTGTATGCCTCACTCCTTTCATAAAAGGGGGTGGCTGAGGGGGGATCGTAGTGGGTGGTTCTCCAGACCAATAACTAGTCACCTAAATATAAAACACTTATTATCTGCAATTTCCTTTACTCCATTTTAGAATATCTATTATTTTCAACTAGGCTAATCGTTGTCTCATATGATACTTTAAATCTTATTTATCGGGAAAACTGAGAAGAAGTCAAATAAATTGAGAACATAATTCAAACTATGATATATATGAAACGGTATCTTCTCTTGTCAGCCTTACGACACAGATGTTTAGAACAACACAGTTTTATACATAGCATTGTTTTTTTAAACCTGTGTAAAGGAGGAAGTGTGGGAATTTTCGAAGTTTTATATTATATTAGAAATACAATTTTAACCTGACTATAAGGTTGTGTTGGAGGTACTGAATTATAAGAATACAACGATGGTGTGGTTGGTGGTGGCACACTAAATTCTGATGTTGTAGATATAGTTGGAGCAGGTGGAATAACAGGTACTGTTGGAATTCCCATAGGCTTTCCATCAGAACCTATAGAAACACCCGGGGGAGGTACACCAGTCCATTCCCAAGTACCTGCTCCAGAACCTGAAGTATTCCAATGGCCCCACTGATTCCACTGATTCCATGCTTCGGCTGATATTAAACAAGACATATTATTAAAGAATATTGCAAATACAATTTAAAATGTCACTGTATAAGTGTAAATCAAATATTTATTTTATGTTTCTAAGTAAAATACAAAGTACTTTTTATAATACAAGTACATCTGCTATACTAAATTAAGTTTAAAAAATTAAAAGATAAGTAAACTTCATTTCGAATGTCTTTGCTTCCGCATACACCTTCGGTACTTTTAATGCATTTAATGCTTTTATTACATTAGCTACAATTATAATATATGCAAGAAGTGTACATATAATAAATGCTATTAGACTAATTCGTTTTTATTACCCGATCCACTGATGGTCGGTGCCGGTGGTGCTGGTGGAACATCGTCTTCTTTCGTATCCATATCCATTGGAGCTTCTCCGCTACCATCGGTTCCAGGACATATAGGATTAATCGTAGGCGGAGGTGGTGCTGGTGGTACTACAGTCTCTTTCATTTTGATCCACTGTTGAGCTAATGCTGCCCAGTCAACTACATGGTGATCGAAAGTTTTACGTAACAATTAAATATCGTTCAACCGTGACAAAGAATGAATCACATATATACTGAATATTGAAATACTTGTTATGCCATTTACCTTGATCGTTACTCATATTTTGGTATGCGGAAGGATTTAGTGCCCACTGGGTTGGGTAATCTTTTCCTTCAAACATTTCTCCACTCATTTTTATCTACTAATGCCCCAGAGGAAAATAACAACTACAAATTAACGCACGTTAACCTTATATGTGTATAACACAGACATTGGTTAGCAATGCGAACTTAAAAGACTACTGAGTACAATATATCGGCTACATGATGGAAAAATGCTTAGATTTTGTTACTTTTTACCACTTTCACTGCACCGATCAATGTTTTAATACACTTCGAGGCGCCCTATTGCAATATATGTTACTATATCTAATGTATACGACGATTACAGACACGATTCGCGAAAGTTTATCGTGCTCGAAGCTGCGACGTAAGCCATAGATTAGTGTAACCGATACAGGTTTAATTAGTGCAATTTTACATTTTCTACGTACTTTTTGTTCACTTAATGTCTTAAAAAACTGCCAAACTACTTTACCGGAAAATATTACATCTCCACTAACGGTGGCCGCGAGGTGTCACAACTTACATGAAGAAGCGTTTTCAATAACGAAAGCGTACGTGGCGCCACCACCGAATGCGCTACATGAAAATCGGAACTAACAGTCGTAGGAGGGAAGGACAATCGTCGCTGTTCCTAGCAACATTTTACTATCTTTTATCACAGGTAATTATAATTTTTTATCATTAATAAAATACCACTCTATTATTCGGTTCATTTCGAAACTTGCATTCGTTATACGCGAATTGTATTTGACTAACAAACGCGATGACATTGTTGATAAGAATACAGTGTGTTGTACAAAGGTAAAACATCGTAAGACTCTTTGCACTTTGCGCCAAAACCTTCCGCCATTACATTTTCTTATCTTCCGATTATTCAAATACGACGTGGCGAAATTTAAAAATTGTATACAATATTAATAGATATATCAATTCTTAATAACACGAGATGTATTATTCGATAGGTTCATTTCAAATAAATTGGAAATAGGAGGAAATATTAATAATTCCACTTGCAAGCCAACACGAAAGGGCGGTAAGTGCGTTATAGATTAATATTTAAATGTTCATTTATTTCATACGCAAATATCGCGATAAAAGAAAGAAACTACCCCTTTAGATGATTAAGTTTTCATTGTGTTTTATTACATTTTTGCTCCAATTCGCAGGTGAATTTACTAAGTAATTATTCGACTAAATTGAACGAATTAAAATGACGAAAGTTTAATTCGTGGGTGAATTGCGTTGCCGAGGGTAGCGGGGTGAATTAACGTGTTCAGCTAGTGGGGATGAATGTACCACCCTGTGTCAGGTGTTGTACCACGCGGCTGGTTAGTCTGCTTAAAAACATTGAAGCTTCATGAGCTTTCGTGAACAATTTGCCCGACGAGGCTCTCATGAGCGCACCGACAGCCGTAATACAAGTGAGCTTCCTATATAGTTATTTAATAAAAATTATAACATCAGCATTTTCTTTCTCGTGACCTCGGTGCATTTCGAAGCGCATTTCAAAAGGAAAATTAGTAGTTTAATTTCTGTACGAAATATTCTTTTTGCCGCGAAATTAATACTCAAATAAAAAATACTATCTCAACATCCTATAGTCATCGTTTATCTCTAAAACGTGATATCGCGGGAGAAATTAAATCTAACAATCTGTTGACCAGGTCTCTGAAATCATCAACGTCAGCGGTAAATTCCGAATTTCTCTCGTCGTTCGATAATGCTGTTCGCCGATTGGTCCACATCGGAGGAATCGCAGTTTCAAGGAAATTAGACTTCGATGACCATTGTTCTTCGTTCGTTGTAAGTGCTCGAGCTGTACATATCTTTTACCCAATTACGTTGTTAATTGCGAAATACGTTGGACGCAATGGCGTGCCAATTAATATTTTCCCACGCAGCGGCAGCCACGTTGAATATCGCGCTTCAGATTTAATTCTGTCCCATGAAATGCATCGGATTTCTAAAGCAGGTTGTTGACTTAATAAAGACGCCGGTTGAATTGCTCCGGTTCCACATTCGTGCGCCACCATTCAGACAACCGTGCACAATGCCGCCAATTTGTGCCTTTTCCTTTTTTAATACATCCTCGACGCGGCTAGCGCGAAGCTTAAAAAGTCGCGTAGAAAGTTCTCTTATCGATAACTGGAATCCATCAGGCTTGAAACTAGATCAGCCAGCGAGCTGCTTTTTCATATTCGGTATATGAATCCGCCGGGACACTTGAACTATCACAAAGCAGTTTATCTACGAGAAAGATAGAGCACAGAGCGGAATCAGTGTTGCGAAATCAGCTTGGAAGGCAAGTGGAATAAATTTAGGTTAAACGTTTTATCGATTCCCGCGAACGCTTTGGAGGAACAGAGCGATTCATACGGTTGGATTCTCCGGTGGACACCTGAACAAATCCTTAAGCGGCTAAGGATGTCAAGGAAACGATGAAACTCGCCTAGTAGGCAGTATAATATGTTCGCCCGATTTGGCATTTCGAAGAAACACCAGACGCACCGGAAATCATGGAACAGAGGCGAGCTGGACGGGGAATCGCGCGTAGAAGCGCAGCCCCGAAGAAGGACGTTCGCGAATTTGCAATCTCCTTCAGAGAACACGGTATCGATCTGCTTACTCTCACGACCTAGAAATAGACAATTCGTATCGACATTTTCACACGTGTGCCAAGGGATGCATTCTGAACTTCGCGAACAACCGAACCAGCTGAATTCCCTCATACTTGATATATTATCGCGAACTTTATCGCGCTCCGTAATGATACGTAGACCCGTATATACGTTATGCGGCAGGAGTTCTTCGATACCCATAAAAGCCTACAATTGATCGTAACAACGCGAATGTGCCAACACGATAAAACTGGGAAACGAGGTTCGACATCGATTATTTCTCAGCTCGGAAGGCAATTTTGAGAAACAGAGATCCCAGGCTCGTCCGATGCTATCGTTTAAGCGGATACGACCGAACAAATCACCATGAAACGTCTCTAAACGATAGTTCAATGTCAATTAGCATCTTTTATGCAACACGTTGCATCCATGAAATATCAATCTCGGCAATCGTAAAGCGCCGCTAGTAAAAAGCTGGCTCGTTACATTCGACAGAAGTCATTTCACGGCTCTCGAATATCGAACACGCCAGCGGGTTTCCCTCCCTTCGTCAATAAAACGGCAACATGTGCTTTACACTCGTTTTATAGCCGCGCTAGTCGCGGAACTTTTTACAACGCGTTTCAGATATCCGCGAACATATCCCGCGGACATTAACGCGCTCTATGCCCTCTGTGCCGCGATGCGTCGGTTCTATCGCGCAAACTTTCCCGATCGATTTTGTCAAGAACTAAGCCATCGAGAAAAAAAAGCCTCATTCTACTTTTGCCGATTTACCGTTTCACGTACAACGATGAAATCATTTTGCACGGCATTACGAAGAAACGAAGAAGCCGCCGAGGGAAATTACACGGTACATAATGGCAACGATAATCTATAATGAACGAGTCGCCTCGGTGTAAGTACTCACGCTATGTAAACGTGTTCCGAGCACATACTTCTCCGATAGCTGATAATTTTCTGTTAGGCTGCCATTGCACCGTCCTCCGCGTATCGAGATTATCCGGAGCGATCAGCGCGGAACAAAGTTGGAGACCACTTAAGATTGCAAACAAAAGCATAGGAGAATTGAGAGCCACTGATATGCCACATTTTTCCTTCGCCGATCGACTGTTTCTTTCTCGATCGGCACCGTCGTTCCATCCAACAATCCTCCTTCTCTTTCCCGCCACCGGCCGCCCCACCACGTTCTCCTCGCGGGCAAAACGCTTACCTCGTCTCACCTGTTTTCTTAATTTCTTCGCTACGCGCGTCTGCGATTTTCGCGCTCGCGTTACATCGAGACGGCGCGAGATCGATAAGAGTCACCGGTGTTCCGCCTGCCGCGGAATTCGCGTTATCTCGATCTACTACGCTCCTGTTCCCGATCGACTGGCGAAAATCGCGAGTACGAGCCGCGAGATCGCGATAGTTCTTTACTTTTTTTTTATCGCGGATTTTGGAACCGATTCCGTGCACCGAATTGCCTTATCACGGTTGATAAGGCTCGGTGAAAATGTGTTGTGCTGGATAAACGCGTGAATTCCGACCGCTACCGGGTCGGACCACTTGCTTTTTAATTCTTTTGTTTACTATAGATCGAAATGCAGGATCATCGGGGCGAATCGAGTTGATCGGTTTTAGTCGCGCCGCGGCGTTCGGCACCGTTCGAATCGCGGCTCGTGCGGGAACACCGCAACGATGGTGAACCGAAGAAATCGGCGAATCGGCGAGGAATCAAGCGTGAACGATTTAGTGGGAACTCGGTGATCAGCGTGTCACGAGATCGCGTTAGATCCTCGGGGTCGACGAACTGTCACGCGATGTGTCTCCGTGTGTACCCGTAATTTGCCCTTTCCTTCCATATTTTTTTTTTTTATTTTTTTTCGTGTGAACCGTGCCTCGATCGAGGAAATGGTAATCGGTGAGAAATACGGAGAATGCGGTGAAACCTCGAATTCCAAGTGATTTACGATCACCGGTGACGGTCGCGATCGCGGTTGCGATCGCGGTCGCAGCCCGCGCGTTTATCCTGCTATGAAATCTGTGGAAACCAGTTCCTTCGCTCGCGTGTAATTTCGTTTGTTATTCGCCAACGTGTTCGGTTTCGGACTTCATCCAGTTTCGTTCGGCCGAGAAGTGCCACGGCTCGCTGTGCCATATTGGGACCAACCGATCGCCATTGTCTTAACACTTTGCCACTGCTGCGTAAACTCCTTTGTATCACCACGTGGTATCGTACCTATTTCCACTCTATTATTCTGTCAGCGGCAAATTTTCTTATTAGACACAGCCGTCGGTAGCGGGACCGTGTTCTCCAGAAAGAGAGAGCAAGAGAGAGACAGCGAAAGAGAGAGAGAGAGAGAGTGTGTGTGTGTGTAACGCTCGCGGCTGATCAACGTCCCATTGTTAGATTCGTGCACGAAGATGTTACAGAATACCTCGATCAGAGTTAGTTGGCAATGACGTAAGAACGTCGAAAATTCCGCGCGCATATAGCGTATATAGTTTTTAAGTTTGCGCTCGTCAGTTTTAATCAAGCGAACTTCGCACCACCTTGAGCAACCTTATCGGCGCATTCACGAACGTGGCAACGCGTTACGTGGTTCGCGGTGCATCGATTTAACTAGTGCAAATTTTCAGGCCAGAACCGGGAACGCTGCGAGCTGATACCAGCGGGTTTCGCGGATTTCCCCCTACTCAGATTTCGCTATCTATTTTTAACCAACTCGCCGTTATCTCTCTAATATCGATAAATTTCCGTCCCGTTACAAAACCCGGCCGTCTCTCCCCGCGAAGGCGTCTCATCCTGTTTTCGTCTGTCTTGCAAATTATTACGAATTGCCCGAAAACGAGCGAAATTGTTTCCTTCGATAGCGATACGTCTTGGAGCTCGGGCATCGTCTTGATCCGTGGTTAACGGCCGCCTTCCATCTTCTTACGTCGCTATCGAGGTGCAAACACATTGTTGTCCGTGACGTATCTCGTAAGTCCGCGATAATGTCGTGATACGCGGCTACACTTACGATAGCGTTAATTGCGGTGACGAAACGCGATCGCGAGCGTACTCGCGTTTCGCTCGAACGGCGCTTACCTGTAAAAACGTTGCGTGAAACGCCGCCTGATCTCGAGGCAAGAATTCGTGGGTAAAATATGTGGCACGCTGGTTCTCGCTCGGTCGAGAGAACGCGGCTCGGCGAATTCGCGCGGTCGACTTATTAATTCGACGCTGGATACTTGACTTTCGCGGATTCAGTGGAAATCGCTAGCCGAGCAGTTGCATATTTCTCTGTCCCTGTCGGTGAAGGTGAACGATTCAGCGGCGATAAGTGTCGATATAGTTAATTCATGTCGCAATGATAAGCGGGGAAAAAGCGATAAGGATAAACACGCTGATAGAACGTAAATGCGTTTCTAGTTGCAACCGTGGCGAACCGTCTTTGCTGTGACGTTGGTGAAGTACAAAGAGAACGGTTAGACAGGTAAACGCGTATGGACACGCGTGTAAACGAGCGGAAAGATAGCGAAAGAAAAGCCGTATTTCGTGAAGTAGCCGCGGATTTATCGGTCGAGAAAGGGGGTCAGCGATAGCCAGTCGATAGTTAATGCGACGCGATTTGTTAATGGAATTTATTAATCCCAATAAAACACCGGCTGAGCCCGGCGGTCGATTTGAAAATTAACTGCGACCGCGAGGTTAATAATTCAGCGATTGCCACGATTGATAACGATGTTAGCTAGCGACGCTTAATTAATTACACCCTTTAATGGAACTACTTCAAAGCAAATAATGCGTAATAGGATCGCAAGCCACGGTAACCCCGTTATCAACGTCTCCAATGGATTATCGCCGACATCGATGCGAACTTAATTAATCAGCATCTCTCGGGAATCCTTTTAAAACCTCCCAACCCTCGCTTAACCCTAGGCCTATCGGAGTAATTAAAACGATTACTTGCCAACGTCAACGTATTACCGTCTTGTCACGATTGTAATGCGATCTCGAAAAAGATCGTACTCCTCCGCTCGAGAACCGAAAACAACGTAAAATCGAATTTTTTTTCTCTCTTCCAGTAAGAATTTGTTGAAAAAACCAGTCGTTTCGCCACGTTTTAATCGCGGGTGGTACCAGCGTCGAGTTCGTACCACTAGCGATCGAAGGGCGATCGGGACCAGGAAAGAGAGGGACAAATAAGCCGAGTAGGCGAGCTAGCCTGAGAAACAGCATTTACCACGGAAGTTCGCACATTGTTCGCGGACGATTTGCTCGATCGACGATAGCACCGGAACAATAAACGTCGTTCGAAATGGAACAATCTCTGGCGCGGGCCTGTAACAATTGCACGATCCACGCACGGTGATAATACGATTCTATTGATCGGATTGACCGAGTCGAAGCGGCCGGCCAGCACCGGCGGCGTGGCGGAGAAATTTGCAATAATCGGGGATCGAGGAAAGCCGCTTAATTGTTCGGTGGAACGCGTGTTCGTTCCGCGACCTCGGTGTTTTATTGACGGTTCATCCGCAGTGCTTGGAGCGGTTCGCGTGATTGGAGTTACACGTGAAACGCTCGTTTATCTCCGGTGAGCCGACCTCGATGAAGTGCGGCCAATTTCGCCAGGCCGCCGAGTCCTCTCGGAGAGGAAAGCGCGGCCAATCCGTCCGAATTCGGCCGAGACACCGTGGAATCTTTTAACAGGACCGTGATTTGGTCGGGGAGGGAAAAAAAGGAACGGTCGCTGCACGTGCAAAGACGTATCGAGCTGTTGGCACGATGACAACGCTGAAGGACGAGAAGAGGGCGACGAAGAAGCCGAAGAAGAGCAACCAGACAGTCTCGGTGCGGAGCGCCAAGGCGACGAAGCAGGTACCTGCGAAGGGCAGGGAGTCGAAAGTGGAAGCAGGTACTGCGGCTTAAACGAGCCTGGTCTTCCGAGTTAGCCTCGATATTGCTCTTTGCTACTTAGCAACCGAGAAACCCTCTCGGAAAGTTTCTCCGAGCTCGAGGTTTCCCGGGTTCTATCTTTCACCGTTCTTCTCTTCTTATCCCCTTTCCTCCGCTTCTAATAACGTTGAAAACGCTTGGTTCTTTTCAGATGGGCCCAGGGAGGATCTATCGATCCACGATAGCGGCGACAGCGTCTCGGAAGATGTGACGGAGAAGGCGGAAAAGCCGGCCGGAAGACGGGAACGGAAGTCGTTCCGTCGGAAAATCGGGTCGCTGATAAGAGGCGGCGCCGCGGAGTTACCGGCCGCGATAAATCGCAGCCTGCAGCCGATTAGGCGTAGCCTGAGCTTCAGCAAGGACTTGAACCGGGTGCCGGAACCCTCGAAGCCACACAGGACCAACAGCGTGCAGTGGTATAACAGTTTGGTGTCTCTGGCGGAAGATGAATGCCTGGACGAGTTGGACGGCAGCTCGGCAAAGAACGACACGTTCGAGAGACTCTTCCCACCGAAGGTTCAAGTCACCAGGACCCAAAGCCTCATCGACACCACTTTCGTAAGGGTTATTTTCGTACACATAGAGTTATCCGTCGGGACAGCGACCTCTATCGCCCTGGCGCGCTGGTAAATTGATCGACTCGCTAACCGAATTAATTTGTTTCTCTCGGGGGCGAATTAAGTAACCTTGAAAGATCGGATTTATCGAGGCGAGCTGTTCCACGATGGCGATTCAACGGGATGGGTCTATTTTGTTTCATCGATTTCACCGACCTCCTGCTAGTTATGCAACGTTCACCCTCGTAATTAAGACCTAATGAGCTTTTCCATCGAATTTGAATGGGATTTTAAGTGAATTTGAAATGGAAATCGAGTCGTTGGAATAGATTAGCCTCGGAAGATGGATTTGCATTCGCGTTTAATATAAAATCCCACGAGGCAAACACTGATGGATGACGAGAAAAGTTACCTCGGCGGTATCCCTAATTTTTAACAGTTTCATCCGCGCAATCGAGTCTCATCGGGGAAACAACGACGCATATTTATCAGAATTGATTGGACGAGCTAGGAAGATCCTCGTAACTAACCGATTTCTATTTATCCAACTTCCAGTCGAAACGAAAACTCGTTTGACCGACGAACTAAATTAACGCTGCTTTCCATCCAATTGAATTCATATGCACGCTGATTTTCAGCCGTCGGGTCGAATCCTTCGCTTATCCAGGACGAAAATAAAAGGACGGTCATAATATTCGAGGGGAGAACAAAGCGCGGCACTTTTCGTAATTAGCAAACATCGCGAAATCTGGCGCCTCTTTGGACACATTTCCGATTGCTCAGGCTTCGCGAAGCGTCCCTCCATTTAGCGCCGTATCGAAGTTTCACCCATTCTGATAAGAACAACTCTACTTAATTGAACAATAACATTTTCCCATCGCGATGGGAATGCACCGCTTCGATATATCCGCATCCAAGTCACGTCGATAAGACTCGATTTATCGGTGTGGGAAAATGAAATATAAGGCTAACCACCCCTTACGCGATAAAAATGACTCTTTATTAAAATGCCGACTCTGTTTTTTCCCCCGGCGATAGTTCCGAATAGTTTCTTCTTTTAATTAAAAAGACAGAGTAATATCCATGGTTACCCGATGACGATAACAGATAGAATTTCACTCCGGACTGTAATTTTACTCTGAAACTAGAAGTAGAACCGATGGAAATGGCCACTTTACGTGCTGTCTTTATAGAAAACGTGTGGCTATACTTTGTAGAATTAACGTCGATGTCTATCAAGATAAACGCGTAATTATACACGCCCAATTATTTTCACCGTAACGCTGTAATTACCGCTATCTAGGTATACGATATTTAGCCGCGCATTACATATGGATCGATAGTCCCAGTGTTCGGGAAAAAAAGAAATTCGCAATTCAGTTGCTCCTTGATAGCATTAAGATATCTGACGGTGGATCGAGCGATGGAAGGAAGCAGGAGTGAATTTTTAACTCGGTCGTGAACGTGGATACGCATTCGCCGAGCCCAATAGTCGAAACAAAGCTGGAATGTGAACCAACCTTAAGACTGCTCCGTGTTCGCTGTGTAGAAACTTGATCAATAGTTTTGCCCTCGCTTCTCGACACCAGGCTCGAGACAGTAAATATTTAGATCACAGATTAATCCGAGGATTCTTCGCGCTTCTCTCATCTCCCCTCCAGCCATTTTAATACATCCCTCTGTTAAAAGAGGCACGAGCAAATCAGCGGGGTCTTATACTTTCATTCGCCTGCGTGTAATCGCATTGGTACGTAGGAGGCGCATTAAGGGGATGAAAATATCCGCGTTGGTAGAATATGGCACAGGAAGAGATATCTTCCTCGACCACGCTAGAAAAAGATCGTTAAGGTCGATGTAAATAGAAGGTGCTTTCAAGCTGCCGGTAAATCCCGCTTGGCTCTATTCTTGCACGAAACAAGGATCCTCCGTCTTGTCTCGGCGTGCATCTTTTATCGCGACCAAGATGAAGTTCCGCGAAACGACCTTCCTCCAACCCTTTCCCCCGATCGTATATCTTTCGGGGCTCCCTTAATTTTCATGTGCGTTCGAGCGTCACGAGCCGATGTGAAAGAAATTGCATGTTCCAGCAGACTAGAACCCCGAGGAGACGAGTGAACGAGCTACTCAGCCGAACAGCCCCTTACGGACGGCACAGCGACCATTATGACTCCACCATAGGTAATTCCAATTGTCTCTATTTCGCTCGGACATCGCGACTATTCGCGACAAGTTCGGCTGGGTACAATCGTCAGAGACGAGCTTGTATTCTCCTACGATTGCTTGACTTTCTCTTTCGATCGAGTTCCCTGAGATTTAATTAACGTTCAGCCCGGTGAAGAGTCGCAGTGGTGACTGAAAAGTTTCATATTCTTCTTTGCAGATTTAAGTAATCCGCCTTGCGAGGCTAGCAGCCTTCCCGCCCTCGCGCACACTGCCACGGACGAGGGCTACGGCGAGCCGAGATCCCCGTAAGTAACGCAAGATTTCACGTTTTATTGAAACTCGATTGAAAACAGGATCGCGAGACAGGAGAAATCTTCTGAACTTTGCCCGCCGGTGCCTGAGAAGGAGAAGGAAGGAAAGGACGTTCTCGAGGAAACTTCGTCGAATTAAGCTGCCGAGTCGCTGTTCTTTTTCCTATCGAGAGAGATACCGCGATCATATTAGCTCGTAGACGGGTCGGGCTTGCGTTATCAGCGACTAACTAGTTAATTAAAATCGCTTTGCCAACACGGAGAGGAACGGTGTTCCTTTTGTTTCGAAGGAAACGGAGTAAATTGCACCTCGCGACTGGTTGATTTACAGGGTTGCACAGAGAAATCTCGTAACTCGTGTTTCGACGTTACTCGCACACACTCGGCTGTGTCTCAAGTGCATCAGCGGTGAAGTACAAGAGGTTGCAGAGCCTCGCCTAAACCATTAATTCCGAAGGAGACGCTTTGGCCGACGAAAAACAGGGATAGCTTTGAAGCCACTTCCGGCTGATCGATAGCAGGACGAAAAAGAAACCCTAAATCAATCTGGGCAAGTATCGAAGGCGAGGAGCGAAGCAATATCGTCCCACTCTCGAAGCAACAACGACGTAACATCGAGGAATCGTTTCGAAAGTTGGGGAACACACAGGGAAGAAACCTAACAAGCCTCTAACGTATTTTCTAGCCAGGCCTGTGATACTCGTTGTTTCTTTCCTCACAGTTTTGTTACAAGATGCTTCTCTCCCCTTCTCGTCCGTCTGCCTCTCTTTGAACGGACGAAGAAGTCATTCGTTACCACTTCGAATCACCTTGTACTACAAAAGCATAAGTTTACGTGCCACGTACGTAATTGGTTCGACCCAGTTGCTAACAATCCCGAGAAGTACCCGGGCCGCGCTAGCCCTGAGCAATTCCGGTTATTCTTTCTCGTGGATGGAAACGAAAGGAATGCGGTACACAGCGAAATCCCTTTCTCCACCCCTCACTCTCTCTCTCTCACTCCTTCCTTTCTTTTTCTTCCTTTTTCTCTCTTTTTCTTTTTTCCTCCAAGAATAACTGGGTTGAGAACAATGAATTTTAACGGAGATATGACCGATAAAACATTTCCCAAACCTTTATTTTCCCTTTACCTTCTTCGTTGTAAAGGTAAATACAGGATTTAAACGTCGAGCGCAATGCACATAAAAAGCGAGGAATAAAATGAAGACGCTAATTTCCTGAAGAAGTCGTTAATGGTACCGCAGGAACAGAGTCTTGACCGGAAGCAGGAGGAACGTCGCTGCGACGTTGCAAACGGAAGAATGATACGGGTCTGACTGGCGGTGTACGCGTGGCATACGTAATATCCAGCTATAGTTAGGTTTCCTTGAAAGGATTTGGAAGGAAAAGCAAACGGAAGGAACTGTTTCTTCGCGGAGCAATCTCGGTAATGCCTACGCAACGGTCCACAGAGAGATCCACACGTAGGTTGCCGAAGGTTCAAGCCCCCGACGTGAATAGAACGGAGGAAGGAAAAGAGATTTTAATCAGTGGTGGTGTGTTGCGACACGGAAAGGAAGAGGATAGCGGAGGAAGCGCGATTCTTAACGCGAGCTCCTTCAAATCGCGGGGAACGCATCGACCAGCGACCGGGAAAGACAAAGAGGATGAAAGGACGAGGTGATGTCCCTTCGAGCCCCGTCTTGCCTTGGCTCCATCCGACGGCATTTATCTCGCGGCAAGATTAAAACGCTCAGAGGAGGTTAAATAGAAAGTATCGCGAGATCATTTTCTTCGAATTGCTCGTCTCCAAAGGACGACCTGTCTTCATTTGCATTCTTTTCATTCGCTACGTTCGATCGTAACTGGATTGAAATTAATTACCAAGCTTCGAGAACCAGGCAATTCTCTCTCTCTCGCTCTCTCTCTCTCTCTCTCGTTTCTTCTACCCTCTTTTTTCCCTTTCCTCTTTTTTTTTAATTTTCACCGAAGAAGGTAGAACGTGATGGAAGGTGATAGAGAAGCGCGGGCGCGATTTCGTGCTCGTTTTTCTTCGGTTCCCGGGCTTTTTCTCCCGATCGATACGGAATCAATCTCTATCGGCATCCGTGACATCAGCTACGACGAAACACCGGCGAAAATCTTACTCTGCAATTTGCTAAATTTCCGTGGAATCGCGAGCAGCGTGACACGGCCGAGCCGCCCATTAATCACTCGCGAAGTTCATCAGCGCGCGCGTGACAATATCGAAAACCATTTCATTTTCAATTTATCCACCGTCATCCATTATACAGTACACGGATGATTCTTAAAGCGAAAAAGCACTTTCAATCGGAATGATAAATTACTCAGATCCACGGCGTGATAAATTGCCGGGGAATTTCTTAATGACGAAACAAAAATAAAATTCTCCTCGATGCTTAATTAACGCAATCTGAAAAATGTTCGCTTTTGTCGTCCGTCGGTGTATCACCGACACACGGATATATATATCTGTACGGGACAGCACGGAGCGTGACTTATTTTCAATAAAACCGATACACCGTGCGTTTATCTTGGACTCCTCTGCCTGTATTTATAGAGTCCCGGCCGAAAGGTTTATATTTAACCAGGGAACTTTTTGTTTCAGCCGCGAAAAGGAGCAACAGGTCAGAAACGAATGGAGGAACCTGAAAGCTATTGTCCGAAATTTGTCCCTGCTACATGTCGGCCAATCCTCCTCTGCAAAGCATCACTCGGTAAGTGTCTGACAAGCAGTTTAATTAGTTCAACGCTTCCTCGAGCACGCTTGCTGCCGTCTAGTTTTGCTACCCCGGCTCCACCCCCGAAGCCAGCTCGCGTATTATCACGTCTCCGAACCGAGCCATTAATCACCGAACCGACCGAGTGTATCTTTTCTCCGAAACGGAGAGACGAACAGGGTAAAAATGATAGCCGTCGTGTCGCAGGACGTCCTCGTCGTTCGCCGACACCGGGCGCGACGCAGCCCGTCGAACTCGAGAGAGATTTAATTGTCACGAGCACAGCCGGAATTCTCGCGACGTTTGGAAACTCACTGAAAAGAGGAAACAATAAGGAGAGGTAATTCGGAAGGTAGAAAATAAGAGCGCGGGTTGCTTCGCTTTAACGTCGCCCCGCGCTCCGAGGGTGACCAATTAAGGCCACGGGAGAAGTCGATAATCAGGGAAGTTTAATAACGATACAAACGAGTACATTAACTTTGCGTCTTCGTTAAACACCGCCTTTACGGTGTTCGGTGTCCCCTTTAATTAACAGGAAAGTAATCGCAGGGAGTGTCGCGTAACAGAGCCTCTGGCAGCCAACATTCCTCCCGTAATCTTTTTACGCGAAGGAGGTCCCTTCAAGGACATTCGGCGCGAAGCTTTGTCCGTAATTAACACTCAAAGGATTTCCCGACGGTTTTTCGCGTCGATTTCTCCGGCAACTCCTGTGACACGCTCAGGAGGCCGCCGGCTTTGGTACGTTTGCCGTGAATTCAACGGGTCCTATGCTTTTCACCGCCGCATCTCGTCTGCTCCGCGAACAATCCTCGTTTTCGTGCGGAAAGAAGCGCAAAAAGACACCGCCAGAGGCATCGACTCTCTCTCTGTGCCGCGGCCTTTGAGGCTTCGCCAAAGATACGTCTTTCTGCCTCGTCTGCCTGCCTTTATTAAGCGATCCTGAATCGTCGCTGGCTGCTTATTATACGCGATAATTGCGACTCGACTCTTCCCGTCGCTCATTCGCGATCATAAAAGTGAAATTTCGGAAAGAGGCAGAGGAGAGGTTCGCATGGACGACGCCTAGTTCTCTTTGAATTTCCTACGCGCTGGAATACTGAGCGGGGGATTCTTCGAGGCGTTGATAACGACTCCTCCTCCGGTTTCCTTTCGCGCGTTTATTTCCATGAAACGCAAAGGACCCGAGCTCGGTTCCTGTTTCAGGCTAGTTATAATTTCGAAAACACCGAAAGGATCACTGTTACTCCGCCGCAGAAGTATCCTTTAGGAACACGAGACTCCCGATGTTCATCAGCAGCCTTGCTCCTCGCGAAAGGTTGCTTACATTTCCGCGGGTAACGCGCCGAAAATATTATTTAATTCGGCCCGACTGTTTCGGGCCCTGAACGCGATATCGCGAATCCGATACACACGCAGCGTTGATAAATTAAAGTTAAGTCTCATGTGCGCGATTCCACGTCGAGCTGATAATCGCATGAAGGGCGAAATCGCTCGGAAGGTGCGATTCGCGAGAAGACAATGGGCGGATGAAATGGCAAACGAGAGGAATAACGTTCTTCAGAGGGTTAATTACCCGAAGAGCGAGCGCGAGGTCCGGAAAGGACGAAAGTCCTTGGCGTGGAAGTTGGCCCGGGACGCGAATGGAACGAACAGCGGTTTATTGTTTCGACCGTGTTGACCCTGGNTGCGCGATTCCACGTCGAGCTGATAATCGCATGAAGGGCGAAATCGCTCGGAAGGTGCGATTCGCGAGAAGACAATGGGCGGATGAAATGGCAAACGAGAGGAATAACGTTCTTCAGAGGGTTAATTACCCGAAGAGCGAGCGCGAGGTCCGGAAAGGACGAAAGTCCTTGGCGTGGAAGTTGGCCCGGGACGCGAATGGAACGAACAGCGGTTTATTGTTTCGACCGTGTTGACCCTGGTGCTCGCACCCCACCTCGCACCCCTGCTCGCACCCCTCCTCGAGTCGCCGGCAAATCGCGAGGATTTTTCCGCGCTCTGGATGACACTCCACAGGGTAAATACGGGCGATCATTAAATTCGTCGAACGGGAAACACGATCGCGTGAAAGGCTCGCCTTCCAGAGAGGCGTTCGAGCGTCGATTCCACCCCCAGTTTCTTTTCTTTCCTGTCCAATCCTTTTTCACCCTTCATTTTTTCCCTCCCGCCGCCGCTGCCTCCTCTTCTCGAGCCGAACGGCCAGCAGATAGAGGATCCGGACAATGGGAAACACGGATCGATGAAGAAATTAATGGGCGTTCTCCTTTAATACGAAACTCTCGTCTCCGTTTCACCTGCCGCGGCTTGCTCGCGGATTTCTGACAGCTTTCCACGACCGCCGGTCTGAAGCGCAGAACCGTGGCTACATTGCCACATTACGATCCTCTTCTCTCTCTCTCTCTCACTCTTTCTCTCTTCCCTTCCTATCTTTTGTTCTCGCCTTCCGTTTTCCCGCCGTTCTCCGTCGCGTTTTATTCCGGTCCACTCTTTTCCGTTTCGCGTGCTCGTCCCACTGATTTCATTTCCTCGGCAGGACGATTCAATCTGTGCACTGTTCCGTGTTACTTATCGAAGCTCTCGTTCGAATCGAACGCCGTTCCCGTATCGACGGGACGAACCGCGTTTCGAGCTCGCTGCCCACGAACGGGGGAGGAAAAAACCGCCACAACCCCCTGCCGACCCACCTCCGGCCGGCCACACCGGTGTTCCCCATTTGGCGGGAAATTTTTAATCAACCGCATTGCTGCGCCGCTCGCACCGGCACGATTTATGGATCAACCGATCCGGACGCGTAGGGAAACAGAAAAGCGCGAAGAACAGCTGTTCCACCGCGAATTATCGCGCGGCGTATTCGCAGCTGCGAGTTTCCGTCCAGGGACATAAATTAAAACGAATTCGCGCGGATTCGTTACACCTCGGTCCTAGTCATTGAAACCAGGAACGAACGAGACGCGAGCAGAGAAATATGGGTCAATGAATGAGCCTCGGGCTCGGAATTTTGCGTTTTTATAAACCCTAAAAATTGGGTTGACCTTAGGTCGGCCATTTCGTTTCGCCTGTACGCGGATAAAAATTAAAAAATGGCGAAAATAACAGTTATGAACCTATCATTTCAAACTTTTAACGAAAATCTGCCCGGCGCGTTCATCGTTGATTTGTTTAAGCCACTCGAGTTTTTAATTAAAAAATCTGCGCCCGGCCAAAATGCGAACCAATGACCAAATAGAACGAAGTTGCGTCCCTTGTATCGCGATGAAACAAGTTTCCAACGTTATTCGCGAGCGACGTTATACAGATTCGAGGAGAATTCGTGGAGAATTTCAAAACGAACCGTCTTCTTTTTCCACCACCATTTGGGTCGTGCGCGATATTCGAAAATGGCGCGGCGGTGTTCCAATCGGTCGCGGAAGATAGCACGTGATGCACGATTATGGTCTGGCCGAGTAATTCGACGTGCGAGTTCGATTGACCCCCCAGCATCTTTAATTTACCATCGATCTATAACTCTTTTCACCCGCAGTTTCATCGCACTTACGCCTGCACGTGCCATCGATCGCGGAAAAAACGTTGCGAATAACGAAACGTCGAATCGCGATCGGGTTGCTTGATGAAACAGCGGATGAAACGCCGCTATATCCCAGTTTACCGAAATGTTCTCGTTACTTTCAGTACAACGGTACTTTCATTGGTTTTCAATCGAATAAACAACCTCGCGGATTTGAATATTCATCGACGTTTTCCAGTTTGATAATCGCGAAATTTAAAAGCCACCCAGTTGTTACCGCTGGCATGCGGTCGATGGTCTAATCACGCGATATCGATTTCGATCTAATTACGTCAAAATAACAATATGGTTCGTGTTATACTCTCTTCCCGGTATTACAATATGCGGAACGTAATAACCGAATAAGGGGTTTCAGCTAAAGCCCACGGACAGAATGGCTGTTTTAATCTAAGCGCGGCTTTACGTATTACAAAATGATTAGAAAAACAAGATAAAATAACCTTATTACGTTAATCAGCATCCTGTCAATCTGCAGCTAGCTTATTTCCACCTGAACTAATATAAAGAGGAGCTTTAGATATATTATATCTGAACAAAATATTTATCATAGTATAACTAAACCTATCGCTATTAGCGTGTTTAAACTCTTTCTCCTTTAATTTTGCAATTTTCTGCTAATATACGTATGATCAATTCTTCGATATCACCAATTTCTTTCAGGCTCTGCTTTCTTTACCTTTTCATGTGTTATTCGATCGTTTGATATTAATGCGCTTTGAATGCGGTTTGAATGCGCTATAAAAATTTTTCCACTTCTTCTTCCAACTATTTTTCATCAGAAAAGGTTCAACACCGCGGATGTTCCCGGTTCGTAAAATTTCAATTTCCAGAGAAGGAAAAAAAACTCGGTTAATTGTAAAATACCCGAATTTTCAACCGCGAAACTTTCCGGAGGGCGATTTTTTTGCTAACCTTGGGGTGTCCTTCCCACCATCCGCACTATCGATTTCACCCCGCGAATTTCTGCTGACCTCCTCCACCGCCTATACACGCGAAATTTTTTCCCTGTGATCTGTGCGAACCTGCGACTACCTTCGACAAATCTCACGCGAGGTGACACAGTGCCGAAGCTTGCACGTTCGAACGAGAAAACTTTCGCGGTGTAAATCTCCGACTACGCCACTTTTGCAACGCCACTTTCGCGCACGGTAAAAGTACGCGAGGGGTAAGCAAAACCGGGACATTGACTCTGGATCGTAAGACAGGAAAGTTCCGACAGGCCAATCGGCCAGATTAGGTCGTTAATCTATTCTCCCTCTTGCGACGACCTTGCTACAATGGAAACACCGGAGGAAAATACGAGCATCGTTCTAACGAAATTCCCGAACCTCGACAAGCTCCTGTTAAGCCATTTTTACAGGCTGTTCACCGAAGTTTGCGATAAACGGCTTTGAGAAAAGAGTCGAAATTTCCCGGAAGCATCGTTTTTGCCTCGCCACTCCGCAGGAAATTCCGAACACCTCTCGCATTAGCGAACACTAACGTCACCGGTCCCCGAAGGGTATCGCGGCATTGCGCGTAATTAAATGTCCCCGATCCCCTGGTGCGTTTCGCTCCGTAAGCGCGTTAAAACCTACTCCGAGCTTTTTCCATTTCTCTGTGTTTTTCGGAAGCAACCGGGTTCCACGGGATGGCCGCTAAGTGAGAAAGATGAAGTCGACGGCCGGGGGTTGAAAGCAGGATCTATAGCGAGGAGCAAAGCGAAACGCGGCATGAAAGTTGTCGGAAATGGTATCGAGTGTGATTAACGCGGTGAAAATTAACGTTGCCAGTTGCTCGTTTGTCGCGCTGGCAGGCTTACATGATTTTTAAGTTGGACTTACAGCCGTGATAATAAAAATTCCAGAATTGCTAACTTTAGAATTTTGCGAGGAACGGAATGAATTTCACGTTTGATTAAATGTTTCTGCGAAAGGGTTGTGGAATTCTGAATACCGATGCTCAAGCTATTTACAATAACCCACTGCGACTGGTCAAAGACCGATTCATGAAAACAGGAAAGAAAAAGAGTTTAAGAAAGAACAGAATAGAAGAAAATGTCGAATAATTAATTATATGAAAATTAGAAGAAAAATCACGCAATCACGGGACCACAATGATAATATTAAACGCGAAATTTTATATTTCACGTTTGAACGAAAGCTTCTGAGGTTGCGGAATTCTGAATATCGATGCTCAAGCTGTCGACATTAACCTATAATGCTACGACTGGTCAGAAGACCGATTCATGAAAAAAGGAAAGATGTAGAATTTGAAAAAGAACGGAATAGGAGAAAATGTCGAATAATTAATTATATGCATATTAAAAGAAAAATCACGCAGTGATGTGACCATAGTGATAATATTAAACGCGAAATTTGAAATGAAAAGTTTAAACATGGTCATTTGTGCAGTAGGTTTATCGCTAACCCGTTGACTGCCGCGATACTTTTCAGGATTCTGGTGTAAAAAGCCAATTTATTTTAATCGTATTATATTAAACCAACGTTGAGGCTATCTATTCATATTTGCACTGATATACTATGAATTTCATCGTAACCGCACAAATATAGCAAGTAAACAAACTACGAGATAACTCGTAATTGGCTTGGTAGGCAATAACGCAAAGTACGAAGCTATCTCGTGGTTGGCAATCAAAGTGTTAAAAATGGAGAAAATCTTCCTTAAAGAAAATGGACCAATTCTTGACATGTTAAAAGAAAATACAGAAATTTACAAAAATGGTCACTCGGTTTCCATCCCTTAAATTACGATAGTTAAAAAATATATATTCCTCTATAAGGTGGATTTTCATTTTTCAAAGTAGGTTTTCATCGCTATATTTCATTCACGACTGCAGCAAAATTACCAATTGCGGATACCGTATCGCAGAATAACAAAAAGTGAAAGTACCTCGGTAGGAGTAGCTCGGAAAATGTTTATTTTCTTAGGTATATCGAAAACGAGTTAAAGTCCGGAGAAATCTGAGGGAAACAGCGTGCCATTGCAGGATTAATCGTGTTACCTGTATACTACTTTCCACGATTCTCGTCGCGTGTTCAGTTTTGGTCCCCGCTGTATAACGAAAGGAAAAGAAAGGATGTAGAGCGGCGAGGCGAGAATGAAATGTCGCGCGAGAAGGGTGAAGGAATATGTTGTTTATTTCCTACACGCCCGGCTCTTATTTCTCCGCTTGATTTCCCGAGTTTCGCCCTCGCGGAGGCGAGGTATCGAACAGTGGTATGCACTTATGCTCCCCGCTGCCTTCCCCCTCGAAGCTTTTTCTTAATTCGCGCCTTTTCACCGGCTGCCTTCGGGATCCCGGCTCTCCAGCCGGAGAGTGTCGTCGAAACTTTTCTCCGAGGATCGTTCCGTTTCCCTGGGAAATACGCCCGGGTAAAAGCTCTCCCCGCTTGATGCGTTTGAAGCGTCGCGATAACAAGGGTGGATGGTTTTAATAAGACACCGCGGCAGAGGGGGCGGCTTTCGGAAAATCGTTGCTCAGCCTGGCTCGCGTACGGATTAACCGGCCTTCCCCGGGAACAAGTTTCTTCGGGACTCGACGTTTAACGAGCGAAATATGAATAGCGAGTGATCGTTACTTTGCATTGCAGATTAAATATCGATTACACGGGTGGTGGTATCAGAGATTCTCGCGGCGGTCCCGAGACGGGAGACTAGGAGTTAGGCTCGCGAGTGACAGGTTCTTCCGTTTCTCGCGGTAGCTCGAACGAACGCGATCGCCTGGATGCTCCAATTAACGCGTGAAGAATAAGAAGAAGAGCAAGAAGAGCAAGAAGAAACGCGGTGGTCTTTTTTTCAAAAACCTCGCCAGCGACGTCTTAATTAAAGGAGCCTCAATTAAAACGGAGCCTGCTCTACGCCTGCGTCCGGCAATTTACCTAACTCGCGTCATCGCGCGGTTTTCCTAAAGGAACCTCGAATCTTTTCATTCGGCGAGACTATCCGAATTTCTCTGGGAACTCGAGCCCGAGAGAGGGGGACGCATCGGCGAGGCTCGGAATATTCTGGCCGGTTAAAAAACGACTGGCCGACGAGCAGCGAGATCGTCCTGCTGCTCGACCTTTCCCCCGGCACGCAGGCAATTTCTAGGTTTCTCGTAGGAAGAGGGGTGGTAGAGAGTTGACAAGAAGAAGCCACGTAAGCTCGGGGCGAGGAGCAGCGTGGAAGGTAGGTGGGAGGGCGAGCGCGCGGGATGGGGGTGGCGTTCGGTGTCCGCGCAGTTTCGAGCCATCCCCGTCCGGAGAGAATCGGCATGGGGGGTGGGTCGAGTTCGAAATGACGGAGAACGGATTTTCCCTCTAGTAGGACGCGCGACTTCAGCCCGGTAAGATCGACGCCGCCCTCGCCCCCGAGACTACACGAGACGCGGTGAACGAGCCGACGAACGAACGCGACCACGATTCCTCTCACGGCTGCCACGCTCCCTTCTCTTCCCTTCTCTTCCCTTCGTCGCCAGAGGGTGAACGGAATTCGAGTTACCGAGGGGAAGCTACGGCCGACCTTGCCTCCGCGGCTGTAACGGAACCGGTTCCCTGGTTGGCGGAGAAGCTCGAGGAGGAGGAGGAGGAGGAGGAGGTGTAACGAGACGAGGAGGAAGAGGCGAGGATCGATCGAGGAAGATCGAAAGAGGATCCCGCTGCGCCGGAAATGACCGGGATCGCCTCGTGCGCCAACACCGACGGGGGTTGATTCGCAATCGAGTTACCGGAGCCGGTCAGGGATCAAAAGGAAACACTCGGCGTGCCGAGATGAGAAGGAAACGTATGAAAAGATTCGAAGCAACGCGCCAGCAGGACGCGTAGGATGTCGGGCTGATCGGCCGAGGAAGGAGAGAGACGGGACCGGAAGTGCGACGCACAGTCTCGAGAGAAGGGCCGCTGTAAATCTCGATCGAAACCGAGAGACGGACGCACGATATCGGTTTCGCGTAGGAGATCGAGTCGGAGATCGAGTAGGAGATCGGTGAAGCCGACGCCGATGAACGTGGAAGGTAACGTTGCTGCATTTTGCCTGTAACGATTCGTAGGAATTTGCCAGGGAAAATCGAGTCTCTTGTAGGGGATGATGAAAGACGCGAGATACGTACACTGAGTTTACCCTCCTTTCTCCGTGAATCTTCTAGCGATATAGCCACCCTAAGTGTGTCTTTTAATAAGTAAACATCCTAGCAATTACCGCCGCAAGCTGCTCCCTTTCTTATTACATTTCGGAAAATTTACACGGTGGAACCGTCCCAGTATCGAGTCTCCTCCTGAATTTTCGATTTATCGCTCCGCATATCGGGAATAATTGAATTACGAGTTCGAAATAGAACAGATAGAGAGAGAAAGAGAGAGAAAGAAAGACACGTCCCTTAACGACACGGGCCGAGCCCCTGTCGGTAATTCCTTCCAGGACATTTTATTTCGCAATCGCGATCGAATCTCCCGTTATCGCGACGCTATGTATAGGAATCAGAGACGCCCCCAGAACTCGGCTGGGATTCATCGTTTCTGATCGTGATCGCGATCGCTAGGGTACAATTTCTAAGGCGCCGAACCGCGTTCTGGCGTTTGCACGGAAAATATCCACGGCCCGTGCGGAAATCAAACTTTTACGTCCGCTAGTCGGTTACCAGACGGAGAGAAATCCTGTCTGAACCTGGCCAAGAAAGAAACGTCCTGTTGTATATAAATGCACACGGCTGAGGATTGCAAGTTGCCGGGAAGTTCACGGGGATGTGCGCTCGATACGCTTTAGCTTCCGCGTTCTCTGTTTAACGATCGGGAAAAGAAACGCTGGCGGTTGCACCGTGCCGCACCATCGCGCGGAATTTCATCGAAAATTCATGCGTCGAACTTGTCCGAGAAACCGCCGAGGCCCCGGATAAACTGGGAATCGTAATCGCGCGAGAACTTGCGGAACGCTTATCCGCGGATTTGCTGGTAAACAGATTGAAAAATGTCGCCAAGTAATCGCATTAGCGTTCAGCTAGGATTACAGGACTTGCCCCGGGGTGCGGTTATCTTGCAAATTAGCTTGTTGCCGATTCAAATTCAATTCGCAAGTTCTAACTAACCTCGTTCCGTCGACTCGTAAGCCCGCTCTCGTCATGGCACTTGTACGCATTAGCGCGCTATGTTAAAATCGCCCGTGGAATAACAGAGGGCATCCGCGGCAGACCGGAAGTTCCCCAGCCCCGCCGCGGGACTCCGTTCTAATCGACTTAACAACCGTTTGCTTTCGCTTATGTGAAATTATTCGATCGCAGGCAGACTTTCTCGGCCTTTATTTGCTTAGGCCGCTTCCCCCTCCTTCTCTTCGCCTCTCCTACCATTTTTAATTCGTAAAACGACTCTACGTGGCCCTAACATTTCGGCGTCGACACTCCTGGGAGATTATATAACTCTTGTTGAGAAAAATTTTTATCTCGCGTTAATCTCGCTTGCTTCAACGTATGAAAAATTCTATCGAAATTGAGATTCAAGCGGCGTTTGTTTAAATTTTCATCGAAGATTCTGCGTTCGACAATGTTCCATTTGCCTTTACATCTCTTCCGACGTGTGTGTATAATCAATTTTTCGATATCTGTCTTTTCTTATTCCGTTTCTTTTATCATTCATATGTAGCCTCCATCCATCATGATCGATCACTTGACTGGACGTGATAGGTTCGGTGTCAAGATCCTTGAAAGGAAGGAAGACCTAGTTTAAAACTGAAACTACCCACTCGTGATCGTACACCTAAATATTGTATCCAACGATAATAATAATTACAGTGCAGCGAGGAAAATAATCCGGTATACGCGATACTCATCCGAACGTCGATATTAATTTTGCCAAAGGCAGGTACGTATCTCCGATAATTAAAAGAGGCGCGAAGTCTGAGCCGAGTTATTTTGACCGATTTGGTAGTTCCAGTGTTAAATTAATTGCACCGTGCTCTCCCCCTTGCGTAAATATAAAATCATCCAAGCCGAACACGTAATCGATCGTCATAGAGCTTAACCCAATCCTAGAATCGTATTTCCGAGTCAAGCACGTCGCGATACAGTACACAACACTCATCGATCGAGTGTTAAATTGGCAAGTCGATTCCCATCCCTTCAATTAAAAATATCTCGATATCTCCGTGTTCGAGCAGATCCCACGCACTTTCAGTTTCTAGTTCATCTCTATCGAATACTCTACGCATTCCGACAAGTTAGAAGAAAGAAAAGAACGAAACAGCCGTGATTGAAACTTTCGTTCTCGAGAAACGATAATTCACGGGCCACGAATCTCGGAGAAACGATGGAATAATTATTTGTTTATCTAGTTACTCTGCATAAAAACGCTATCGTAACGACCTATCGTGCAATATTGATTTTTGTCGGGAACATTTACCGCTCAACTGTCCATTTTGTCGGGAAATTTTCGAGTGTCCAATCGAGGATAACGAGTACCGAAACGTTACGTCGTAAAAGCTGTAAACGTCGTTTAGCGTTCGACGACAACAGCTGCTTTTCGCAACGAGGCGAAGCGCAATTTGAATATATTTACCATAACGCCGGAAAGCATCGGGCAGCGATTTGCTGGCGCGCGTTCGCGAAGATCGGGCATTGTAATCATCGTCTGGAAGGTTGTTTAAAATTACAACGGCCGTAAATCGTGAGATTATAATCTGCTTGTGGAATTGTTTAAAATTACAATGGACATTTTCTGAAATGGCGCGGGCGTCGGGAAGAATAATAGCGCGCCACGTGCTTGGCGGGTCGGCGTCGCGTATAAATCGCGAAGGAACCGAAGGAAAAAAAAAAGCTCGTGCATAAATCAGCAGCCCCCATAGCGAGACACAGGTTTCGATCGAGCAGAGAGCTATTGACCACGGGCTTTATACGTTTTATACGGGCTGGAACGAACGCTCGTTGTCCCCTCGATGCATCGTTCGATCCCTCGAATACGCGATTTGGCAACCGTACCCTCTTGTCCGCTGTCAATTTCCCGAGGACTCGTTCGCGCCGCTCCTTCCGAGCTTTCGTTTCTCCGCCAGCCTGCTGGCTACTCTCCCGACCAATCGATAGCCTCGGTGATACTGTCATTTTCCCGTTTCCCGTAATCCGACCTCCGCTTTCCACGCGGAGCAGCGTCGCCAGATGTTTCCTCTGTTGTACGTTCGCACGCAAAAATTGGGAAAAAATTGCGAAAAAATTGGGAAAAAATTGCGGGATTCGAGCTGTTTCGCGTTTGCTGCCAAACTCGCCCGGGTATGTAATCCCGATCGGGATTTTACTCTCTGTCATTCCTTTCTCCTCTCCATTTTCCCTCTTTTTTCCGATTTTTCTTTTTTTTTCTTTTTTTTTTTGTTACCCCGTTTGGCGAGTTTTGGTTGATAGTTAGGAGATCGCGACATCTCGCGAAATCAATGGCGGATGATTCGAGAGAGCTGTTCCTTCCAGCTGCGTAATCCCGCTGGAGTATCGATATTTCACCGCTGGTTTGCGGCAATATCAAAGGGATGTTAGAAATGTTGAGTACACAATGGCTGTACGGTTTTGAGAATGGAATTTTGTTCGATGACTGGAGTAATTGGAATTCCTTTTGGATACCGCTATTCAACGCCCCGGTGTCGACCCATCATGCGTTTCGAGGCGTTTCAATCTCGCGTGAAAATTCGACGATTAAGCGAACTCTTTGAGCATGCTCAACTGGCATAATTGATTTCCTGAATTTTCCGCGATATTTCCAGCCAGCCCCAGCGATCCCGCCGGTGGAATAATTAATTATTGACATGTAACCACGATTACTAGCACAACGAATAAACTTCCGGATGAGGGAAGTTTGATAATTATCATAGGTTGCCTATTATTATGGCGAAATGAAATTCGAGGAATTTGTTTAATAGTTCCAACCCGCGGGAAATTTCTAATGGGGTGTATTAACGCCCGGCGAAACACGCGAATATGTGAATTCCATCGGGTCGAAACTCTTTTCATGTTAGCTTCGATTAGTATTCATAATTTCGGGTCTGTGTCAGGAATTTCATCATCCACAGCCATATTTATCTATTACTCGAACGGTACCGTCTATCGCAACAAATATTTACCCTGTATTAATTAATTAACCTTTATTATCAACACACGTTTGTATAAATCGTAAATGAGAAACCGAAGATCTGTATTATCTTGGAATATTTTTCAGTCGAAATTCTAAATGAAATCTCTAAAAGAAATTTCTGTTAATAATCGTAGTACGTTTACTAATTTTTAATTAATCCGAAAAAATTAGCAAGAAGTTCCCTGTAGGCGGGTACGTATATTTTCGACGTTTATTTTTTCTCGAGAAGAATTAAAGTTGAATGCCGGTGAAAAGGAATATAAGGAGATAAAAGGCGGAAAAGTCGGACGAGAAGGAAGAGTGATGTTGATATAATTCGAAACGTCCGACACAGGCGATCTTTAATAAGCAGAATTAGTAAGAATAACAACGCGAGTCCAAGGGTAAGCGTTAATGAATAAAATAGAAGTGGAGGCGTGGGGAAATGGAAGTAAGGGGTGGGTTTTCTTTGTACACAGGGCTTTGAGGAACTCGGTTCTCCGCGAGAGAGCAAAGCTGCGAAAATTGCGACACTTCCTGTTGATCCGGACGTTATCGCGGATTTATCGTATTACGAAATTATGAAAATCCTGGGGCCCTTGTCGATAACGAGCCTTCTGCCTGGTCGGGTCGGACGTTGGCAGAAATTAATCGCTGGTTCGATCCGTCAATTTCCTAGTGACGGTCGCCGGGTTTCGTTCGAAACGTCACAAACTTCCTACCAGCTTGCCTGTCCCACGGAATCCTTTAATATTTTATTGCGATCGCGCCGTTCATGTCGCGTTTAGAGACCGCCATATTCCTCCCGTGTCATTTAATACCCGTGAATCATCGCGAATTGATCGACAAGTCCGCGCCGCGATGCCCGCAATTTTCCTTAGATCTGATATTCAATAGAGGCCGTCCGCAATTTCCTCGCCGTTCGGTTTTAATATAAAATTCTGCCGGATTTAAATCGGTCCCCTAGGAAACCGGTCTTAATGGGAAAATAATTCTCATAATAGCTGGCCAGCGACGATACCTTTTTGCCGGATTTCCGACTGCGATGGGAGCACGATTCCCGAACCGATAAAAACCGCAAGTAATTAGCGGTTTTTGCGGACAGGCTTGTCCGATGAAGCCGCGGAAAGCGCGGCGAAAGATGAATATTTGATGCGATTTTCCTTGACACTCGCAACGCGACGCGTGATTTAATTACATGTATCCCGGACAATGCGGAAAATCCAGATTGTACGTTCCGCTGCCAGAGACGTGTTTACAGCGCAGACAGCTGGACAGGATACAGATTTTGATACGATCCCGGGCAACGTAGGCAACGCAGATATTTTGCCGAGGTTAAGGAATTATCGTTCATATTCGTGGGATCATTTGCATACGTCGTTTTTGCCGTTCGACAAATCGCAGTCGAGTCTTACAACCGTTCGCCATCTCGATATCGGAGTTTGATTCGCTGGTTCACCGCCGTTCTAATTTTTTCGCCGTTATCCGAAAGCGATAAATTCGTTCTTGCGTGAAAGGGTTGGTTGCAAACTGCGGGAGAACAGGAAAAGGATCAGCGGAAGCTATTTCCGTTTGAAGGAAATAAAAGACGACACGTGAACATGGAGATGAGCTTTCTGCGAATTCGTGGAAAAACACGACCCCTGTCTTTCTAGACGCGTAATCGAAATAAAGCGACGTGAAATTTCACTTGCAAGCTTCCGTTTGCGTTCCCGATCCTGCTAACAATATTTCCCGGCCCGTTGACCGTGTTATCTTTTAATCAGAACATCATTAATCGCGCAGCTGAATATTCATGAGGATTCGATATCATAGAGATGAATAATAATAGAGACGGATATTAATAAAAAACAATCCTTGGGAGCGTAAACACTATACAATTTAATATTAATCAATTGATTGTACGATGGAATGGAGCGTTAATTTAAAGGACGTTGAAGTTCCTTTCAGTACTCCATTATCTAAACCACTTTTAGCCAGTTTTACCATAATTCTTACTCTCGGAGTAATCCCATCCGTGACAATTTGCGTGATTAAAATTCGAATATTTGCAAAATTAATATCTCCGAAAATAATTCCATAAAAAGATTGACATCGGCTTGCCCGAGCGTGCATTTCAAAAATTAATTACGTCGAATTATTCGCACGTTTCGGTGAAATCATTTTCAATTACGCGATCCACCGCGTGTAATTCGCGAATCGAGTAGCAGAATTCACTGACAAATGAGAAATTGCATTAACGAACGCGTGACGGTAAGCAACTACGAGATGACGAATCGACTGCTCGTTTTCAAGTCGAGCTCGCGTTTCGGCAACTTTGACGCGGAAAAGTTCGCCGAGGTTTTATCACAGCGTACTATCCGACAGGGTTGCACAGGTTTGCAAAAGGTACACAGCTATCCGGGTCTCCTTGGGCGCAAATTAAACGTCGCCGCGGAAAGGGCACGTTCGTTCGCTTATTTTCCTGTTTCAGGGAAAATTGAAAGCGCAGGCACGCGGCTGCTCGCCGCCATAAATAATATCCGCGACGCGTAACGCAACACCCCTTTTCTCTCTCGTTTCGCTGCTGGCAGGCCGGATGTATATATGGCCGGAAAGAGGGAGCACGTGGTGCGCGACTTTATTTAAAAACGCGGATACGCTCCAACGGTGCGACTTTAGATCTCGCCGAATAAATCGCGAAAACTGGCGGAAAAACGAGGCGGAAAAAAGAGGCAGAAAAAGAGAGGCGGAAAAAAAGAGGCGGAAAAGCGCGAAGGAGGAGAAAAGAGGATCGCGAAAGCGTGTAATCGATTCGACGATTACGAAACTGGGCGCCGCTCGCGTGGTTTTCTCCATTAAAATTCATCGACGCGTCAGCGTCGCGGTGTCGGCCGATCCTCCACTTCCGGCCGCCATTTGCGATTAACGCGGTAACACGGTTGTAACGAGTCAGCGAGAATGGAAACGGGGCGTGAGATTTGTTTTTTCCGACGCAGGACACGCGGGTTAATTGTAATTTGAATGTTTAAGGAAGTCGGCTGGCGAACGGTCTGAATGGGAATAACGGGGAACGCGGCCGGGAAAACGAAAACGAGGAATTGCTCGGCGTTTGAAAGTGGATAACTTTGCGGACTCTCGGCTTTTATTTTAATGAAGGTTGTGGAAATTACGAGCCTCGTGTTTAGTAAATGGATATGGGTCCGTTTTTCTCGTTTTTTAAAGCCGCGGGACAATCATGGCCGAGATTAAAACGGGATGTGTACGCGGAATCGATATTCGGGGGTTTATCGAGCTCGGTATTTTAATATCTCCACAAGTGGAATTAAAATTCAAACACGGCCTGCTGGATGTTTAGCCGAGATNAATCGATATTCGGGGGTTTATCGAGCTCGGTATTTTAATATCTCCACAAGTGGAATTAAAATTCAAACACGGCCTGCTGGATGTTTAGCCGAGATAACCCGACGTCGCGAATTTCCCGCGGAGAACGGAAATACTTTCGCCAAGCACATTTTCGACGAGCCGGTTCCTCCGTTAACGGGTTAAACGATTCGAAACGAGAAAAATCGAGAGAAATCGGTCCAAGGGGTTCTAATTAATCCCATCGAAGTTGCGGAAAATACGATCGGTATCCAGTTGTACACACGAACTGCGTGTTTCTGCCCGCGTTATTTGACCAACAACTTTTCCGTGCAACGAAGACCCGTTGTCTAAATTCGAAGTGAAATATCAATCCTTCCACGGTTACCGAATCCCTCGGTGAAATTATTAAAATCGATTTACCGCCTCGACTTTGATCGAGTTACAACGAGAACTCGAATAACTCGAGTTAACTCGGCGATTCGGATTATCGGAGGGTCCGGTTAGGTCGAAGCCAGGGTTGTTAGAATGCTCAGACGTTCGCTGATTCGTTTATTAAAGTCAATATTGCCTATTCTCCCTCGCACGCGATTATCTGGCGAACGCGCGGAACGAGGAAAGATTTCTCGAGTGGCTGCGGAATTTGCCTAGCGCGAAGAAGTTAATTGAGAAATTCTCTGACCCTGTTCCTAACAGAAAGCTTTCGGGGCGCGGATAGATTCGTTGGTCTATGATCGATGGGGATGACTCACCCCCCGGGACCAAGGCGAAACGCATTCGGCCTGTAATCGATGCCGATGGAGCACGTGGCGAGCAAATGAAACGAAATGCGACGTGGAACGTTCGTTAACGTTGCCCGCATATGCTTGTTGCCTGTGCATGTTCCCTGATTAATCCGCGATCGGTTCACACCCGATTTGCGAAATCGCGTTCCGCGTCGGTCTCGCCTCGTTTCAAATAACGAGTTCATTTTCTGATAACGAAACTGCGTTTACCGGTGAGAAACGGGATACCAAGTATGTATGCGCGTGTTTAACGATCGCACCAAAAAACGGACCTCGATTATTTTTTTAATACACCAACTGAGGAAAGTAGGTCAAAATAAAATAAAATATGTTAAGTTCATTTATTTCCCTATTTATTTCGCTTTCTCGTTTAGCGATAAATCAACGTTTGAAATTTCGCAGCGCTTAATATCTCTCGTTTCAATTATTTTCCGAGAGGCGAAAAACGAACAGGTTATTCGCGAATTTTTGTAACAGAAGAGATGATCAATTGTACGACGCGTAAAGTCTATGTTTAATTTCGGTCTGTATATCTTGGCAGAGAATGCGCGAAAGTTCGCGAATTATTACTTTGTTCCCGAACTTTTGCCGATAAGTGTATGTCGGGATTTATTATCGATGTAGCTGCTGAAGTATGAGGAAACGAACAAAAAGCTGGCTGAAAGCTCGTGGAATGCAATAGCAGCGAACAGCCACGGTTATTCGATGTTTACCGGAATGCGACGAATTTCTTCGCGAATGTTTCTTTCAGCGCGTAATTTCTTTCCCCGTAGTTCGTTTGGAACGGCAATTAAATATAGTTTCCAGCGCTCGACGGGGACAAATTTTGAACGGGAATCGAAAGCGGATTAGAAATTAAGGATCAATCGAATCGGTAGTTCCGCAAACGTATTAAATAACAATGGAAAAGCGGTTATTTCGCGGCACGTTATCTCGAAGGAATGAACTTTTTCATCGCGACTTCTTCTCCCGGTGTTGGGCGATTAAAAAGTTTTGTCACGCGAATCAACGGCTTATACAATTTGCATTTGGGAAGTCTCGGGGCACGCGCGGGCAGGGGACAAGCGCAACGCAAGTGGCAAACTCTGATAAAAAGTACTTTGAAACGCTTTCCAAAGTGGCCTCTCCCAATAGGGATGTAACGAAGGTTCGAAGAGAAGGATTTTTAGCAAACGTTCGAGCAGATGAACTACAATAACTCCTGTAAAGGATTTATCTCGTTTATTTTAACAATTTAATACGATCTAAATTATTAACCCCTTCCGCTACTGCAACGAGTTTAATTCGTCACGAATTCCCCGAGTCAAATCTCAAGATTGTAAACTGTACTAACCACACGATCGTAATTATATTTCGGTCGCAAATATTCTTTATTTATCGTCGGTTTGTTATAATTTATTATTTACATATAATTATTAGAGCTTTTCGCTCGTGACGGACGTTTCGGACCGAAAAATAACACGGTATTTATTTCATTCCGGGATTAAAAAGAAAAAAGGGAAATTTATTCGATAGATTCAGCGAGAGTTATGGTCAAGTTGTTTAAACTTTCGGTGCGCCATATGCGTCCGTCGACGATCCGGAAACGATTGAACGGTGTCGACTCACGAATACAAACTGCGATATAAAAAACAGGAGAAATGTTATGGAAACTCCGGGTAGTTTCATCCAAATATATATCTTTTCCACTGCAGTTTGGCAAACGCAAAGTTTGCTTTGCAAGGTAGCCACTGGAATCCCGATAGACATCTCTTTCGCCTTTTCCAACAAAATTTACATCTTTGCCTGGAACTTCCAAGCTCCAGTGAAAAAACATCACATGCCTAATTACTCGGACGTAATTACTCATTGATTGTAACCTGTCTACCGCAATGGGTAATTTAACATCCAATCGTTATCTCGATAAAAACACCACAGACAACTCTGTTATAAAAACCTGCATATTTCCGGTATACTAATCGCAGAATCGATCGAATTTTTGTTCTATGTCAAAATTTCACAAGAATCAAACCAACGAGAGGACAGAAATTTAACGGAAATGAACGCGGGATAATCGCATGCTTGAACAGCGAACGAAAAAAAAATACGAGAGCCGCGGGGTTCCGAAGTTGTAATTAACGCGTTCGCGGTTCAAACGCTTGTTGATTTATTTGGCCGCGAAGCGCCGCGACGTCTGGTTGAAATGGTACGCCACGAAATAGCCAAGTAAACTCCGGGTGAAAGGAAAAATCCGAGACTAGAGGAAAAGGAACGTCGAGTTCCCCGGGACTGGCTTTCGACGGAGCCGTCTGCTCGGAACCCCTAATCGATCAATGTTATATTCCTTAATGGTCGTGAAGAATGGTCGCGCGGGAATTTACGCGATACACCGATAGCTGCTCCAGTTTTTCCGCAGATTCAAAGACCCTCTGCGTTACACACTCGTAACGCGTAAATATATATATATCGACGTTTTTATCCATTTTTTTTCCCCACTCGAATCGCGAACTCCGGCCTCGAGAAGTCGAGTCAGATTAATTACTTCTCCGTTATTTTTCCGTTGCTTCGAAACAACAAAAACCAGCCTCGTCTTTCTAAGAGAAATAATTAACGATTCTCGAAATCCAAAACTCTTTGGACGTATCGTGTATTTTCCGTTAAAAGTCCTTTCCGAAGGAGATCCTTCGATTCTTCGTCAGCTTTTTTACGTTTGATCAAAGTCTCGAAGGCGATACGCAGTAAAAGTCGCAAAAAATCGCGAAGATCGTGTCACTGACAGTCAAACTCACGCAAAGGTCGTAAGAGTCGCGCAGGCAAGGTTATCGCGAATTGACGCGATCAACCGTGTGTTATTCGGATCATCTGGAGCTGTCGTTTATAAACAACGAGATTAAGAGAAGATTATTTTACTCGATACGGAGGATAATGATACCATAAGCAATGCTAACGCAAGTTTGAAGTCACTTGAATATGCAGCAGCCACTCTCACTTTCCGTTTACGGGAGCATACATATACGATATCGTGTTGCTCGCTTAACAGAAAGGAGGCGTTGAATTTTAATCGAGTCGTGTTCTTTGAGACCGAGCACCGCGAAAGCCATGGTAATTTTTAGGGAGATCGAATCGTTAAGTACTTTTGATCTCAAGCGAATACGAGACACGGATCCAAACGGTACGCTTCTTACCAGCGAATTCCTAAACCACAAACACCCGCCGTGAATAGAGACGTATTTGAAAAATATTTACCAATTTTCGTTACACGCATTTCTCGTAAATTCATATTTCCGAGAAATACGAAGGAAATAACGGCTGTCAGCCTAACCCGAGTTTAATCCTGGTCTCTTTTCAAGTTTCATTCGCGATCGAGATTATCCTTCTTTGCTCGACAGAAGCGCGACAGANACCCGCCGTGAATAGAGACGTATTTGAAAAATATTTACCAATTTTCGTTACACGCATTTCCCGTAAATTCATATTTCCGAGAAATACGAAGGCTATCAGCCTAACCCGAGTTTAATCCTGGTCTCTTTTCGAGTTTCATTCGCGATCGAGATTATCCTTCTTTGCTCGACAGAAGCGCGACAGACCGGAAACGGAGCTGTTTAAATTCGCGAGCTCTTCTTCGAAAACGATTCTCCCATCGATCCGCCACGTGACCAGGTCTAATGGCCCGACAGAGCGAAAGAAGGGACGCGAACCCAGGGAAATGGGCCGTGTCACTCGGACGGAAAGTGCCTAAAAGGCTGGGGTTCCACTCCGGCCTGTGGCCATCTATCAGATTTTCGGTTTAACAGCCGCGTCGCGCCTCGATCGCTCGCGCTATGGAGCAAAATTGATTTGAATATTTCTCCTCTATCCGCTTATTAAGCTGACTAGATACAGCCCGTAAACGGATTACGGTGATCGTTCCGGGGGATCAGCGCGAATCGGTTTAGAGCCAGACTCGCACTCAGATTGATCGTTCCTCGCGTAAATTCCTAAATTAGATCGGGCGAATTCGTAGTTCACTTCCGTTCGGTCCCTAACGTTCCGCTCGTGCCTCGAATTAATCGGATCTTTTAACTCGAAATCATGCCGACGTTTTACGTACATCACCCGCATTTCCGCTGGTTCGCGAGTGAACCAGTTTCCCGATCGCTCACCGAGAATACCGAACGGTCGACGATCGATATTATCGGGATTTCGAGGAGAGGAGATGAACGGGAAAGCAGGAAATACGTTCTCCGAATGATTCGCCTGTAACGACCGGTGTAACTTGTTGAACGTGCAGGCTTAACGCGAGTACGCGAGGCCGCGGTGTTGGCCGGGAATATCAGAGGAATTTCAATATTTGGGAAAGACAAGTAGAGAATCGACGCTTGGCCGGCCACGAGCGCGTAAACCGCTCGGCGATGCGCAAACCTCACCTGAATCATCCACTGCCATGGTTCGTTTATCAATTTTCCTTCGGGCAGAATTTCGATCGGCCGAAATTCCATCAACCCCGGCCGATTCGCGTGCTACAAAAGAGTCCGCGTTTCGCGAATATTCCGCGAGTTAGATCCCATTCCGATCTCGCGAATTCTATTTCGCGCTTCCGCGAGGACGGGAAGCGGGAAAGGAGCAGGTGTTTCACCGTCGTCGCGGAATTCTTCGAAATACCTTGTCGAAGACCGAAATGTAAGGCTATTTAAAATAGTCTCGCTGTAACGAGGAAAAAGATCACGCGTGAGGCGAGAAGCGTTATTCACGAGCAATCGAAGGAAGTGGTCAGTAGCCGGAAGAATTACCGAAAGACAAACGTTACTTTTCTTCTCTTGGCAAGCTGAATCCAACGTAGGGCTGAAGTTATGGCCACGTGCTCCGAGGCAGTCCGTATAATGTAGACGCTTCGCTGAAAGAACGCTTCGTCCGCGTATATACGGACCAATTCTACTGCCGGGCAGTTTATCTTACACTAGTCGAAACGATATCTAGTTCCATGGTGTAATAATTCACGGTGTGCTCTGTAAAATTACCGGAAGTTGTACCGCGAGTTACGGCCACTGTTTCTACTGCCAATTTTCATAAACTACCCTTCCTCTCCGGTTCACCGCGAATCTAACAAAAACATCGCGCTCTCGCGTATAATTTCCGTGATTTATCGTGCCACGACTCGTTCGACTTATTCGCTTGCCATCGATCTTTTTAAGAATAAAAATGTTCGATACAACGCGGAAGATGTGTTTTTGTCTGCTGTAACGTTAGAAATGATTGGGAGGAGCGTAGTTGGAGAAAACAGTCACGAGCGTCGCGCATATTTCGGTTTACTCTACTGCGAAGCCAGCCACGGCGTGCGTAGACTGAAAAGCCTGGGGTTGCAACTGAAAATAACGCGTGTTCGCGAGGAGCGGCGGAGTTTTAAAGAACGGCTCAGTCTCGTGTCGTCTGCGGACGGAATTTCAACGAACTTTTAATCGATTTCAACCCCCGGCCCGCCGGTAATCGGCTCCTCTATCTATTCCTCAAAGAAGAGAGAACGGAAAAGTGTTCGATCACTTAGAACGATAATTCGAATTCGACTGGGTGCTCTCTGTCGGGCTACGTGTTCCAACTTTAATCCTGGGCCGTTCTTCCATCTATATAACCTCTGCGTCCACTGCTGACCAATTAATCCTGCTTTAATAGTTATTTGCCACCCTGTCGGGACGACTCCGTGGAGGCAACGACCCTTATCTTCCTCTAAATTAGCCGGATCACTGATACGTCGCGTCGGATTAAAAGTGTCCACGGACAAGCCGTCCGGATTGCTAATTGCCGGATAATGACTCGGCGACCCTAAGCACAAGTCCCTCCTGAGTCGTCGAATTTCCTCTCCGTTTCTCTGAAAAATCCCGATGGTCTTCGAGCAACTTTCCAGTAAGGCCACATCTTTTCACTCTTTCTCTCTTTCTCTCTCTTTCTCTCTTTTTCTCATAAAGCAAACCTAATTGGGGAGGTCGCGAAGGGATTGCAGCGGCTCGCAGACAACAGAGCGAATACTAATCCGAATGAAATCACGAGGTTGATTAATTAATCCGCGAGGATAAAGGAAAATCTGAGAAGCTCGTGGAGAGGTCGATAAATCGAAACTCGAGGAGCCTTCTGGCTGGAGGCGTCGCCATTTCCGGTAGTGGCGTCGCGCCGGGACTCAAACGCGAGAAGTAATTGCCCCGAGTGGGTCAAGAATTCTTCCCGCTGGATTGTTCCATTGAAAACAGCCTTTGCCACCAAGACTCCCCTCGCGGAAAATTCGTTTCGCGGTTGCGTCACGTTGCACAAGGACCGCGTTCGTCAACAAATCGATTTTTTTCTCCCTGTGAAATTCAGCGGCACGCTGGTCCACTTCCAAGTCACTGTCGCGGAGGGGAAAATTCCACGTAATGTTTGTCGAAAACTGCGGATTTGCCAGCGGCGGCACGTTTTTCGGGGGTGTAGCGATCGAACGAATACAAATCGGGCCTGGCAGGTGATCAATTCATAGCGAATAACCCCCGACTCGTCGATATAGTCCATAGACAGTAGAAGGACAGTCCTAGATGAGTAGAGTAGATTTGCCAATAATGAAAGACGATGGATATCGGAAACGCGACTGGATAACACGTTTCTATATGATAGAATCCGATGGCACGAAGTCTAGCTACTTTTGGCGGCAATTTAGAGCTAGCCTAGTATACGTAGAGTAGAATTTAGCCTGATGGGACGTAGACAAACGAGTGAACGCGGATAACCGGGAAAACCGACAGATTTCGAAACGGGAAAAGTGAATCTTCGGAACTGCGATGAATTTTATTATTCCTCGGACCATCGCAAAGTTTACGGCAATGGAAAGTTTCCAAGGATTCGATCGTGGGTAATTTTAGAGGCTCCCGTCTTCGACGAACCAAAGGAACGAGAAACGCATTCTTTCCGTAATTTTTATTTTTCCTGAATTCTATGATTTCCCGTCTCTCCGTCGCATCCAAAAGCACCCGCGTCCTCGAGCTTTCACCGGTACAGCGATTTCGCACGGTGTCGCGAGCGTCGTGCACGCTACGTGCACGTACATATCTGCATGAACGCGCGTGTGCATCTTAAAACGTTGGCTAAATTACCTGGTCGATTTATTCTTCCGCGCAGCTTCACCGCGCGAATCGTCGAATCGAACGAATACGCGACGATCGAACCGTCTCCGGCAGGATTTTATTCCTCGCTGTCGGTCATGTTCCATTTCCGGCCGGCGATGTACGTGATTCTCGCCATTTTCGGGCGGATCGCTGGCGATAACGCGAGGTGGAGGAGCTCGAGTTTCCACAGAATCCCGCGATAGCTTCTTCATATTTACAGAACGAAACGAAATTTTCGCAGAGCCGCAAGCGCGCAGCCGGAAACGGTGGCTGAGAATACGCGAAATTTCTCGCGGCCCGGTTCCCTCTTGCAACCGCGAACGGCAAATTTTTCATTCGACGTATGAAAACGCGGTCTTTCAAGAGCGCCATCTAGGCTTAACGCGAATGCAACTTAACCCCGGCTCTCTGAATAATGAAAAGGATGGGAAGATTTCCTTGAAAGCCGTTGGGCTTTAAGGTAGTTTTACTTTCAGGTCAACAACTCGTCGCGACGCGTGTGTCTCGGCCCGCTAGTCGCGCAGGTGTGTTAATATTTTTCTCGCAAACTTCTCTGAGACTCGATTTTCCAGGCAGATTTCTATCACCCCGAGGAGCGTATCCTCGGCGCCCTCTCAGACAGGGCAACTTTCACTCACGAGATTCGTTGATTACGCAGATGCCAGACAACGCAAACTGCCACTCGTCGCTCGGTAAAATTAACATCGGCTCGACCCGGAAGAGTTGCGAACGTGTTAGCGATGTTGCGTCAGCGGACGAGCGTCGTAGTTAACAAACGTTAAACGAAGGAAGAGGATCTCGCGTCGCGTCGATCAGCGACTTTAAATAGGACTCGTCGGGAGCAGGCAGTGCTGCGCGGAACATGGGAGAACGTTTCGGTTATTCGTTGAAAGCCGAATAGAGACGGTCGTCTCGCAGCGATAGTTAAGGCTAGGAAACGGGGGAAGAGATTCCGCTTGGTCGAGTATCCACGAGGTTCCTCGGCGTTCCATTAAAACTTAATTACGAAAGGGACGGTCCTCGGAGGCAGACAGGCCGATAGAAGCGATCGACCTTCGATTTGCCAGGAGTTAAGAATGGCGGACAGATTGGAAGGTCTGGAAGTGGTTCGGAAAGAAAGGGAATCGCGTTTGCTCCCCCGCGTCGTTTAAGCCACCGATTCCAGCTCCCAGGCTATCTAAAGTTTCGCCGGTTCTCTCGCGCGGAAAGTTCAAAAGGCCGGATTCATCGTGATCCGAGGGAACGGTGAAACAATCGGGGACAGAAACGGCGGAGGAACGCGGAACGTGGCAACAGACAGAGAAGAAGCGTTCGCGCAGAGAAGGACGTCCCGATGAATTCGTCGATTTGAACCGGCGTCACGGCTAAATCGACCAGCTGGACCGGCGTCCCGATGCATCCGCCGCGACGAACCCGGTCTTCTTAGAAGCCATTGTTCCGGCAGCCAATATCACCGGCATTCAGAGACTCGGCCGTCTCCTGCGAGCTGTTTTCCCACGACTCGCGAAGGATCGAACGTTTCGCAGCCGGAGTTGCCATTAGGCGTTATCATTTTCGAGACGTATTCGGCGAGTAGCCGAGTGGAAGAGTCGATTCCAGTGTCCGTCTGCTACACTCGATGCAACGTTCCCCGTTGAAACGTGACTGCCCATGAACTCGACTCGCAATCCGGACTACGTGGCCGGAGTATCAACAGAGCTGATCCTAACTACCGTGGAAAGCGACTGCTAGAAACTCCAACGGCGATCCCTCCCGATAAGAAAAACTTCCTCGGACGACAGAGAAACCCCAGTCCACTGTTCGACCAGGTTTTCCTTGAAATTTCCCGGAGTTCGTTAGCGAAGATAGGCGGAGATTTACGACCAGCCCGCGTCCCAATCGAATCCCAGGTTCCGAAGACAATAACAGATCGGATTTCCGATGCGAGGACAGTAGCTTCGCGTGTAATAGAAACTTGTCCGTCGATCGAGCTACACAGCCGCAATTTAATAACCGAAACAACGAACTAATCTCGGAACTTTCGCCATTTCACGACGAAACAGCCGCTGCGTTTAAACTCGCTCGGCCGACTTATCAGCTTCTCGTCTACTCCCGAAAGGCCACGAACGATAAATCTCGGTGTAGCCGACCGAGCGTGTGCCCACTCCGTGGAGAGTGCGCGTTTTCCTCGTCTAACTGCCACCCGTCAATCATCACCATAAACTGGAGCATCAAGGAAGCCCTGTACTTCATCGGCCAGTTGGGCCAGAGCGTGGAAACATCGAAAGAAAGAGGCGCCGAAGAAGGGGCCAGGAAGCAGCGGAGTAGCCTGCGCAGCCTGGTGCGCAGGTTGAGCATCAGCAGCGGAATCGGACGCTACGCGATTGGTTCGTTCGGCGAGGGTGGGGCAACCGGGCCCAGCGGTGCCGAGGGTACGGAGGCCGCGAACGGTTGCCCGGGGCCTGGTCTCAGCGGCGTCCCCAGCGGCGTCCC
>NIJG01000012.1:819952-866457 GCA_002201625.1 Euglossa dilemma | reverse complement strand
CCGGCGCCACCGGTCCCGGGCAGGACCTGCGAAGGCTAGTTGGCAGCATCAAGCGGAAAGTGCGCCGCAAGACCGGCCAGGGCAGCGCCAGCATCTCCGAGGCCGCGCTGCACGAGACCAACCGCAACCAAGATGACTTTCTCAAGGCCACCATGAGCATCTTCCTGGTGGTGTCGCCGCCGATGGGTCGAGTCCAGGTACCGTATAGTCCGCGCGAGTAAATGCCCGATATCGAACGATAACCTAGAAAATATCCACGATTAACGCGTTCGCTGCGACGGGTCGCAGAGTATCGCGTGCGTCACACTAACTGGAGCCTGGTTTCCTACTTCGATTTTCAACCAGAGAACCAAATGAAATTTTATTATCTATTACCTATGTCTCAACCGATTTACTGTTCCATCGTGATAGCGAACGTGTCAGCTTGAAATCTCGCGACTTAAGTCGCCGTTGACGAGTTAACTGGTTCTTTTAGACTAATCGTCGCGAACGCGCCATGTTTCTCGCGTGGACTATACCTTCGAGCTTCGGACGAGTGGAAAATTACGGTTGCGTTTCGGCGCGAGAAGCGCCGGTTTAGGATTGGAATTCGTATTACTCGAGGAATTCGGCTGGAGGGCGGAAGGTTATCCAAGTTCGAAATAAAGCGCTTGGAGAACGTTCTCAAGGAGGATATTCCTTTCGGAACACGCCTCGCGAGGAATAAAGCTAAATCCCAGTTCCGTGTTTGTACGCGATATTAAAGGCGTAATAGTGAGGATATTTTTGCCGCGATGCGAGCCGGTAGCATCGCGGGATAGAGTCGCAACGCGGAATTTAATAATTCCCGCGGATATTAATTCGTTACGCCCGGCGGTTATTAGCGGATAAAGCGTTACCAGCTGGCACACGCGTTCCGCCCCGAAATAGCTGGTACGAGGCCTAAGGATTCTCGAAACTTTCCGCGCAGTCATCCAACGGCGACCTAGTTCCGAGGAAGCAGCACGGAAGTCTGCCGCCGCCTCCCCTGATCACTGCCAGAGATAATTGCCTCGGGAAATCATGATCGAAACCGGGCTGTTTTTCGATCCAGCCGCGATTCGAACAGCCGTAAACTCATCGACCGCCTCGTTAATCGCCCAAGTCCATTATCAGGCCCGTAATCAAGTTCCTCCCGCTCCCTCCCGCGACTCAAGAGTTGAGCATGAACAACGAACTCGAGGATTAGAGTGTGTCCCGTTAGAAATCTGCGAGTACGATCGTAGATGCTCGAGAAAAATAACGCGAGGCCGATACGCTCGACGGAGAGCAGTGGAATAATCATCCGATGGAGATGTTGTCTCGAGCGGTTTCTTTCAGAGATACCGACGGGTTGACATGGAAAGTCAGGCGGTTAACAGGAATGGAGCTCATGGTGTTGACCCGGCGCGTCGTTAAACCATCCGATAAAATCGATGGGATACAGAACTCGAGTTTTAAACGTTTTAAAACGGATATTTACGGTAGACTCTCTCTTTCCCGACTTTTACAGTACCCAACCCGTACTAACGTCGCAAATGAAATAAAAGTATATGTATATAAACACCCGATCCATATCGTTCCCGATAGACATTTTTTACTCCTCTCGTCAAATATTGCAAGCACTTCGAGTTTTGGCCCTGTATAAAGCAATATCTTTCATTGAATTATTTATTAGCCGTTCTGTTGAATTATTTATCGTCTATTACTCGTTATTTATACCATCGACTTATCCGTTTCGTCGAAATAATTTTCATTGAATTATGCACGTCTTTCGATCATCTTACGTCGAATTCCTGTGTAGAGGGCTATAGAAGAGGAAGTTTCGATTGGTCTCAGGGAATCGGCAATCGCCGAGCGGATCAAGAGGAGCCGGAAAAGAGAGAGTCTGCCATAGTTGCCGCATTAACGTAGACAAATTTCTACATCTCGCAAAGACGCTGCAGCCGTGTCGCGAAACAATGCCGAGCATCTCGATAATGCCGCTACATTGCGATAATGATGCATCCGGTGGCTCTGTAGTGTCGCGAAGCGATTTCAAGCACTCGCAACTATGTCGCGCAAAGTTGCCAGAGCCCGCGCCTCAATTTCGGACATTGCAACAATGTTCCAATGTCACGTCCGTTATTCCCGACCTCTCCGAGATAATTCTTCGATTTTCCAACTTTCCCGTTTCTCCGTGCTGAAATTCGCTGCTTACTCCTCTTAAACTCGCGACGAAAATTTTCCCTGTGTGTGGAAAACCCGTTCTCGGCGCCTGACCGCCGTCGTTCCTTCACGGAAAATTGGTTTCCACCGATCCACGAGACACTTGCACTGGCCAGTAGCCCAGTCGTAAAGTCCGCCGATGGTTATCTAGCCGATTTACGAGGTCCTGGCTCGCCAAAGTGATTATCTGCAATGAACAATTAAAACGTTATCGAAGCGTTTCGTCGAAAGGAGCGGGAACGAGCCGAGCTGCGCGTGGAACCGGCTTACGGCCCCAAAAACCGATTATCCATTATCGGTAGCCGAGCTCAAACTTTGCACCAACGACAACAAAGATTATCATTATCCCCGGCCGTTATCCCCTCTCGTTCGGGGAACCGACCTGCGACGAGGGAATTCGCGAAACCGAATAAAAGTTTCAGCAACTGGAGTTATTTGTCTTCGGGTAGAGCGGATGCCTGAGCTCGGGGAATAGCCGCGTCGTTAATCATTCCGATTCCGAATTCACTTCGAGAAATGATTACCCCGACGCCGCGGAAAATTGCGAGCATCCATCGCCCGTTGTCGTCCCTCGGGCTTTCGCTTTTTCCCTTCTTTTTTTTCCTCCTTTTTTCTCGTCGCGCGTTTCGGCTCGGCCGTGTCGCGCGTGTCGCGGCAGGGCGCCGTTCCGAATACCCCTGACCGGATAAATATTTAAACAGACCTACGTTTATACGTGTAATTAGCAAGGTTCACGGCGATACGGTGAGTCATCGGTGACTCGGTTCCCTGGAACCAACCTGCGCGGCCGTGTTATCGATCCCTCGTGAAAAATGAATTAGACAGCTGATGCGACCTGGCACCCTTCGTCGAATAATCCGGGAATCGCCTATCGATTCCCGGCGACTCGCCGAGTCAAGGTGTAAAGTAAAATTTTCATCCGCGGTTTGTCACGCTCGATGAGTTACGGGCCGATGGTCCCAGCGAGTCCGTGAAAAACGCACCGATCTATAAGTCACTGTCGACGTTATCGAGTCCTTCGTACACGCGACTGAATCTTTTACGAGCCCCAGAGAGCAGCGTGGTTTTTAGAAGCCATCGAGGTTAAATTTGTTACGTCGCGAAGAAGCAGGCGTTTAGATGAAACGCGCCCTGGTATCACGCCGGCCTATCGCCTGATGTAACGTCGACTCGTACCACTTGGGATCGCTTTCTCGTATCGTCGCGCGTTCGCAATTGCCATCGGCTCCGTCGTGCCGATAGACAGGAAATGCCGAAACGTTGCGTCACGAATTGCGTGAAATTCTCCGACGAGCATCTGCGTATCAGCGATATAAAGCAACCCCGTGCCCCCCGAGGAAAGGGGCTGGAAGAATTATTACCGGCGGCCGGGCACTCAGCGCCGCTAATGCGCCAATGAAATTCCGAATTACATAACCGATGGAGCCGGTCTTTGTGGCATAAAGAAAATTTATGGAGTCGTCTCCGCGATTATGGCTGGCACTTTGCGCGTTCCAGAAGGAGGGGGCCTTCCTCGGCCACCCTCCGGGCTCGAAACACTTTATAGCGGGGCACCAGCTGCACCGGATCTACGCTAAACTTGGCTAATTCCTATTATCATTGGCTCCCTCGGTTTCCATGATTCCGCAGGATCGACCATAAGCCAACCTATAGTTTACTCGGCGCGCCAGTACATATTGGTCGTTCGTTTCACTCGCAGCCCCGGATTGCCGGTGTTCTCTATATCGATTCCCTCGTCGACGTGCTTCCTTTTATTTCAATTCCTCTCCTTTATCCCGGCCATCGGCAACGTTTATAGCCCTCGAGATATCCAGTCTACACTCACGGCTGCTCCTCGCGCGGCCGAAATATTTCCCTGACATTCGCTCGACGCTCGATTACTCGGCCACAGCTTGATTCTTCCGCGTAACGCGCCGACCACGTTGCACATTCTTAACGGTCGCTCGATTTCGAACAACGAACGCGCGAGTTCGAACCAGCGAGGGCACGTTTCGCCGCGAGAACGGCGAAGGTCTGCTGAAAATTCGCGCCGGGGTTGATTCCGCAATACGAGACAGGAAACGTGTCTGATGTCGTGACACCGTTGGGATGAGTAATTTTCGGTCGGATGCCTCGGGGAACACGATACCGCGGAACGAACTATAGTTGGCAAGCCTGCCACTGTATATCTGTATTCAACGGGAAACCGAGCCGTGATGCAAATATTAAACCAAACTAATTTCACCCTAAACAAAATTCATTCCGTCCAGGAAATTGTTTCTTCTCGCTTCTCCTCTCGACTTTCCGCTCGGCCAACAGCGTTCGCGTATTAAACATCGAACGGCTCTATCGATTCCTCGTGATCGGATCGAGATCGACGAGCTAAACCTGCCCGAATCGTGACAGACGCATCGATCACACTGAGCCACGTCTCGTTGGCCGATGTTGAACTGCGGATGATTCGCTCGATCACTCGCGATCAGGGCCACGAAAAACAGGAAAACAGCCCGGGAGAAAACCGAGACACCGTTGTTCCGCGGTAATAACGAAGTTCTTTTCGACGGATCGGTTGGGAAAATCGCGGATTCCTCGGGCAGAGGCCGAAAGCTGGGTTCGATGGGCGGCGACCGCAGGGAACAGATTGAAATTCCGGCAGAGTCGCGCTTATGAATCATTCATCCCTCTCTGCGATCGGTGCGCGAGTAGGCGTCGGTATTTATCCGAGAAATCGATCGGAGAGAAAATCGAAAGGGACCGAGGGGTGGAAAGGATCAAAAGGATTTCAATAGCCGCCGCGAGGAGCGGCGAGCTCGCTCATTTCGGTTATGAAGTCTCCGGAGGAACGATGCCAGGGATAATCTTTGGCCCGATTCCAACCATCTTGAGCAGCACCGAAAGCTCTGCCAGTTTCCCTCCTCTCCGGCCGCGTCCAACCTTATCGGCCGTGCCAGCGCACTTTTTACACCCCGAAGGAGATACTTCAACGCTGTCGAAAGACATCAGATACGTGTACCTAACGGCGATGCGTTTCCAGTTCGCTATAGCCAATGAATATCCTCGGGGTGCCATTCCAGCTCGTACAACCGCCTGTATAACTCGAGACATTTTATATCCTATTTTATAGAACGCATAACGGACGATAGCGGGAAGAAAGGAAGAAAAATTAACGCTTTCCATGTTGCCACCGCGTTACCATGCTACTGGGCAATTCTAATTGTGCTCTAGCAGAGTTAGAAATCAACGAGAAATTCTAGCAAGTGACTAAACGCCGCATGTGTCAGACGTTGCACGACAGTAGTAATGGTTGGTACGCCGCGAGTGTCAGACGGCGACACTACGATCATTAGCAGTACCTAAAGGTTTCACGCGATAATTTTACTCTCTTAATCGTATCGATTTTAAGGTTCATATCGAAAACGACACTCGCGAATTTTCTCTACTTAATTAGAACTGACGGTGAATTAAAAATAAATTAAGGACGGTACGCTATCCTAAATACAGGCATCTGCGACGCGAAATTATAGATTAAGAAATGGATATTTTTACGAAAATCGAGGGGGAATTGCGGAGTAATTAATCGATCAACCTCTGCGGATCTCGGCGCATTGTCTTTGGCAGAATGGCCGCGGACGGGGCTGGTGGCAATTACACGGCCGATGGCGGTGGAAAATCGTCTGGTCGGGGCAGTAGCTGGGCGCGGGGTTTCGATTTGATAGCGAGGCACAACGACAAATTATTTCATAGCGAGTTAATTACCGGCGACCGCCATGGTCCGAATTTGTTCGCAGGGCTATCGCGCAGCGAGCGTGAAATCGCATTAAAACGCTGCACGCGGCGATAATGGCCTCCCTAAATCATGTCGATATTTTACCGCAAACCTATCCGCCGCCGCGATCTATGTGGACATTGGAAATTGGACCATTGATACGTCGGTTCGCCTACATCAGCCGCGGGCCATTAAAAGATGAGTTTCGAGGAATCGAGCGCGATTCGCGGAGTTTTCCAAGAACCCGTCCATTCAACGACCGTTCGAATTCGGTCGATCCGACGGTCTGTTCTGCTGGCAGGCTTCGACCAGGCCGTTCTTCTTCCCGTTCGAGCACGCCTCTGATCGTAAATTCCGTTACATATTGACACCGCGATCGAACGCACGGGTGCCAGTCACACGGATGCATTTGAAACAAGGGACCACCGTGGAACAGTCGAATCTCGCTTAATCAGCCGGTTCTTGTTCCTCCTCTTTGACTCTCCGAGTGTTTTCCGTGTTGATCGATAACACGGTTTCCCCTTTGATGTCCGTTCTTTGTACCGCCGCCGCGAATTCCGAGGCTGCCTGCCGTCTATCGCTTCTCGTTTAGAAAATTGCAATATTCGCGTGAGAAAATAAAGCCGCGCGAACGTAAGTGCCGCTTTGTGAGTTTCTTTGTCTCCCGACCGCCGAATCCCGGAGAATTCGGGGCCGGAACGTGGCCTCTCGAGATTTTTCACCAGAGGCCGAGGCTTCAGGCCAGATTTCAGTATAAAAGGATACACGGTCTCGCTGTGAAATGCACTGCCGGCCTTTGGCGCGTCGGGACGCCTCCGCTTCCGGAGTAAATATTCCAGCCGACCGATACGACGCTCGAATCGCTTTTCATTTCGCCTGATCAAACGTCCTTCCACCACCTGCTATTTCCGAGCTACGACTTGGCCCAAATTCGCGGGACGGGTGTAAATCACGCGACATTACGGCCACTAAATTCTATTTAATATTTCCAACGTTTGAAAGAACTTTAACCCACCGTAGATCACTGTCAGCCGGTAGCCAGCAGCGGGAGAAGTTCCAAATTGCCGTCGCACCGCGATGGACGGCGCTCCGGCGTCCTATTTCCATCGGTAAAAAATATCTCCTTGTTTCGCGTAAACGGACTTTAGGTATTTCCGATACGACAGTGCCGAATATCAAAATTTCCAGGGGAGAAATCACGGTGACACGGAGAATTTCATTTGCCCCGCGGTTGATATCGAATAATGGTTCCAATGGATATTCGCAGCCAGGGATGGGAGCCAAAGAGATTTCACGTTTAACCGGCGATATCACATAAACTTCGTTTCGAAAATATTAATATCGCAGTCGAAAGCCGATAGAGTTCCGCCTATGTCCGATGACGTAGTGCTTATCTGACTCGGGGCTGCAAGAAGCTCGTTCGACGTGATAAATCGTTCCATTTTCATTATATCCGCGCAAAGTAACTCGGTTAATCGCGAGGGATCTCTTCTCTCCGTCGATACATTTCCCGGCGCCCGTCAAATTCCGTAGACCCGCTCGGACGATTTTCGAAATAATCCCGCACCACGGATGTGCCGGGAGAATGTAGATAAATGGACGCGATTAATTCGACGCATCGCGAATGCGAAAACGCTGCCGCGAGTAAGTAAACTTGTTCATACGGCCGATGATGTACCATATCTGACACGCGACTCGTGGCAGCGAGAAGCTTGTTAAACGCGATTAATTGTTCCATTATAGCCATTATATTCGGATAAAGTACCATTATATTCGGATAAAGTACCATTATGGCCGCGACTTGCCTGACCGCAACGAATCTCATTTCCGAGGCGTTTTTACGCGAACGCGAACGTACAGCTGGCATCCAGCGCTGTAGACTCTCGCTTCAACAATTGCGCGTAATTACAGCTATTAATTAAATGACGAGCACTCCGCTCCGGGGACAGCGCATTAATTAACGTTCTGTGCATTGTTTTTGTCGCCGGTGGACAGCTTTGATGCGCTGTTAATATCAGCGATATAACGATTTAATTAGTCCGTAACTCACGCGGAATACTCCGGGTTTCGGCTATTCGAATCATCTCGATCTTTCCTTTACGTTTCGTAATCAAATTTCCCGGCCGAAGCTGGCGCGAAATCGCACCGGCAGCGAAGGGAACTCGCGATCGATCCCGATTCACCCTTCCCGGATTCCGTGACCGTCGATAGTTCCGCGGAACAATCGTCTCCAGCCGAGAAAAAGCAATCAGGCCAGAAACCGGGTGCAGTTTAAACAAAGCCCGGCAGAAGTTGGCACAACTTTCGTCTCCGCCTTTCGGATCCTTTCCTTTCACCCGGCCATTCCGGCCAAGTTCCCCTCGCGTCGATTGGCTCGCCCATTAATGCTCGCTTTAGCGCCGTTCTCGTATTCCAAATTCACCGAGCAGTCGATAGGTCTGGCAAATGAACCGTGTCAACCTTGCCGCCGCGAGAAATCGCGGTATCGGAATCGAATAATTCTCAAATCCCACTTGACTCTGCCTCTTCGATAGCTAGGGAACTCCTCTTCCGTGCCCGGCATTGAAACTTCGCGATAGACGCTCTTTCGCGTGCCTCTTCTCCGGCTTCTGGAATAGCCATCCAGGTATTTAAGAATAAAGGGAAACTTTGTATTTAAGGAGGAAAGTTGCAGAGAGAGGCCTGATCGATATCAGTGGCCAACGGCGGGCAAATTAACACCGGAGGATCGGCCGAGTTCTCGAACGATCTCAGAGGAGGTGGTGTTTAAAAATCGCGCTCGTTTATCTCCGGAGAAGTAAGTAGGTTTTAATCGCAGGCCGCTCCGACGTTAAACTCCGGCTGGAGGTGGTTAAACGATAACGACGCCGCTTCTATGAATATTTACCGCGTCCCTGCGCCTCGGCCGGCGTTCTCCGGGGAAATATTCCGCTGAAAGGAAGTTTTCGGATTCCTGGCCGAGCGGATAATTCTTAAACGGCACGGAAGGCTGGCCAGTTACGAGGCGTTACGTGTCGTCGAGTCGCGGTCAAGGATCGTTAATCAAACGCGTCAGCCACTTCGTTATTCGCCGGAACACCGCTGGAGAGGTGTCGATGGAAAACTCGGCCGAGTAACTCGCGGGCGAAAGAAAAATATCGTTTAGTCGGTCCGGTAATTAATCGTCGAATTTACCTTTCATTCCTCGCTTCGTTTCCGCTCGATTTGTTGTGACACGCAGCGAGCAGAGGGATAAGGAGCTAAGGGGAATAAATTCGGTCAAGGGTGGCTTTATTGCCTGCGCCGTGGAGGAGGACGAGCACGGGGATGGCCCTTCGAGGAAACATCGATATGAATCGCTTTTGCGAGACAATCAGCCCGCTCGAGGGCAAAGTATCCAGCAAGTCTTCTCCCTACGAGCCTATCTTCCATCTCCACGCTCTTATTCGCCCAAGTTCCGCGGATTTTAGCTAGCAGACCGATTACTCCATGGAATCTGTGTTTAAGTTGCCATCGACCGAGCGTGCACTAGCGCGTTTAAAATTCTCCGCGGCCAGGCGAAATTTCAATATTTTTAACGATACATCGAACGCCGGCTTTCTGCGCGAATTTGCATACGCGAATTTATTCGTACGTACATTCCCCGTCAGTCACGCTTCTCCGTAAATTGTATTCATGTTTCCATGCGAACGTCGGTTTAAAAATTGCTACAACGAAATTGGAGTTTGTTCGTTGATATGCTCGGTAAATCTGGGAAATTGGTTACGCGGAGTTAGGACGTCTGTCAGTCACGGTTATCCGAGAACCCGGAATCTGTTTAAGTTGCTGTTCGCGCGACTGTAAAAATCGCCGAAGCTGAGTCGAAATTCAGACGAGTTTGTCGACGTTGCTCGCAAGTTGCCGACAATCGTTGCAACCCTCGTCGGTTGCAGTTAGTCACAGAAACGTAGATATTCGCGAATACAAAGTCGCTCTAGCGACGTCTTTGTTAATATCGCCGGCGAATTTCGTTGCAGGAATTTAAGCAGCTTCATTTACGAAGGGTATCAGATTTCCCGAGCAGCCTGTCCGAGAACTCGATAAAAGGATCTTGGGTAAATCTAAAGGAAGTTTGCCAGCACCTGCCGGCTATTTATTCCCGGACGAGATACTTCTCGGCAGTTCGCGAAAGTTCAATTAATTCGACGATGTTCGTTATCGGCCGGTGCCTCGTGCGACGATTTTTCGCGAGATAGGATCGCGTATAACGTGTCCATACCTTTGGCCGGATAATTAAGCCATATTCGTAGCCGGACTTTTCCATCTCTGCGAACGAACGACTATCCGGACAGGAAGTTGCCAGGCCGTGAAACTTTCGGCGCCGGCGATGGAACTAGGGGCTCGTAAATTCGAAACTTTTCCAGCGGTTGCCTTCCTGCTCGATACCCTCCTTTCCTGCCCTTCGCTTTACGGCCATCCTGATTATTGAATATTTAACGCTAGCCCGGCCGGAAAGGGTTAACTTCCCGTAAACCGGCGGTAGCCATCTTCCCTCGCGTTTCAGTTTTACGGCAGCACCGAGCACGTTTCTTCTACCGAGCTCCGTCGATACCGCGCTCTCTAATATTTATTCCCAACAACCACGAACGCGATATCTCCTCTCCTCTTTTCTCCTTTTCCGCTAGAAAAATAATTTTCTCCGTAAAGAAAAAGTTTCGGACGCGTTTTATATTCTACCCGCGAATTTTTAAGCAGTTTTAAATGTCTTGAATAGCGTTTACCGCGAAACGAAGCGTAACTCCGCTGCAGACGGAAATTTGTTTATCCTTTGGTAATAATCAAACGGTAGGAAAGCAAACAAGGCGAAAAGCTCGGTATCCGAGGGAACCGCAAACGATAGTATCCCCGATTGCCCTGGATTCTTCGAATGACGACGTTTCATTGTCCCAGAAACCGACGAGGGTGGACTTTTCGATCTTCCGCCGCGCTGAAGCGGGTTATAGCATCCGGTCTGCGCGAGTACCCGGCCGAACCACTATTTACGTAGACATAGTCAAGATTGATTCGTCATCTGGAGGGTTTCCCGGTTGCTCTGGTGACGTTTGGCAGAGAGGAGGAATTCCGGGGCGAATAAGGGAAGAAGTATAGGGGATGAAGCGCCGTTGTCATCCTCGTCATCTTCTTTTCTTCGGGCTTAGGACGTTTAACCAGATTACGGTATATTGACGTATCCTTCGGCGTCAATCTTGGCCGATCCGAGGGCTGGCAAGATAAACGAGGGACGCTCGTGGGACGCTCGTAGGACGCGGGAAGCGATGAAAAATATTCCCTTCGCCTCCTACAGCCTCTTCGGTCAATTGCGGCTCAGCGTTGTATCAACTAATCCTCCCTCGTATCGCTCGCAATTATCCACGTGTAATTTCGACGGTGCACGACGTCTTGGTTCCCGGCAGAATCTCTGGGATCCGCCGGCGAGATTACGGGATAACGGGCGTTTTCTCCGCGGCGAGCTTCCGAAATTTCACCGGCCCGCGGAATTGTCCGGTCCGGCGAGTCATTAATCCGCACGGATTGTATTCCGATTGCTCGGCACACTCGGAGAAATCCCGCGGCAAACTCGGTCTCTGCCTCTGCCTGCCGCTAATGGGAAACGGTGTTGCTTTAATTACCAAAACGCTGAGGTCACCGTTCAGCGTACGACTCAAAATTGCCGGATACCGATAGCAGCTGCCAGGAGATTGCGAATTAATCAAATTGTCCGCCCCGTGTGCTTACATAAGCTCTCCGGTGTCCCCTGTCTGGCCCTTCGCGCGACTATTCCGGACAACGAAATTATTTCTTCGCTCCGCGCTGCTCGCTCTTCTCCCATCGGGGATAATCGCGACAGAGGCGTCGCCAGACGTTTCAATCGTCGACGAAGTTGACACGGGATGAAATTCGAACTGCGCGGGATGCCGCAGGCGAGAGAAAGCGAGTCGCGGAAGCAGCATATCTGGCGTCGGAAGTTAATGAAAATTCTGAGCGAGATTCTTGCGCCGCGGCTCGTCTTCCGGCTCTTCGGCATTCCACGTCAAGCCGCATTCTCCCTTTCTGCCGTTGTTTTTACCCACAGCGTCGCCGGGACGGCTTTTTACGGGTCAACGAGTGACAGAATGTCGCGCGGGGGAGGAATCGGGGAGTGCACGATGAAATACCAAGGTGACTACTTAATGTCAGCCATTACCGTTGAAACAGCGAAACGCTAATGGTCCGAAACTACAACCGGCCTCCAGCCAATTCTCCATCGCGTCTTTTCTCCCTTCCGAATCGCTTCTTCCGGTTAAGCGACGCGGCAACAACAGACAGAGGAAAGTTTCCCGACTCGGAGACAAAGAATATTCGAGGTTTATTTGCTCGGAGTCACCGCGATTGCGATGCGACGATTGTGACGCGATTATTGCCAGGCGTCCTGTCATCCAGAGAAAACACGCGAGTTTGTCTGACGCGTAACACGCTAAGAGGTGTAGTCGGTTTCAGCCAGCGAAATTTCAAAGATTTATAGCCGATATTAGATTCGAGACTGGCTCTATACGTCGATTCATTCCACTTCGCAGCTACTCTCGGTTTCTAGAGCAAGCACGATCCCCGGAGCCTTTCGAAGAATACGTAGGCGTATTTTTCCCGTGGCACGGGATGCCTGGCAATTTTCTGCGCTGTTTTCTCTCAATTGCCTCTCTCGCTTTGCGCGAAACTCCGCCGTAATAACTTCCCGCGACAATTTCGCTCCATCCGAAAATCCTATCGCGATCAAACCCGGTGGCGAATATTTCCTCCGAGTCTGTGATACTTTTCTACCGGTTAATCCATATCGTGTTGATTTACGCGTGAAACGGGTAAAAACGAGGTAAGAGGAAACGGGTATGTAAGGGGAAACACGCGGTCGCGGTTTATGGCGAGTTTACGAACTCGTGGCGACAGGAACCGCGCGAGTGGTATAAATCAACGCGAGATTACGCGGTAAGGGGAGACTATCGGCAGTTTGCTCCTCGGACAACAGCAGGGGAGAAGAAGCCGCGCAGGGGGGCCCTAAGCTACCGAGTACTCCGAGATCCCGCAAACTTAACCGTAATTAAACGATGCGGTTGTACAGTAGACGCGCCGCCATTTACCTCTGTCTACCGCGATACGGTTTCGAGTGCGACTTCGATTATCCAAAACTCACGGATGTCTTCGGACTTGTATGAACGCGACGAAACGTAGAATGGAAGTTGGTTGCCGGGGAAACGAGGACCAAGAGCGTTAGGCACACTTCGTTACCGTTTTCCCGGTCGTTAGACCACGAGCACGGCGATTCGCAGAGGAAAGTTCTCGCGGGTAAAAGCGTTAATGGTGCCCGGGCGCGGGAATTTACTTCATTGCGGGTCATTAGCCGAGGACCCGTGACATTATCCTCGCGTGTTACGCCCGCGTCCGGGCCCTTTTAATTCTCCCATTTCGCTTTTCGTCGTTCCGCCATAATTCCGAATTCTTCTCGCTGTAAAGATCCCGCGATCTTCTGTTTATCGTCGTCATTGTCGAGCACCGTACCCTGAGGTATTATCATCGCGTGTTATACCCGCGTCCGGGCCCTTTTAATTCCAACGTTTCGCGCGAGGATCAACGGCTCACTTATCGCGAGCGTGTGACAAGACGCGTGCTTATTCTATTTGCAGGACGCGACGCGCACGTATCCAATCTCGTGACCCACGTCCCTCTGCGGAAGCTTAGACCCCTAATCCGTATTAGCCGGTGACAGCTCGCTCGGATGACCCGCGTCGTCAAGTGACCACGCACTATGACCCAGCGTTATGACCCACATCCGACCGCGACCGTTTCGATCGAGTACCCGAGAAGCCAGCCGCGCGATTCCTCGATAAACCCGGCCTTTTATCCGGCATCGATTCGCCCGAAACCGGCAGCCCCTGTTGGATCACCGTGATTTCTTCGCCTCCGTTACGTGACTCGTGTTACCGCGTAATAGCACGGTAATCTACGGTGATCTGCGATGACTTAGTATCGTGATTCACGTCCGCTCGCGGCGGCTTAGTGTCGCCACTCACGCTAGACAGAGCCGCCTGGCTACCGGTAGCGTTCTCGGTCTATATCGTTCCCCGTTATCGATCAATTTCCCGTGCTTTTGTATTCACGCTCTATATACACCGGAATCGTTAACGCCGGAAAGTTAGCCAGAGTTTCGGATCGGCTAGCAGTAGTTAAGCCTCAAGCACCTCCGCCGCCATCATGGCGGCGTCTTCGGAGGTCGCAGAACCGGGCTTTGGCATTGCTATGCAGCCCGGGACAGCTTCCGCGGGCCTTTGTTTCCGTAATCGTACGTAATTAATGCGCAACGCGCGTGCGATGAATTATGCGGCACGTCGCGCACGCGATGCCTCCGTGTAATACGTCTACTCTCGTTAATCCGGCTTCGCCACGAACGCGAAAAAGGCTGTCGACTTTCCTGTCTTTATTTACGCGTCACGCCGCTATACGCGAGAGGGGAGCCTGTAAAGTCGCGGAGAAAGCGTCGTGCAACCGGATGCGGCATTCAATCCGCCCGGCGTAATGTTCCGAACCGAACGAAATATCCCAGGCTCACGAAACTTTCGCGTGCCGGTTGTTTCGAATTAATTTAACCGTAAAACTGTCAAGAAACTATTATCGCGGAATGATCGAGCCGCGGTGGAGAATTGTCAGGGGAGATTAAGCGAACTCGCGGCGCAATTGAAACGGCGAAATCCGAATTTTGCCGCGGTGTGAGAGGGCGAGAGGGAGGAGTGAAGAGGGATGGAAGTGGCGTCGTTTTACAACGGCAGAGTTTCGCTTAGTTTTCGCAATTTAATTAGCGCAGATGACCCCGATAAAAGTCTGAACTGGCCTGGTTGTTGTTCGGTGACGATTCCGCGCTCGCGGACAATAGTCTTCATTGGCCGACGACGCGGAAATGCGCTGTTCCCTCCCGCGACTTAATCGCTCGCTCTACAATCCTCGATTAAGCCCATATTCGTATTTATTCGTTATACGCGGCGACTTTTCCGTCGAAACGTGTCGCGCGACCATCGATTCCAGCCTCGTGATTTAATCGCTTCAACCGCTCGTTAGTACTTTGTTATCTGGAAATCAGTCCGATGGAACGGTCTCACGAAACGAGCAGTCTGCGATAACGCCGAAATTCACGAATTACCAGCCCTCCCCCCACTCCGCCCTTTCATAAGTCCAAAAATTTTCGATTACACTCCGACTTTCGCCAACACCGTCGAAGCCTTCGTAAAATCGTTATTGTTTCCCAACAAAAGTGGAAACCTCGTTTCCCGCGAAATCGAGGTAGAAATCCCCGATAATTATCTCGACTTTCTCACAGCCGGAATTATAACTGCCGACCTTTCCACTAACAATCCCGATTTCAAGGAAATACCGGCTAGACCCGGTGGTTGGGGGCTGTTGAAAAGAAAACGGAAGGCGAAAAACACGCACATTTCCGCGCGCGACGAGTTTCTCTTTTTTCCTCTTCGGCAAAAATCGAAGAAGGTTCCCTCGTTTCTCGGGAATCGTAAAAACGTTCTCGAGAAATTCGCCAGAGGTCAAGTGGCTCGCGGTGCTCGCATCGTCGGTCTTTTAACATGGACCATTCGACGTAACGAGTTTCTCGGTTCGCAGGAAAATCGGCAACCGTCGTGGCAAGGTTTGCAGGATTATCCAGTCGATCTTCTCTCTGCGACGTCTCTGCTCCGTGGCCCTCTGTCCGTTCTCAGACCGTGGGAATTTTATTTGCAGCCGGGAGATCGAATCGGCCTGGTTGGAAAGGGCGCAGACGAGAGAAAAGTTGAGCGATCGGGATTCCTGACATTCGTGGCTAGTCATTTTCCAATTAGAACGGCCGCGATTACGGGCTGTATTAAGGATCACAATTAAAGCGAGATTAGTGGAACAGGGCCGCAATCGGATTGCGTGGGAGATGGGAATGGATTTTCGAGAGGCCGCCGCGCCATTTTAGAAACGTTAATCGAACACCTCCCCCCGTGGGTAACGGCGTTTTTTCTAAAGTCAATTCTGCTTTAATTTCATCCGCAGAACCGAACCGGAGCTTCATTATCAGCTCGTATCCGCATCTAATTCGCCGATTTCAATATTTCCCGTAATTCTCGCGTGCGCGCCGAACTTCGACGCGAACTAATTGAAACGAAACCCATAAAACGCAGCAGTTATATTAAACATTGGAGCGATCGTTTCAATTTTCACCGATCAAATTCATCGAACGGGACAAATTTCATCAGACCGATACGTTTTAAGCAATTTCCTCACCGCTCTCTCCCTCTCTCTCTCTCGTCCTTCGCTCGTCCCACGTGTACGCGTGTTCGGATACGAGTTCGTGGTCCGGCGAGCGAGGGTTAAACCCGGCGAAGAAAAGGGAAAAATAGTCGGACGTCGAGCGAATGGTCGGCGAAATGATCGAGGCGCCGCGCGAGCAGCGATCGATCCGACGCGGTGAAAAGGACAGCGTGAGCCTGATACGTCATACTTTATCCATGTATGTTCCACACGTGGGTCTAGACGCGACCCTGAATGGCCACGGAATTCGCGTACGCGTCCGATGATGAACGACCGACGCACCCCAGGCGACGTTCCCCGAGATAAATAAATAAAAAGGCGGAAAAAATAGGGGGGAAAAGAAGGGAGCTTGGTCGTTGCTCGGAGATTCGGCTCTTCCGATTGAATCTCGTCCTCGGCTGCTCTCTCGGCTTCATTCTCGCCTCGAAATTACCCATTAACCAAGACCAGTCGCTCGCCGGCTACCTTCCACCCCCTTACCTCCGCGATTCTCGCCCCTGCCCCTCGGCTTTCCATATTTCCTTCCCCCGCGGGCTGAATTTCCGCGCGACGGGCTAAATGGAAACAGTCGGGGCAAGAATCCGTGTAATGAAATTCCCCGGGCCGCTCTTCGGTCTCTGTCATTTATTACCCGCTAATGACCAGCCGTTTCATTTGTTTGCGCGAGCGGTGGGGGTCGGCGTGGCGCTAATTGTATCACGCCGCTTCGACCAGCTGGAAAATGACACGCACCGTGAATGATACGCGCGGTGTCGTTCCGAAAGGGATGGAATCTCGCGTCGCGTTGTCCACCGTACACTGCCACTCTGATTAATGGCTTACGCGCTCGTCCCTTCCGCTTCCAACGCTTCCAACGCGGTCCAAACTCGCGCTTTCGCCTTCCTCGAGATCGAGAGATCCTCATGGATCGAAGGGCAAGGTCCAAGGTGAGCGATCGAGTGGTCGTAGAGCTAAACCGGGGCAGACTGTGACGAAGATAACTCTTTCCGAGCCAGTTCTTTCCTCGAGAGTGAAAACGACCACTACACGCTCCACCTGCAGCTGTGTGCAGCTGTGAGACCTGCTGGGCCACTTTCCAGCCACGGAACCACGGTTCAGACCTGTCCGCATTTTTCGGTTCAGTTCCTACCGACTGAGCTTCAAACCCTGTCTTTCAAGGATAACGGTTCCCGCGTTTCGTTTCTCGATTCTTGATCTTTCGACTTGCGACGACGTGTCAACTCGGCGGTGGAAATTAATTTTTATTTATCGTTGGAATTATTCGAGGAAAATAATACCACGTGGTGTGCAGAGAAGTAACTGTATTCGGTGATATAGTAACGAGATATAGAAACTTATATTCAAGATGAAACAATTTAGTAATGCGAAGAACGGAGTTACGGTGTTTAAAACTGTAGTGACCTATTGCTGGGTGACGACTGACACGACTGCCAAAATAGCAGATCCTTTTAAACTAGTGTCCCGAAAGTCATTGGGGCATAGAAAGGTCGCCTTTCGACCTGATCCCATCGTTGCACGGCCTACGGTCCATTTACGATGTTTATTATCGAAGAATTTTTGAGAATTTTTGAAGAAAAAGGATTAAACACCTTGCGTTTCTTCGTAAAGTGGTCTTACTCGGAATGGAATTAGAAATTGCGGATTAATAATGCCACTGCGGCGTAGTTGTGGTAAAATGCAGAAGGTTAATATTATTTATCGCGGCGTGAGGAATTAATTCGTAATATATTTTTTGCACGCTCGGAACGCACTTTTAAAAGTTAGGTTAATTAAGAGGCACTTGCCGGACTTAGCGGATTTACTGGACTTACTACTCGCAGCCGCGTGCTCTAAGTACCAGCGATATTAGTAAATTACAGGCGCGGTGTTTGGCGAAGTTTCGCCGAGCGACGTAGACGGTAACGTGTTCCGGAAATTAAACGGGTCGCGTGGAACGAGCGAAAATCGACGGCATTGGCGGCAAAAAAGAGAAGACTAACGAGGGACACGCATGAGTGATAGGAGATCGCGGCAGAAGGGGTGCGTAAAATAACGTTTAGCGATACTTTTGAAAAACGAGCCGTATTTTTTCCAACGGACACCCAATACGTTAGAACTAGGTCGGGATCCAATACGCTGGTGCGTAATCTATTACAAAAAGAAATACTGCACAAAAGTCACTCTCATTTTTTTTCTCTTCTCCCTTTTTCCTTTTTTTTCCTTTTTTTTCGATGTCGATGCAACCTGGTGAATGAATAGCATCCAACGGAAGCAAACGTGCAAAAATATATCTGTACCGCGCCACGAGTGTCGAGTCGATAGGGTTCTCGAAGAGAAGAAGGTTGAAGAACGGATTAAGGATGTAAATAAGAAACAAGAGCGAATAAACAGTAAAAATAAACGAACGAAAATGGCAGAGTAACGCGCACAGGATTTACACCGACATTTATGCGCGCAAAAAGTGTCCATTTATTTCGCTATACACAAATACAATCACTGGCGATCGAGGAGAAATAAAATAATCATTCGTGAATCTACGTTGCCCTTGCGCGAAATTAAAAATAGAACGAAGAGATAACCAATTAAATACGGATAAATAATAGATTTCTCTCGAGCACCTCGCGCGCGGTTTATTTCCCATTTTCCAAACGAACTAAATGGGAGGGAATATTAAAAAATTGCTCGTACATATGTGCGCGATATTAAAAAGGAATCGCGATAACCAATGCGATTTTCACCGAAAGTCGTAAAAAACGATCGTTCGGAGCGTGGTATTTCCAGCGTTAATCCGGCCGTCTGACGAAATGAAAAAAATTCTCGAGGTATTACGTCGTTGGCTCGCGTTTCTCGGTAACCGTATATACCCAGATGGTATCGAAACCCATCTTATTTTTCACCCTGGAAGTCGCTCGATACGGAACTGCCATGGACCTTATGAAACACTTTGCGAATATGCGCCCTTCGGCGTACACGCCGAGCTATTTCGCTAAACATATTACACGTGCCATGATGTTTCTTTAAATATCGTATAAAGGGTAACTTTATGTACACGTGCTTTTTTCTTTTCTTTACGACGCAGGAAGGCTTACGCGTTTTATTAAAGCCGCGTCCGCTTTATTAGATCGCCGTCTAGTTTATTTCAACCGGCGACGGTTTGCCGACTTTGGAACAAGTTTCGAAGCGGCGCGGGCGTCACGGGTTACAGGCAGATGTAATACCCGTCCCGTTACCTGTAATATATCTCTGAATAGAATGCCCGTCCCCCCTCGCGTTCCCCTTCGCGTTTCGCCCTCCAGCTAACGTCCCTTAATACGGACCCATCCTAACTTCCCGTATCTCGCGGTAACCGCTGTTTCGTCCGTTACATTTGAAAAATGTCTCCGCCAGAGGCCTTTCGTATTAATACCGCCCGGAACGTTCGCCTCGTTCTCCTATTTCACCTTCGCTCCTCTGTCCTCTGCGAAAAATTCAGAAACTCGCGCGACGTAAAAACATATGGAAACGCGGATGCGCGCGCACGCGTTCAAATGCGCCCAAAGTCCTCGAATCATTCAGCGAGGGCTGATTAATGCAACGGCCCGGAATGCTGTGGTTCAGGTTCATTTGCATGCACAGGACGAGCATGGAGAAGGTATCAAGAACATATTCGGAAGTCGAATATTCCGATGCTGATCAAACCGAGGAAAATGTCGAAGGATGTTCCGCGGGAGCCTGATTACTCTATCTTTTGATGCTACTTGACCTACTTCAGTATTATTCGCCGACTGCAAGAGTGAGCCTGATTAATTACCCGCCTACTCCATGCTCGATAGAAAAGCGGCATGAAGCTGGGCCATGGGAAACTCGTCGTTCGCGTATAAAATTGCCATAAGCGAAACGCAAGTTCGATCTACGTGGTACAGAGTCCTTCGGGTGTACTTTTACTTTTCTATTCTATATATCCGGGAATACGGTTGGTTCGTAGCGCGAGACAGGCTAGATGGTAAAATATGAACGGAGCCGGTGGAAAATTTTTCTCCGTGAAAAACGCGCATCGGTTTATCGGCCGCTTGATTTATCAGGAAGCACGCGACCGTGGACGGTAACTAACACTGCGCCGTCTCCGTGATCTTCGATTAATTTATTGCAAATCCGACGTGCTTCCCGCCGTCATTTTTCTCCCCCGTGAGATATCGTTGCAACCCTTAACAACCACCGGCAGCTCTCGCGTGAATACCACCGGCGAAACCGCCATCCACCAACGGCACTTTTCTTCGGTTTTTAGCACGGAAACCTTTTACTTCTTCTCTATTCTCCGAGCGTCTCGGTGCTTCCTTCTTCCTCGCGCGATACTCATTTTTCATTTTCCTTTACACCTCCGCCGCGTTTTATCGCTCGATACTACTCCCTTACCCTGACAGATGGAAATATTTTTTCTTCCGTCCCGAGTTCCGGCCCATTTCCTCGTCCCTGGGCGCACCAGCGCCGAGCTACTCTACTGGGGGCTGACTAACACGGCGGTATACCACTGTCGTCCGTTTGCAAATCAGGAAGAACTCGGGACGTTTCAATTTATTCGACGTTTCCGATTACCGCGGCCAAATCTCCGTCGTGTTTCACCAAAAGGTATCTAGAGTCCGGCGAGTCTGGTTCAAGCGACGTTCTTATTGCGAAACTAATCCAGAGGAATTTCAAACCGTAACGACATACACCGTGCAGTAGTCGGTTCTCGTCGATATCCGAAAGTTTCAACAGCTCGCGGAAATCCGGGGCATGGGAAAAAATGGCATCCGTAAAATGGCAGATAAAACGTAGTAATAACGAGAATTTTCTCGCGCGGAGGATCGCTCGGTGTTCGATATCGCGGCTGGTACTGGAATAACAGGGGCCGCTGGCAAGGTTTCAGTGGCGATTTGAAAGTAGCAAACGATACGCGCGGCGCTTAGCGCTCGCATTTGGCCGGCGATGAGATCAATAACGGATCGTTATGCCAGAAAACCATTAACATCTTCTGCCCCTCGGTGCGATTTGCCAGCGGTACGCCGCGAGAAGTGGTCATTTTCCAGCCCGCGGAAGCAACGAACGGCAATTCCGCGAAACAGGTCGTTCGAAAGGAGTCAGCTTCGGGACTGGTCGAACCGGAGTGGATAAACGAACAAAAAGGGTTAGATAAAAGCACGGAAGAATGCTCCGACTAGATCGAGATAACGAAGGCTCTCGAGAGGGATGATCGATACTGGTAAACCGGTCGATCGGCAGTGACCCAGTTAGCCGGCACGAAATTTCCCGGCTCCGAATTTATTTTTCGCCACGTCCTCCTAAGCCAGATTGCCGCAGATTTCGCCGGGCCTTTAATTACTAAACAATTTGTATGCAATCTCAGCTTGTCGCGGGCCGGCTTGTTAAGATATTTTCCACCGCGTCCTGCGACACACGCGACCCAATTTTCATTTCTCGATACAAATATCGCTCCTCCGCTTCCTGTTTCCCTGCCCACACGCCGGGCCCAATGTACCTCTACCTCCGACACGATCGAATACCCGCGTTCTACTTTCGCCAATGGCAGCTAAGTCGGCAACCCGTACGCCCGTGCGTCTTTCCCACGTTCCACGGGGTCGATCGCGATGAATATTTTCAAAGGATAAATGGAATTTCGACGACGACGGAAATATGTCTGTGCGGTTGCAGGTGCGCTCGAGGTCGTTGACCCAGCTGGACGCTCTGGGCAGCAGAATGCTCGACACGGGGGAGCACCATCTGGGGGGTGGTCCCTCGCAGCAGCAACCCCATCACCTTCACCACCATTACCAGCTTCAACAGTTGCAGCACCACCCCCAAAATGTCGAAAGTAATCCACGCTTCCTTGCGCCCACCGCGCCTTCCGTCGAGGCAGCCCACCAGAACCGCACCAGGCACAAGCTGTCTCGGTCACAGGTTAGTGCACACCAGAAACTAATTAACCAAATAATTAACCCAACCCCTCGTTCGTAAAGGAAAGATGTTTTTTTTAATCCTACTATGTACCGGGTGTTTCGAAGCGATAAATAATAAATTACAAATTCGGCATAAAGTAATACGAAATTATCTAAATTGCTTTAATATAAATTACAAATAAATTTTCTTTATTACGGATAGGAAAATAACGAAGAGATAATTATGGAGACTAGCAAAAATCTTTTCTCAGAGGTAATATATACGAATAAAAAAACTGTCTGGTTTAAAGCGAGCTCAAAAATGTCACTGCTCTCCGAATTACGAAGTTACGTCCACGGATCCCGAAACATACGTACAAGAGATAGGATCTAATTTACTTCGAGTCGCGGCGCTCTTGCAAATTAATTTCAGCAGGCAAACTCGTTTGTCAAGATACACGCGGTATTTTTTCTCGTGGAATTGTCTTGAGAATTATTTTTTCCCGACGCGGGAGAGGACACCAGCTAGCGCGCGAAATACGAGGCGAGGGCTGTTCCAATTCAGGGCTGTTCCAATAACAATTAAAAGCCGTCCTAATTTTAGGGATATCGCAGGCTTACGTAACCTTCGCGATCCGTCGGTGTTGTTTCCCGGAGCGATCAATAGCGGCAAACAATTCCGTACATGCCAGACAAGGAATTAATCTTCGTGTCTGGCTATGAGAATAGCCGCGCTACTTAAACTAGCTCGGCCTGATAAAACTTCCGACAAAGATCGAGCCTCGTTAAAAAGTCGCGGGCAAATCGACCAGCGTATGTTCTTAACTCTCGTCTGTGGTTAGAGGTGGAAACAACGTCGTTTCGAATTTGCTTGGCGAAAGTGAGAAAAGCGACGTGGCCGGACATGAAAGGGAAACCTCGAGTGGAGAATAAATAACAAGTTGGAACGTTTCGAGGATTTATTATGGCAAAGCACAGCGTGAAAGGGGAGCGAAAGGAGAGGGAAAGGGGAGTGAAAGGCGAGAGAAAGCTCGGCGGCCTTGCGAAAAGCCGAAAAGACTTACGATTCGATCCCTTAAAGGTTTTAGCCGCGCTCGCCGACATTTCCGCCGGATCTCTGGCTGGTGAAAACGGGCGCGGAATAACGAAAGATCTTGTTATCCGAGCGCGTCTCTCGGCGATACAGTCGCTGCCAATTTCGTTCTATTTAAATCGCCGTACTTATGGACCAGAAGCTCCGTTGTCACTAGCCGACGGAATTGTAATGGAAACGCGGCACGCGAGGAAGGGGTGCATCTCGATTATCCAGCTGTCAGCGTGAATCGAATGCCTCGATTTGTAATGCGAAATAATAAACGAATGGTTCACGGTGACCGGCAGAGAGTACAAGGGTATGAATATACGAGCGTAATTGTCTCTTGGCCGGAGTTAGAAAGGCCTCGACACTTGGGTTTGCGGCTTAGGTTCATGATGGCCACTTAATGGAGAAAGCTCGGGCAAGTCTGGACCATGTTCCGCAGATGTGTCCACCGGCCAAAGTTCTGCTAAGGGCAAGGTCGCCATTGAGTTCGTCTTCTCCGTTCCTGGCAGATGTACAACAGTCCAATCGACGTGGACCGTGACTCGACCTGCTGTAATTTCAACCAGAGAACGCTACATCGCGATTATTATTCAAAGCACTCTCTGTCCGCTGGAAAGGTGAAATCGGTAATCAGAATTTTTAAGAGGATCCGAGAGAATTTCCCTTCGCCGAGATTAAAAATCGGAGAAAACTCGGAGGCTAAAGACAAAGGGGTTAAATCGAAACGGAACGCGCGAGGCGTAAGAATCGAAGGCCTGGGGGTTGAAGAGAGATAAAGAGGGAGAGAGAGAGAGAGGGAGAGTAGGTAGACTGGCGGAAAGGATGGAGGAGAAAATTGAAAGCAAGGGCGGCAGTTTCCACGGGCGGCAAATGAAATTACGCGCTGGCTGCCCTTCGAGTAACGCGAGAGAGAAAAAAATGAAGGGACCGTGGCGAGGAGGGCGTAGCCGGGCAATTAATTCCAGCCGACCGAAACGAGGCTCGTCGGGAACGTAAATGGCTCGTAATTGTCGGCATTACGCGACGCACGAAACGCCTTGCCAGACATTTTATCGTCTTATTTCCATCCCGGCTAACGAGTCAGACACGGCCGCCATTTGAATTGCTAAGCGACCGATCCCCGTCAAACACCTGCCACTTGCTGTGTCTGCGCCGGGGCCAGCACTCCTAGCTATCCCTCTAACCCCTTCTGGACAGAGGACTCAGTGCAGCCCAGGGTAGAACCCTCGACGAGGAAGAGCTCGGCCGAGGGAAATTCAGTTTGCGCCTCGCACGACTCGAACCAATCCGTAAAGACGCGACGCGTCTCGAGCCCGGAGGAAAATATTGAAATGCAAATTCCATCTTTGCTACGAGATCCCGGAATAAATTAATGTTTATAGAACGGAAGGATCTCACGATGCTTTCGCATTCTTGCCAGTCCCACGAGTTTATTTCCACCCCGCTCCCAACTTCCGTTTTAGGTCTAACGCAGATTATGGCCAATTGGGATTTGGTCGATTGCCTTCGATGCGGATTTCGAGATCTGTGATACGCCAGTGATTCTCCAACTGCGGTTCAACGTTCTCGTAGCTCGGAAATTCCACTTAGATATATATTACGATAAATCGATACTATTCGGACCATAGGGGTGGAACCTGCGGTCCAAGAAACCAACGCGGAAGAAATATCGTTTATCTTTTTTCTCGTTCGTAAACCTTTGATTTAAAACCGGGTGCGCGACTCGATCACGCGATTACTCGATGACACGTAGGAAAAAAAGGATTGATAGCCGCTGCGAATGAATCTTAGAGACGAATTTAGCTTTTCCCACGAGTCTATCGAACATCCAACTGCCTGTCAAGACGTTATTATCCATCGGAGTATTTAGACCGGGGATAAGTAAAGGATAAACCGTTTCCTCGATTATCCGAGAGTGGGAAAAAGAAAGCTCCTGGCGGAAAGAACGAGATGTTTATCGGGATCCGACGTTTCGCTTTCCGCGAAGAGAATCGAAGAGAGGATTACGCAGCGAGATCGTTCAACGGGGATTCGGTTCTTCCATAGCGCAGATGGTCTTTCCGTCGCTTTATTATTAAGTATCGCGAAATCTCATCAAAGAAAGTGGCTGAAATGGTGAGTGGGGCGAACAAAAGGATCGCGGGATATTATGCAAACGCCTAGCTACTGTCCGTTTATGATAACCCGGGTCTAGGAGAAATATCGGGAAACTCGGTTAGAGACTGGAAGGGAACTGGAACGCTCGAGTCCGTCGGCTCCGCGTCGTTTTCCACGTTTTCGCGATGGAAAAAGAATCGATATTACAGACATTGCATGCTGAACAACTCCATTCTTGTTTCCAATTATGTAAAACAGCGGTGAATAATCGTGCGGAGGGGAAATTGCGTTTTAACGTATAGAGTGCACGTTGCTCGCTTAACTATTGCAAATTAGGGGAAAATATTTCTTCGACCGCCGCGTCGTTGACGCCGCAACCACCGACGATTAACTTACATTCGTTTCTGCAAGGTTCTCCAAGGGTAATGCGCGCTGGTAGAAAAAATACTTGTATATATACAAGGTGGACCAACCTGTACTCTTGGACTATTTTCATTACTGGTAAATTACTGGTAAATAAATAAACTCTCTCTAAATAAAATATCAAAATGAAAATAGAAATCTATTTTAGATAAAAAAAAGATTCGACATTCGTCAAATACTTTTATATTACAAATTATTAATAGCAATTACTGTGACCTGCTCAATAGCTCCTCAGCTGTAAATTCGACGAAAATCAGCTATCGTTATTTTAAAGATTTCTTAATTTTTTGCACTCTAAAATTTTTTCGCTATAAAGACGCATAGATTCGAAGCTTTCCTTGCATTATTTCATACGAATTTTATTTGAACGTTACACGCGTAGTTACTTCTGATCTAACGAAAAAGAAGAAAAATTTGGTTTATCCCGTAATAACTAAATAATCGGAAATAATCGTGGTGATCAGATTGGATGAGCCACCGTGTGTAGCAGAAGGCAGTCCAATTGACCGTAGCCTCGGTAGTTTTCCCCGTTAAATGGTAAATAATGGCAAGCCAATAGGTTGGATGGGAAAAAAGCTATCGGGGCGAAAGGAAGATGCCGGGAAGTGGAACAAGAAGGGAGTGGCAAAAAAGGATGATCGATTTGAGGCAATGAAACAGCCAGTTGGACTCCATCGATGGACTATTTCCTACGATTAGCCCCATTATCGTTCCACGGATACGTGTCGATCGCCGCTCTGACCGCGGAATATTTTTCAAACAAACTTTGATTGGACGTAACGAGCCCGTTTGTAGCTTTATCACGGAACGCGTATTTACTTTTACGACGGGAGATGGAATTACAGGACATCTGCTCCCGTGGGATCGGCGAAACGTTTCTTGGCCCGGCTCGAATCGATAACATGCAAACGGACCGAGGGTCTGTCGCTATCGATTCGTCTGATGTAAGTTTCAGACGTGTCCAAGGACTAGCTCGCGTGGTCGAATTCCTGGACCGACTCTGCGATTTCACCAACTTTTCTTTCCAAAAAATTCCGTGGATCGTGATCCGTGTACTTGCGAATATTATTCACAGCCAACCTTTCTTTTGCATAGTTGCAATTACAGCGACGAGAATGTACGGTACGCGCAATTATTACGAAATTAAATAACGAAGTACGTACATTATTTGACTGTTTACCTGCCGATTCGGTCAGACTCTGGACGCGGCGAAGAATAACACGCTACTGACAAGTCGAGACTCGCGAGAGAGAGAAACATCGAGGAAAATTAACCTCGAGACAATGTTTACGTTGGGTCCTAGCTTCAGACCACGCCTCTCGCTACGTAATCTTTGGCCCGATTTCTTTCCCGCGAGTCTCCTACCATATTGTAGACCGAGAGGTTAAATAAGATTGTACAAAGAAAGCGGTTGGGTGAACAGCGACGTATATAAAAGGAAAAGACAACTCGGAGCGGGTCTAAATGACTCTCCCCGCGACTTCTTTCGACCTCTTGCTACCGAGCAACGCTTTTCTCTTGAGAGGATCGTCCCTTATTTTCCCTAATTTTTCTTAAAGCTACCCTTACCCCTTCGGTGCCCGAAAGTATCGCAGGTCGGTGGATCCTTCGTCGAGGAATGTTTTCTCGACGAGTCTGATTTTCGTCTTGTACACTCGCTTCCTCTTTCACGGACCCTTTCCATCCAAGCGCTTTAATTCTACGATTCTACGCTGCTGTCTCGTATTCGAAAAAACTCCGAAACATTACAAGATATAGTTCGGTATTTTAAATTGCGGTGTTTATCGTCGAATTCGACATTCGCAGCTTTTCACCCGGTTGCGAATCGGTTTCGGTTCAGTTTCGGTACACGTCCGCCGCTCAAAGAGAGCCGAAGAGGTAGATCGTACTAATTCGAGAAACCACTGAAAATTTGTACTCGAGCATGTACACGCTTGTAGCCGGTACTCAACGGGAGAATCCTCTTTGAAAAAAATGCTGGCAAAGACGAACGGAGGAGAACTGGCGTAATTAGAGATCCGGTTAAAAGCCGAAGAAACTTCCGATCAGACGAATTCGAAAGGGGAGCAGTTGTCGAGGATTTTTCCGCCGTGTTCTTTGTTAACGCGCTTTCGAAATGTTTCGCATGGCTGCCGGGTCGAGACACGCCTGTAAAAGTAGCTGGATGCATCGCTTACAAATTGACTTTGCGCCGGCTCGTTCTACTTGCCCGAGCACACGCGCGCTACTCTACTTGTCCGGCCGCTCGCGGCCCTATTCTACTTGTCGGCTAATATATATTACGCCGCGCCGGAAAACGGGGATATTTCCGCGCCAGTGTTCTCGTCGGTGCATTAATTAAACAACGAGGAACATCAAGATCGTTTTATGCAATTCGGACGCGGACCGTTAAGCGAAATGCAACGACATCCGCCGCTATTGTGGCGGCCAACGTTTCCCTGTGTTAAACCGTCCTCTGCTCCGCGAAAATGATGGAATTTACTTGGAATGGGTCAACACTGTTTGGCATAGACCGTTAAATGTGTAAATAAAGCGCACCTAGTTCGGACCCATTACAAACAGCGACAGACGTAAAGCGGCTGGAAGACCCCGAATGGATGTACATACCGTGCAGAGCTCGGAGGAAGTCAGTCGACCGTGATTGCTAATCGATCGGTATGATCGCTTAATCGCGCGTAAGCTAAACACGAGAAGCCACACATTTTTTTAAAGAGCGTCGCGTTTACTCGAAATTTATCGAACAATTCCATCGTTACGAATTTTATTAAACGACTTCCTTACGCGCGTTTTCGAATGTATAAACCATAAGAAAAAGAAGGGAGACGCTTTGGAGTGTAGACTTCAAAAAGTAAAAAGTAGAAAAAGTAGACTAGAATACTACTTTCTAAGACAATAGAAGCAGAGGACAAATCGATTACCGGTTAAGCATCTACAGATAAAGTCCAGAGTTCGGTGTTCACGGTGGAACAATCTGCGAAGCATTTAAAGATAAGAGTTTCGAGGACTGTCTGAAGTCGTCGTCGTTTCGTTCTCATGCATACGCTGACGAGGATTCCTCGCTCCGATCGAAAGCACCCTGTTAACCAATGGAATCCAACGTTTCCACGAGACGATATCTGTGAAGACCGGGCGGAACGGTCGCGTAAAGTAGAGTAACGTCGAGTGGAGGTTATAAGCCACGAGCCAGACAAGTTTGACGGATCGTGGCGCGTCTCCAGATCCTCCGGAAAGCTGTCTCGCCAGCGTCGGCGAAAGCTTCCATGATAGGATCGAAGGGGCTAGAGGAAAAAGGACGTCGCGGAGTATCGGTTTAAACGGCGATGAAGAAAATACGAGCGGCAATAAAAGCGGGCGATTGTAAAACTAAGTGACAGGGAAAAGGTCGTGGCAAATGAGCGCGATCCATTCTCCATGCGCGAGTGGACGGGTTCATAAATGAAAGCCCTTTCGTACTTTATTGCCTGTCATCGTCAGCTAGCACAGAGCAGCCTCCGTTCGTGCGAGCACTCAGCGTTTTCGCTAGACGCGTCGCTTATCAGCCACGCTGAAAACGCGAAATTTTCCCCCGGTCCTTCCTTTTATCAACCCCGGCACACGCTCTCCCGCGAATTAAAGCCGCGCGAAATTCCGAAGCCTGCGAGCTTTCGCCAAGCGACGGATTCCTCGCAGAGCAGGGCTTCCTAAACTTTTTCCTTCGCCACCCTTTTTCCCTTACAATCGCGAATTCTCCTATCATCGGGTAAACACGTTGAATAAACAAAGAAGCAAAGTCTGTGACAAACGATAGAAACAGGTGAAAATATATATCGTCGCGTTAGGACTCGTAGCTTTTAAATTAAAGTTGCTATATCGTGTTTCTGTCGCGATCCATAGTTCGAGAGATTCAGTATCGACAGATTCAGAACTGCGAAACACGCGATTAGAGTAGCCGAAGGGTTTCGCAGATTCGGCCGAGTCTCTTTGCCAAATTTCCCGAGCCTCGTAGTGTCCTCGAGTCTCGCCTCGACGCCGCGTAATCCAAAGTTGGACAGCCAGTCGCGAACTCTCGGTTCAACGGNCTTTGCCAAATTTCCCGAGCCTCATAGTGTCCTCGAGTCTCGCCTCGACGCCGCGTAATCCAAAGTTGGACAGCCAGTCGCGAACTCTCGGTTCAACGGTCGAATCCGGCGACGTTACCGTGCCAAGCCTCCTCGAATAATCGCGTGACGTGCCAAAACTTCGAATCAATTTTTCAGGTATCCAGCAGCGAATTCTTCAGCGTCAGCTTCGAGCTGTCCGACGACTCGAGCGGCCTGGACCGGGACGAGCTTCTGCCAACGGCCAAGGGCACCTACTTGTCGTAAGTCCTATCTCTCTCCAATCTTATCTCTGTCAATCCGTCTACTATGCGTCTACGAGACGCTCGGAAGAAACGGAGAACGAATTGGTAGCCTAGTCGATACTCTACTCTAGCAAGGATGACCGATTTCTAATTCTTTATTTGAAATCTCATCTCTTCGCGAGTTTCCTTGTAATACGTCTGTGATTTATTTTTCACCAAGGATGGATGATAATGGATCACGCTGTTAGACTCGGAAATAGTTATAGAATAATTAGAATTAATAAAAAGGTGATAAGCTTCTCGTGGACGTACGGTGCTGAATTTTTTCCTCGCTGAAAGACAGCGAACTCTGGAGTGACGCGTCGCCAGAGAAAGTGGCAGGGACGTGTCAGGAGCAAATGAAATTTCGAGCGATTTACGTGCTCGTAAATAGACGGCCACGGCGGTAATTTGGAGGAATTCGACCGCAGGAAGAGGGCGGAAAGGCGGGAATTTAGTGGGAGCCTTGAGACGGCGCCGAGTTGGAACGAGCGGTTTGAGCGGCCGGGTCGTGACGTTGCTTAATAATCGCCACTAAATAATGAGTAATATCCCGCAGGACCTCGGCAATGTAATCTTATCAAACTTGCCGGCCCTTTATGGCCGCATTATAACGCCGTGTATCGCGCCCGGACCAGATGGTACTTATCTACTTTCCCTCGGTCCGGGATTTGTCGAGGGCCATTACCGCGTAGGCGTGGTCTCCTATTGTTGTTGTCGTTGTTCCAACTCGGCCGGAACGTTCGATCGCGGGAGGGCCTATAAAATGGCGGTTACGGATCGCGATTGCCTCGGCGAGAAAATGAGGGGGAAATATCTGTTACAGGGAAGCGTTGAACGCGGCCTGCGAGAGACGCGGGATCGACATGTCGCGGATCGAGGTGTTCGATGGCTTCTCCACGCCATTGCCGATCCTCACCACCGACACTTCCAGCCTAGGCGGCAAGCACTTGAGGATCACAGGTAACCGCGCTGATGGTTATTGCCTCGCATTTCGCAGCCCGGTATCCTGGAATATCGAGAGCCAGATACGGCGCCGTTATTGCAGGCGAGATAGGGCGCGGCGATTAAAAGAAACCGTCGAATACCGGGGTGAAAGTTGCCGGTTATCGCGAAAGTTCGCTCGTTAACCCGTGAAACATTTGCATTCCCCGCTGCAATCTCCTTCGCAACCTTCGCGAGGCAAAGGCAGCTGAGGCACGAACCGTGGCATAATTCATGCAGAGCTGATAACGGATAGAGAATCGCGGGATAGGTGTAATTGACGTTCGAGCAGGCACGCGACGAATCTTCGTCGAGGAATTGATAAGTTAAACGGGTCGATCGAGGTGACCATCGCCGACGTATACGTGTAAACACGCGATCGTGATCGCATCATCGAGTTACGAACGCGGTGGACTCGGTTACTCCGCGTTTCATCGGCGATGGAACGACGGGAAAAGGAAATTGGACTCGATGCCAGCGGCGAAAGGGAAAACGCGTGTCAATGAGAGACGACGCCTTTCATCGATCGGTGGAGGAAAAATGGGCGAAAAAATGGGAGAAAAAGGCATAAGTGCGGGGACGATGGTGGTCGCCGATTGCGTTCCAATGTGTGCACGAGTGATAAATGTACACAGGCCGGGGATAAATGGATCGTTCGAGGGCCGGAACTTTGATCGAAGCCCCGAGCCGCGTCGGCTGGGAATAATCGGGTCGTGCTACTTAAAACTCGGGATAAAATCGTTTGGACTACTGCCGGCGCGCGGCGCGACATTCGTCGATACGTTTCACTTCGCGTCCGCCCGCGGTTGGTACATTCTACTCGATTACGCTACTCCAGATCGAAATTTACTTCGAATTTATTTCGAAAATGCCATTATTTCCTATATTCGCGTACGCGTGGATCGTAATCGTAGAGCGTAATTCTTCATTTCGATCAGAGGTATCGATACGTTACACGGTTTCAATGACGAAGAAAATTTCGTCGAAATTGATTAATTGTCACGCCCGAAAGTCTCGCTTTCATATTCGCCCGTGTCAATCGTCATTCGCTCGTTTCCGGGCGTTGTTCAGGGGAAACGTGCCCGATGACAGGAATTATTTATACCGAGCTTCACCGCCGCCCCGACGCGTGAAATCGATTTCGAAAACGCCCTCGATTTTTATCGCCGCCGCGCGTAAAACACGGCATTTCGCCCACCGCGCGGAGGATAACGAGGGAATAAAAAACGGAGGAAGAAAACGCTCGTATGGACGCGTATCACGCGACGAAAGGGTACGCGAGGCTGTAATTCGCAGGGTTGGTTAATTCCCTGAGAGGAATTTGCGGGGGCACTCGGCGCTGTGCGCCTTGGTGCTCTTTTCTGATCGCAAGCGGACTCGAACTCACTTACGCGCCGTCGGCTGATATTAAATATCGGAAAGGTGAGCGGGACGGTTGGCGGCGAGGCAATAAGGCACGGTTAACTCGATTAATTGTAACCAGCCGCTGCGACAGGGTGTGTACACAACGCGACCTGTCCTTACGACGATCTAATTATCGGCCGGAGTTCTATGGAAATTTCTATTGTGATTCCCGGTTAACAAGTTTCCTTTCATTCCGCCGCGGCTGTTACCGGAAAGACCGCGAGGGCTTTCGTTTTATGCGCCTGACGGGAGGATAAGGGCGAAACGGTACGACCGGGGCGAAATGGACGGAGAAGGAGCGGATACTGAAATAAACGTACGAGACAAGTCGCAAATTGTTTACAACGAGAAAACCGTAAAATCGTAATTTTCCTCGTCGTTTGCCTCGTCGCAGAAACGGTCGTGTCGTGGAAATACCCTTGAACGTTACGGCTCCCGATGGAAACCGGCAAGAATAGGTCCTGTCGAAATGGAATTCCCCGCTGGACGCGTTGCTGAAAACGTCGAGCCGCGTTTCAAACGTTCGACCGTGTTTCCACGTTTCGCCTGAGCGACTGTGCGGTCTTAGATAAGCAGACCATTCGCGATAAGCATCGCGCTCGGCGAACTCTCCGGTATCGCGAGGCAGACAGGGACGAAATTCAAATTTTCACCTCTATTCCATCAAGGTCCGCCTGGGAAGGCATTAGCGGTATTTTTAGAAGCCGGAGCGCGACAAATTTAGGCCTACCGACCGCGGTCTGACCTCGCGCCTTCGAACCCGTCCAAAGAAATATCGCGTCTGTGACGCAAACCGTTTCGACGCGTGAACGAAAGCTCACGCAATTGTTTACCGGGCCTAGATGGATATCGGGCCTAATAGTTACTCCTTCGCGCGTTACATCGTCTCGTTCCACGCAGGAACACGAACGCTAACGAGGGAGAAAAACGCGCGATCAGATTAGCGCGGAGCTTTCACGCGAGTGGAAAACGTCCGTCACTGGCCCGGCTATCCGTACCGAACTGTCGCGAACATCCATAACGCCCTGTCTGTTTCCACCGAAATAAACATTCTCCTCGTAAACTATAACTCCTGAAATTCCGGGCTTGCACGTATATCAATAGGAAATATCAATCGCGACGTTTACCGCTTAATGTATTTTTCCCATCTCCCCGGCAACTTGCATCGAATCCGATTTCAGAGTGCTCTCCGAACGCTTTGCGACTCGGAGCAAAGCACAGAGACCCGTCACCCCCTATCTTTCCCCTCGATCGCTCTTCTTTCGTTACTTCCTCCTTTTTTCCCATCTTCCTCCTTCGATCGATCCAGACGAAAATGCATGACAAACGGCTATGAACGGAAACCGACTAGCACGCTTTGTATCTACCGGACGAACTTTAGTTTTCAAACTGCATCCGAACATGACTGTTCATTTTCTGTTCCAGTTAAAGACAACGACAAATCGAACTCGAGATCTTCCAGCCAGAGAAGCAACCAAAGCGTCTCCCTGAGGAAAGCAAGCGGGGTAAGACTTCCGTCGCGAATAACCAAAAGAAAACCGGCTACTGTTCAATTCCTCTAATGGAACCTTGGATACCATCGCGGGTCTCGGGAGAGGCCGAGTCGGACAACCTTCGCCCTTCTCGTCTCGTCGGAGTTGAATCCAGACGCCTCTCTCGTCTTCGGACACCCTCCACCTCCTCGGCTCCCGTTCCGATCGGTGCACATTTTTTAATTAGCGCAGATAACGGCTGTGCGGCGTTCTGTGGGATACAAACGAATCGTTCGTCGGCTCTGTAATCTACCCCGGAGCGCATTTTCCGGGGACGTGATATCGGCTCGGAGCCGATGGCCCATTGTACGTCGGGCAAAAGCTGACACACATCGGCGTCCTTTCTCTTAATCTTCGATCGACTACGTAGCCACCGACCGGGCTTTAATAATCCCGAACAATGCGACGACATCGGGGATTTCTTGAACCTTGACCCGCCGCGGCACCGAGTCCAAGACAAATTGCCAAGTGATCGCACAGTCCTCGCGAACAATGTCCGCGTAGGTCGACGGTCGATACTGATCCCGGTATTACGCCGGCATCCGGATTTTAATGAGTTGACTGCGAGAACGGCGCACGTGACCCCTTCTCGATTCCCGCCCGGTCCTGATTGCCTATCGCGTTTCTATCCCCGTTACTAGATCTCGAAACGGACCTCTAATAGCGATACCGAACGAGAATAATAGGCCTTTCGCTGCTCGATGATTAGAGCCACCCCAACGCAGAGTATAGGTACAGCAGATCGCTCGAGGGGATTGATCTGTTACCACGATGCATCTTTATTCTTCCGAACGATCCACTTTGTCGTTCTACGCGTGCTTCTTGCATTCTTCCATCCCTCTATCGACGTTGTTCTATCGAGACCTATGAGAGCTAGTATCTATGGAGACTAACCGCTAATCTCTGTCCCTCGCTTAAAAGATTTGAATCGCTCGCAGAGATTTTTCTACCAGTCATTTCGTACTAGGCACCTCTTTCTCTAAGCAGGGTAACTACCCTCGTATCGCGGGTCTTTTCGCTCAGACCCTCTGGCGTCACAGATACCGACGGGATAAGCCTAGGTTGATAGTGACCCCGTTCTTAACGGGCAGCCGACATATCTGCGGAACACATCCGAGACTTTCCCTTTAAATGGCCGTCATAAACCTAGACCATCTCGAGACCTGTCTAGTTTAGACCGAGATACCATCGCAACAAGAGAAAATTACAGTTAGATTATTTTCTTCCCTTTATTACACGGTATCGAAACTCTCACGGCAAATGTTTTCCACGTGCAGGCCTTTTATCTTTTAGTTCGTGTATGCTTTTTACGGTAACTATTTAAGTACCGTTGAATTCGTCCAATTAAAAGTATCCTTATACAAATGTTTATACGATAGTACAATAACAGCCTTTTATTACCAAGTTCCATGTAAATTGTCCGGAGAATGACATCTTAGAAAGCCCCGACGCCGATAATAATCGGTCACATGTATAATACGCGAGAGTAGTGGTATTAGCGGACGAGTGATCGAAGGTTTGATTGGCAGAGTTATCGGTGTCGCAGCGGTCGTTTCTTCAGCGTCTCGACGGAGGACTCGAGCGTAGATTCCGAGGTCGGGGCGAATACGGCGCTGACGTCTGGTCGGAGCTCCGCTGGGGCTGCGGGGCTCAAGACCAGCAAGCAGCGATGGAGCGGATTCTTCACCAACACCAAGGGCACCAAACTCGATTTACTCACGACGCAGCTGGACGATTACAACAAGCACGGCGTCCCGAAGCCGTCGGACTGCCAACTGTACTACGAGATCACCTTCAACGAAGACGGTGAGAGGAGAGCCGATCTGTACAAGAAACTTGCAATTCGTGTCCAATAAATTATCTTACATCGCGATACGTTTAATATACATATTTATAACACTGGTCGATCGTTCTTCTTTTTATACAATGTTAACGATGCGCACGGTTAGGCAAAAGTATTATACACTCTCGTCTGACGAGCTCACGTGCCGTTCGTGAACGTACAGTTGCGACTTTGCGCGGACGTTGTCACCGGTTCGTAGTCTTGGAACGTCCCCGGCTGGAAAGACAAAAACACATGGTTTAGTTCGATTAGGGTGTCAGTGATTGTTCATCGAACGATTAATTTTATTGCAGCCTTGTACAACCTAGAACACGACTGGCGCGACATTGTTCATAACTCGGACCAACTATCGGAGAAGCAGCAGCAACAGCAGACTGCTTTGTGGGAGCTGGCTCAGACCGAAGTAGCTTATATCAAGACTCTAAAGGTCGTGACAGATGTGAGTATTCTTTAGCGATTCAGAGCCTATCGAATCTTTGCTAATTCCTGATTATTCCCTCAGCTCTTTATGGCGTGCCTCTGCAGCCTGCAGGCCTCGAATATCCTGAACGAGGTCGACAGGACCAAGCTATTCAGCAACATCCCCGAGATCTACGCCGCGAACCGCTACTTCTGGACTGAGTACGTTCTAGCCATGATAAACACGTCGAGAAGCACTGGACAACCGCTCGATCCAACTCACCTACTGCAAGGCTTCGAGACGTTCGAGCAAACGTTCGCACCCTACACCAGGTACTGCGCGGAGCAGAGCAAGTGTCAGCAATACTGCAGGGACCGTTTCAACGATAATCAGCTGTTCACGGTCTATCTGGTGGTAAGGATCCTGGAAAATCGTTTCGAAGATCGGAATTGAAGCCTTCGTTAAAATTAGAAACGTTCTCTGACACGATTATCTGTTTTACTAGTGGTGCGAGACTCAAAAGGACTGCAATCGGTTGAAATTACTCGACATACTGGTGAAACCTATGCAGAGGCTGACAAAGTATTCTCTGCTCTTGAAGGCTGTTCACAAGAACACGGAGAACGAGGATCAGCGTGCAGAGTTGACACACATGGTACGGAATATCGTTAAGTTGCTTCTTCGATGCAATATTGTTGTTACTATAGACGATTTAAAACGTTGCAGATCAAATCTGTAGACGACTTCGTGGCGTCCGTGAACGCAGCCTTGAAGAGGAACGAGGAGACAGCGCGATTGGCCAGTGCCGCGTCTCGAATAGAAAGCTACGATGTCGTAGAGTCCAGAGACGAAGAATTAGAGAAACTGATCAAGTTTCATAGTTCGTTCGACATTACTACAGTTCCAATGCCGGGTTGCCCGAAAGACACGCTTAGAATGCTCCTCCGCGAGGGGGACCTGAAGTTGAGAGATGCAGCTAGCAGCAAGGTAATTCGCTAACCGCGATTCATCAGAGGTAGAAGAAATTTTGGATTAACCCTTTCGCTACGGCAGTGTGCTCCGTCGGAGTGACACCGCTGAACGGGCCACCGTGCCATCGAAGTCGACCAGAGAATGAGACAAATGTGATCGATGTGTAGTATGCGTAAAAATAAAAACATCGCGGGTCTCATGGTCAGGTGGTAACACCCTGACGTCGTCTATAGGCGACGCTCGTACGCACAGGTCGTCGCGCGGATGTCGTCTATAGGCGACGCTCGTACATACAGGTCGTCGCGCGGATGTCGTCTATAGGCGACGCTCATAGCGAAAGAGTTAAAAAGGAACGCAACCTTTTGGGCTTTGCAGATAGAAGTACACGTACTGTTGCTGACGGACATGCTATTGATCTGCAAACCGTCGACCAAGAAAACCTCGTCCAGCGGGCTGACTGGCACTATCGGGGGCGGTTTGAAGATTATAAGACAACCGTACGTGATCGATCGTATCCGGATACACGAGCTAAAGGAGCCAAGCAGCTTAGGCTTGGTTTATCTCAACGAGTACGGAGCGGCATCGGCTGCTCTAGTTCTCAGCGCCGGGGAATCAAAATTAGCCAAGGTATCTTCCTGTCGTGTTTATATATTTCGAATTCTCTGTCCAAGTTCGGGGACAATGTATCGCGGTACCCCGATTTTCAGTCATGGATGGAATCGATACGGAAGGCACAGCAACAATTCGCGTTGATGAAGTTACCCCCTCTTGGCAACACGATGAACATAAGCACGGTCAGCAGGCAACCTAGTACTTTCCTCGGCGACGTTGAATTCGAGCAAGAGGAATGCGAGGGTATTCTGAAGACACCTCGAGGAAGTAGCAGAGCATCGAGAGTAAGCAGCCTCGCCCACAGTCACAGGTACAGGTGCTAGTCTGATTGACAAGATGGAAAACGTAGGTTAATTAGAATATCAAAGATTTACAAACCCTAATAGTCACGATACCGCTTCCAGTGGGAGTATAGAAATGGAGGGTGTCTCGCCGGGAAGCAGCAGCTTCGTACCCAGTTATAATCCCAGCAGGAATGTCAGTGTGGAAACGAGCGAGCCACCGCGAGCATCGAGCGTGTCGTCGGAAGAAGGAGGTGAGAGTTCTGGGCACAACCACAGACCCTTGCAAATAAGGTAAATATACGGGGACCAATAGAAAATTATCGCAAGTAAGACAAGTGTTTAAATGCAATCTGACCAACGTTTGACCGTTATTTTAGTCCTAACAAATTTGATAATAGACGATATCTGCTGAGTAAGTCACCGACGCCTAACACATTGAGTGTCCAAGTGCCGGCGTACTCTAGCTTGGGCCAATCGCTGCCAAACTTGACCCTAGCCACTTCGCCACAAACTTCAACCGTGTCTCCGACACCGCCAAACTCGCTTCTTATCGTACCCCAAATAACAAAGAGCAAGGACACTTTGCTTTCACCAGGGCACCGAGGTAGCAATTACCCACGCGGGACTAAATCTTTTTCCTCCCTTCTTACCCCTTAGAGGTCTGCTGCGACCAGAAACACCGGCGAACGTAGCACTGTGCATGCTTAACAGAATCTTAGAATAGGAGAATATATAGAACATTTGAAATTAAGGGTTCAAATAATTTCGGCCTAATTTATTTCCTCCTGTTGCACTGATCCAATTTTTTAGAAACAGTCGCTCCTGTCCTTTCTCGATGCTTCTCCCGATCCTGTTACGATGGAATACTCACGAAAGATGAAAATATTCACTGCTTCATACTAGCACGACAAAATAAATCTAAATGCTCGTTACGTTAGGGTGTTAATCAAAAAAATACCATTAGGTATCTCGTATCCACCGCCTTCGCCCCCGAGAGGGGCGCTCAGAAGAGCGTTCGCGATTCCTCAATCACGAAATCCACCTCTCGTTAAAACGAGACACATAAGCACGTCTGTGACACAGACAGTTCAGCCTACGATGAATCTAGACACGGAAGCCATTGAGGAGAGACGAAGAAGGCTGGAACCTTCGCACAGAATGCCATCGACCAGCAGCATCGCGGAGGAAAAGGTTCACCCTTTCATCTAAACTTACGATCTCGTCTGTTTAAACGCCGATCTATAACGATCAAATTCGGACAACTGTTTCTTTTCCTTTTATTTTTTTCTTTTTCTTATATATCACCGGATAAAGTATCTCAGATGCAAGGTGTTCTGTGTTTAAAGTCATTTTGATAGGCATTTTTGAAAGGTAAATCCGCTCGTTCTTCACGGTGACGTTTCGTGAAACACTCTGTACACCTCTTGAATATTCAAATAACACGAACTGTACATATATCAGCTAGCGCCTCGTTAATGACGAAATAGAGTCTGCTGAAAATCAATATGGAGACAACCACTGACGTCCTCCTTTATTCTTTGATTGCACATGAAGCAAAAAATGACCTAGATTTTTAACGCGAGGAGACGACAAAACACCTTGTATTTCGCGTACAATGATCAGCGATGCGTTTTTTTTTTTTCCTTTTTCAAATAAAATTGCCAGCTTGAAAATGCGAATGTATTTTTAGAAATGACAAGAACTGGGATACAAGAGTAACCTGCCGAAACGATAAATTGCTACGGACCATCTGCATTTGATGAGGGTGTACGTGATATGTCGTATTTAGAAACAAGATGTTACTTTCTGTTGTCTGTATGCAAGTGCTGCACACACTTTCATGCAGGATCAGAAAAGGGTTTAAATAATAGAGAATGGATACAACTTGAGGAGGTAAACGTCTCGTACTCCCTGTGCCTACAATATGAATCGAGCAATTTTACAATCGGTGAGTGTAGAACGTTCTGATTTATAACGCGAGTTTCATCGAATCGAAGATTATTATAGAATACTCTGATTGTTTTCCATACTATACACGACTCTGTTTCAGATTGGGGCCATTCGAAATCAACGTGAAGTTTGTACCACGACCGTATCATTGTAACTAATTTGATTCTAGCGGTGTAACTTTTAGATCTCATTTTGTAATTAACTCGTCGTGGCGAGCTGAGACGAATACGTTTCAATATTACCCTAGTTCATTTAGAATTCTAAGCGACGAACAGAACAAAAAAAAAGGCCTACCTAGTATAATTAATATTACGACTATTTATCGTGATTTAAGTTTAGATGACTATAATAGTTGGAGTAAGACGCCTTTAGAGCAACAATTTTAAACTAAACGAGTTCGAGTTTCGTGATTTAACGATATAAAAACAGGTACGAACATTTAGAAAAGTGGACACACGCGTAGAGAAAAAATCACACTTTACGTAGAGAAGATAAAACAAAAAAGAACAATTATACTAATCCCTCGTACAAGCTTCGACAAACACGCGACTTACGAACGTGAAATATTACGAGAAGCGTGAAACGAGAGCGGAAGATACATTTACTTTAAGTACAAATTCAATTTCGCAATATTTTGTTGAAGAGACTGAACTGAAGTGTCGGACTGTCGACGAACGTCACCTAACTAGAGACAACAATACGTAGAGAGAAAACAAGAGCAATGATTTTATACGAGCTCCTTTACGTAAGGTTTCTTTCAATCCTCCTCTTCCCAAAATTTGCGCAGCTTGCATTAAGCTTAAAGTGTTAAATTAACGTTAAAAAAAAAAAAAAATATCGATTGTGCGTGTATGTACGATCATTCACGATCAAGGTCAAAATATAGTACATAATTTATTAACCACGTGTCTAGTTTAATATCCAATTGAATTCCCAACTGCTAAACCTGACATCGAATTTTTAAATAGCGGGTAATGTTAACAAGTCGACAATTAAACATCTGTTTCTTAACTTTTTATTAGTAATCTTTTTTTATATTCATCCAATGAGACGCATATTACACGGGTAATTTTATATGATCCAACAAATATCTTTTTATTTATTTTTTACAAGAGATTCTCAACAAATCATACGTTATGTACAAATAAATTAAATACTCTAGTGATCACAACTTTTGTTGCTGGCTTAGCTATAATATTCAGCTTTCGCATTTTATTTGCCTATTTACATACGCGCACGGTATTTCAAATTTTTCAGACACTCGTCTACCATGTACCCATAGCCCAGAAGATAAAAGATATTGAACGTTGTTAGAATGCTGTATTGTACACTTACTTGAAAACTCGAGGGCGATGGCAAGTCCCAGCTACACGGACGGCGGTGCGAGCTCGAGATCCGTCAGCAATCGTTTGCCATGTCTTGACATGTTCGTGCCTCACTGCGTTCGTCAGCCAATGCCTCCAAAATATCAAATAAAAGGTCGCGACTTAATTGTTTCAATCTCGGAAGCCTTACGACCTGTAACCAAATGAAATAATTCTTACCATAAAAAATATTTTTGTTTTACGACGCGCAGGAAGGATAGCCATTTCTGTATATACCTTTGTAAAATGATGCACGATAAGATTTAACGCGTATTTCTTCATGTCAACAGCTTGCATTCTATCCGCAGCTTCTAAGATCTGTATGACATTCTCAAAAGTGACGTTCATCTCGAGGTTTTGCTTGCAAAATGCTTGTAGCCGATTATTCGTGAAACCATAAAAAACTGGCGCAGTAAATAAATACAAAGAGTCCTCGGGTGGCATTGAAACGTCCGCATAATAAATGTACCTTAATAAAGAATCGAATGACTCAGAAGATGGAATCATTTCTCCGATTTGTATCTGCAATAAAGGCACACGATTTATTACAATGTATTTAATTACCACAAATAAACAGATGTATAAAAGACGATAACTTACATTTACTGTATTATTTTTTGGCATAAAAGAGCGAAACATTCCTTCGAAATAACTACAACGTGCCGCAAGAATGGCTTTATGAGCCGGAATTGGCACGCCAGCTAACATAAGCGTGATATCACAGAATTCTCTGCCAACGATTTTAAGAAATGCCTCCATATCTTGTTCCAAAGTCGTTCCTAAGATGAAAAAACAAATTTAAGTAAAAGCAATTATTATTTTATAAACAATATAGAAGAATTGTACCTGTACTTAGGTCACATTGTCTAGGGAATGCACCTCTTTGAGGCATTTGTCTCTTCCTAATAATTTCTACCATTAAAGGTTGATCTAAGGTCTCAAATTCCTTACTCATCACAATCTGATTATAATTAATTTCCTTTACGATAAAGCTTAAACAAAAATCCTTTATAAAATATAACTTCAAGTGAGCGGCATTGTGCAATGCTTCCAAAACATTAGCATGACTTATGGTCGCCTTTAAATATTGCACGCACAACTGCTCCAATCGTTTCATGTTGAATTGCAAAGCTAAACGATAGACATCCATCATAAGCAACACAATTCGATTGCTTAATAGATCTTCAACACGACTGCTAGATCCATCCTCGTTTCTTTTTGTTGGATCAATACGATCAGTGTAAATATAGTTTAGGACCATTTCAAATGCTTCTGGCACAGCATCCTTCAGGCTTACCTAATCATAATATTAATAATAATATAACAAGGTATTAATACATAATATATAATTAGTAGTAATTCAATAATAATTATTTACCTCTAATAACGGCATATCTTTAATCGGTACATGCACAGTTCCAAACACCTTTTCCAAATGTTTATCTCGTTTCTCTCGGGCTTCTTTAATACGAGCTCTAAGAAATTGAGAACGAGCAGCTACCATGGATATGTGAGCAGGTATTTTCGTTTTTGTATCCCCTACTATAAATTCTACATCACAGAAAAGTCGCCCACTCAACAATCTCCCGAAATCGTCGTGCAAAGTACATTTCGGATAGGATGAGAACTGGAATCGATATGTCTCTCCAGAGCGTACATTATTGTCGACTGTTCCACCAAAAATAAACATCGCTTCCCCGATTACTGCTGCATCGTGAAACAGACGACCAGAAGGAACCTGACTATCAGCAGATGGTAAAATAATATTCCACGTTTGTGTATCAAGATCATAACAGTGAAGATCATTAGGTAGCGTAGAATCAGCCGTACCGCCAAACACGTAAAGATGTCTATCAAAGCTGACCATTGTATGACCATACCGGCGCGCTGGCGGAGGTGGTGCACCACGAAGTATATGCTCCGTTGAAATTCGTGTCCATCTGATGATTCATATGTCCTTGAACATGATATAACTTCAAAGTATAAAGGTAAGCACTTACCGCTTTTCGCGAAAGTGAAATTGGAAAAGACTATTTGTGATTTTAGCTCCACTTTGACCACTAAATACAAACATAGATTCACGTGCTACTGCAACAGGAAAATTACAACATGTTGGTGGACAATCACCAGACTGAACAACTTCCTCCCACACTCTTGGTTCTCCAGGCTAAAAATAATACAACAAACAGTTAATAATTTGTCACTTCTTTTAAATACAGTGCTTACTCTTTGTAGTGTTATCTTACCAGCAATGATATTGTCCACATATCGTTTAATCTTGCATTACCATCATAGCCAGCAAATATCCATAACTTATTATCAAATACAGCAGCTCCATGTGCAGATCTAGCTACTGGAGTTCTAAAAACAATAAAGAATTTACATTGTATATAATTATGTAATAAATAATTTAAGAAAATAAAAAGTAAACATAAACCAAATTGAATAAGTGAAACATACTTCCCGATAAATTTCCATTCTGTCCATTGACCAGTTTGGAATCGGTATTCGAATAGATCATTTTTATTGGTGAGATTCGAATTGGAATGTATGTCACCAGTGTAACCACCAAATACAAACATAGAAGAATCATGTACAACTGCAGAATGATGATACCGTGGAGCTGGAGGTGCGCCTGTTGCAAGTGCACGTCCCCAAGATTTTTCTTTCACGTCGAATCTCAATGAATCATTCAACATTCTTTTACCATTATCCCCACCAAATACATAGATCGCATCTCTGTATGCTACAACAGTATGTTTGCTACGCCTGTGTATGATACAACATGGTAAACTTTGGAGTAAAACAATTACAAAGTTCTTTTTAATATAATATTTAATAAAAGTAAATAAAAAGAGAACAGAGAACAAATTTAATCGTTTGAAAATTATATGTAATCATTAATGTAACTTAACTTATACAAGAATTACAATGGTAATAATTCAAAACTGTACAAATTAATGATTATTATTTATTTACAATCCTTAATTAACAATTACAAACTGATTTGAAATAAAGTTTAAAAGTAAATAAAGAAACTGGAAAATGCTGGATATAACTGAAACATTGATGCACAATTATTGTACAATTATTGAAATTGAAATGCTGTAACAAAATTATTGAGTGCACATTGTAAAAAACTAAAAAGGTTCCAACGACAATTTAGAAAAATTGAAAATAATATTTCAAGTAGTAAATTTAGATTAGTTCAAATTACCTGGCGCCAACGAATTCGTCGCATTCTGGCATACGTTGCCAGCGATGAACAGTTTCAAAAGGGCCAATATCAAGAGTTAAACACTCTGCGGTCGCAACGTTATCCATTTTTTAGTATTTCCAAGCAAGAGAATCACTTTAAAACATTCATCTTTAACCTATATATTACTGACTTAACCATTCCTCGTATTCTATAACGTTGAAACACTCATTGGATAGAAATAAATTTACGAACGCTTCTATACACGAGGCTCGATAATATCGTATTAAAATATCAGAAGTTTTTCTTATACTATCTAAAAACTAAGTAAACCACCCGCTAACGACAGAACTGTCAAAAACGTGTGGTTACATTGATCGGTTGGATTACGGCCGAGTACAAGAGAACACAATTGAATTTACATATAATTATTTATTTCGCACATAATTAATATAAACAATCAACAGTGGCATTTTTTCAACTTATACTTCATGATACATTTAATTGTTAATCATACATGTAGAAAATGTCAAATGCAAAAATTATCACGGGAGAATTGGTTCTATTCCCTGCTTTTATCTTATCAGTAGTACCAAATTAACAAACAGAGTAAGTTGGTGCTTTTGAAGATTTTATTGTATACCGTTATAAATTCACGCAAATGCAAATAATCTTGTAAATGTATTTTATAAATCTTATAATTACACGCACATCATTTGAACAATGTGAGGTACATGTCATGCGGTGAAGTGATAATCTGTGAGACAACGTGCTAACACGCGGAATCTAAGCCGAGAAAGTCGGCTCTGCTTTTCAGTCTTACATCAAATAAAATACTCGAGAATAATGATACGAAATGTATTTCGAAACGGTCAAAAGATCTTCTGGATCGGCTGTACGTGTATTGGCACGTACATCGTGTACCGGTATTGGAAAAAGCGAGAACTTTTGACAATAGACGAAGGTTTCGAAGAGGTATCTAAGGTTAGAGTTCCGACTTTGTTTGAAACCCATTTTCGATAGTTTCAAACAGTAATTTAATAGTTCCATTTCGTTTATATTTACTCGGTGAATATAAACTCAGTAACAATCCTTGTTACTTTGCTTTTATAGATCTACGATAGTCATGAAAAACGAGTGGTTCTGTTAGGTTTAGACGGAGCTGGAAAAACATCAATTATAAACCAATTATGCGTCGCAAATGGTGATGAAACTTCTTACACTGTACCTCCAAAACCAACTGAAGGTTCTTCTGTATTTAGAATAAAACATGGCGTTTTCTTTTACAATATTTGGGATAGTATGTAAATTTTATTTCTCTAAAGGTTGTTAATACGATATGATCATATGGTTAAATATTATTTTATTGTTAGTTGGAGGTTCAGATGCCACTAGAAAATATTGGACTGCTTTCTTACAAGATACAGATCTGTTATTATTTGTAGTAGATGCATCTGATGTAAACAAATTATCTACCGCTGCTTCTATTCTGAAACAGTTATTAAGTGATACAAGAATGGATGATGTACCAATTTTAGTAATTGCTAACAAACAGGTAAATGTTTTTAACAACATTTATTTGCCGATTCACAGTATCTAATATATTTATATATAAAATCAGGATTGTCCTAATGCTCTAAAGCCACAAGAAGTTAAAAAAGCTTTAGATTTATTAAGTATTTCCCCTCATAAGCACAAGGTAGAAATAATTGGATGTCAAACAAGACCACTTCCTGAAATGCCAGCAGGAACAACTGAGTATAATTGGTATCATGCATCCATGGATTCTGTTAGGAGAAACATATTTTATATGGTAAAAGATAATTTTTCTGCTCCTTTGTTATGTTAAAAATACTTTATATAAGAAAAAGAAAAAAAAAA